>OV651828.1:17838824-18438824 GCA_927349885.1 Psylliodes chrysocephalus
AAATTGTAAGTACTTTTTTATTTTATATTTTATTTTGACCTTTCACAATGGTAAATCAAACGACAGTAAAATATTATTTTAATTCACAGTTAAAAAAAAGTAGGGCAACTTTACAACGTAGGCATTTACTTAATTTAGTTAAAACTTCAACATCTGCAGGAATTTATTTGTTTTCAAATCGACCAACACGCGAAAACACCCTCACATATAGCAAAGCAGAAATCTAAAGACACTCGCAGACAAAGTCAACCTCCCTTGAAACAATATTTAGAATCTGGATCATAAATTTTCAAATATTATTTTAAAAAATGACGGGTTTATTGTTTTAAGAAACCTTGTTAATATTTATTCTGGTAACTTTGAAGATATTAATCCAGATATTTCAGGAAAATTTAAGTTTGCACCTATTACTTCTGTAGATGTCGAAAGGAGTTGTTCTTTGTACAAGTACATACTTACTGATAGGAGACAATCATTTAATACAGATAATTTAGAAAAACATCTAATTGTTCATTCGTTTTATAATAATGTTGATTTGTAAATAAAATTAGTTAATAATTAAATAATTATTAAGTATTATATTAGGTATTGTAAAATAAAACAAATAATAAATATTAATAAACTATTTCGATCAAATAACAAATTACTCTTATTGCATATGCTCTGCATATTTCTCAATTTTTTACGCATATATTGAAGTATTTTGCGGCATATATAATTATATATATGCACATATTTAACTACTTTTTGAGTGCATATATTCCTAGGTCTAATTATTAGTATTCTTTTTCTATTGCTTTAATGTCAAACCTAGGTAGCAAGAAATAAACTAAGCAAATGGTATAATCAGTGGCGTAGCCAGCAATTTTTCATAGGAGGGGTTTTTGAGTAAATAAAAATAAACTGTCAATAACGCACTATCATGAACATAAACACTGAAAAATAAAAAAGCACGTTCAATGAGAAGGCTGACACTCAGACTCATCGATAATTTTTTTAATGTTTGTAGTATAATTTGATACAGCCATTCGAATACAATTATCCAAATGTTCATCTGTAAGTCGATTGCGAAATTTGTTCTTAATAAATTTCATATTGGAAAAAGAAGATCCACACAAATAGGTTGAACTGAATAATGCTTTCACTTTCAAGGCAACACGGCATAGAACTGAATATTTGTCTTTACTTACAATAGGCCAGATACATTTGGTACTTGAGACTAACGATTTTAAGGCTAAATAATTTTGTAACTCAATTACTTCCATTTCTGTTGCAGCGATGTCTTCGCCAAAGTTCTGCATAACATAAGTTGCAAACTATTGGATATCAATTTCCATAAAGGGTGAAACAACAAATTGCGCTACTAAAGCCATTTCGTTGAAATCCTTAAAACGATTTTTGAAGTTATTCTTCAGGGTAGAAACTATTTCTACATGATATTTGCCATAGGGTTCTAATGGATTTTGTGATATTTTTTCTGAAAGAATAGGAAAATGCTTGGCATCGCTGTTAATTAGGGTTTGTTCCCAAAACTCCAGCTTTTTGATAAATGCTTTTATATCAGAAATCATTTTCGCTAGTTCTTTGTCTCTCCCCAGAAGCTGCAAATTAGGTTCGTTTAATTTCTCTGTAATGTACACGAGAAAACCAAAATCTCTAAGCCGGATTGAATTTTCTAGTTCCAGAGTCGGTTAGGATATCATTAAAACGTTTCAGCACCTGTCCTCTACTTAACCATCGGACTTCAGAGTAAAGGAGTAGGTCCCCCCGTATTGACAGTCAACTTCATCGGCCAAGGTTTTGAATAATCTTCTTTGTAACGCTTGAGCTCTAATCTTGTTCACAATTTTTAATACCAGTTTCATAACGTTGTTTAGTTTCAGGAAATTTCCACATAATGCTTGCTGATGCAGTGGTAACAGAGAAATTGCGGAAAAGTTTCATCTTTACGACATAATGCCACCAGACCCTTATCACAACCCACCATAGCTGGAGCGCCATCGGTTGCCAAGCCTACCATTTTCGATATTGGAATTTTCTCGGAAGAAATAATATTTTTTAAATGAGAAAACAACTCCTGTCCAGTAGTGTGTCCTTTCAGTGAAATAAACTTCAAAAGATCTTCTTTAATCGTAAAATCACGAAAAACCATCCTGACGAATACGGCCATCTAGGCAGTGTCAACGACATCTGTTGATTCATCCAGTTAAAGTGAAAAATAAACACAGTTATCTAAGTCAGTTCTTAACTGTAAAAAAATATCATTGCTCATTACTTCTACACGTCTCATCACTGTATTAGCAGAAAGTTGCATAGATTTTATAGCTGAAACTATCTCGTCTTTATTTCTAAAGTTGGCAAATAACGAATCAGCAGCTTCTAAAAACGCCTGTTTTATCATTTCCCCGTCTTCATAAGGTTTCTTTTTTTGTGCAATTATCTGGGACACACGGTACGATGCTTCAGTTGCAGCCATATTTTTGTCGACTGTTCTTAAAAATATTGATTTGTTGTCCAATTAATTGCTTTTTTAACTGTTTCAGTTTCTCCTTTCTGGCGGCAGAATGTAGTGGGAATGATTTTTCAAAATTAGAATGTACAGTTTTATGATGTCTCTCAATATTTCCTTTTTTAGCAACGGAGACCGAAGTATTACATAACAAACACACATTTTTATCTTTAATTTGTGTAAAAAAGTATTGTTCTTCCCATTCCGAATGAAAGTGGTATATCTTTACCTTCTTACAACTGCTTGCCATAATATTAGTTTTTGTTGTTCTCTACTAACCCAACCGCTGGACGTTGGTTACGCGTTCAGTTTTAAACTAAGCGCAATGTCGCCGCGCCGTGCGTATTTATCTCGTTTAAAGCAATCCTGATCGTTCTCGAACACTAACGCGCTGGTCCGGCTGGTCGATTCTAGCCGATTCTAGCTTGATGGCGTCAGCGGCAGATCGCTCACCGCAACGTTGCCGCTGTTTATGTTTAATATTATGACAATTAGATTTTTTTGTGGAATTTTCGGAAGCTTCTATCATTTTTGCAGTTTGTATTTTTTAAATTAAAATCGTTGTGAGAGCTACCAGAATCGTCTCCGCGAGCTACCGGTAGCTCGCGATCGACAGGTTGGCGACCACTGGTCTAGAGGTATAAAAATATTAAGTTGGTAATACACTAGGTATGTAAAAAGATGTAGTATTGATATTTGCATTTTTAATTTTTCGAAATTTCTACTAGTTGTTCGGCTTCTGTTGTATCTTTGACGGGTGGTTTTGTTTTTGTTTTAGAAATTTTTTCCTTTATTGATTTTGTTTTCCTAGTACTATGTTTACAGTTAGACTAGAAGGTTTTTTAAACTTAACGTGGCTTTGGCGTAATAACAACATAAAAATATGTGAGATTTTTAGATTATTTCCCGACTGGCGGCACGAATTTGAACTAGCAATGACTAGGGGCTTAAATTTGTACTAAATCGCAGCTAAATGACAGTATACCGCCTTTGATGAGGCACATAAGTTGACACATTTCACTGGAGTGTCTAATATTTATTTTAGAAAATAGATTGTATCTCTTCTATTTTTTTCTGTTTTGAATATTTTATGGCGATTTTTTAAAGCAACTATTTACAGGCAGTTAATCTTTAAGGAGGCAAACAGATATATTCTATATTTTTTTATTGTTATATTTGAGATCGATGTTGCAACGCTCTGTTTAGTCTGCTAAATATTACGGATAAATATTATATTAAACATATTATTAATAAGAGGAAAGTTAAAAATTAGTAGATCACGGATAATATTCATTAGATTGAGATTTTTCGAGATGAAATGGAAAGTATAATAAGGCGCATTTGCATAAAAAATTCATGAAATGCGTTATTGAATAATACGTATCAAAATCATCTAGAACTAGAATATCTACAAGAAATCGACTTCGAAAGATTTTTCTGTTCATGGAAATGATTTCATTTTCAAGGATCTATTCTATAGATATATTTAAAATAAAAATCTGATGTGTCCAACACATGACTTTCCTATCTAGTTATTATAGGCTTTTTCCGGTTATTTTGTACAACCTATTGCAGCATCTATATAAATCTTTAGGGGATAAACTAAATATATACATTGTCCACATACATCTACCTCGAAACATTTTTCTATAGATATTCATTGAAAACGAAAATACTGAAAAATTTAAATTTCCTACAATTTT
The DNA here is from genome assembly GCA_927349885.1 of Psylliodes chrysocephalus. Taxonomy (NCBI): domain Eukaryota; kingdom Metazoa; phylum Arthropoda; class Insecta; order Coleoptera; family Chrysomelidae; genus Psylliodes; species Psylliodes chrysocephalus. The sequence goes on from OV651828.1 coordinate 17,843,037, forward strand.
TTTCATTACGGTCCATTTTAGAAAAATCATGTATAAACAAAAATTATTGAGATCGATATCGCAAACAGCTTTTCATAAAAAAATCAGAATTTTGCACATTTTGTCAAATTTCTCGAATACGGACCATTTCAGGAAAGTTTGAAATAAAACAAAAATTATAGATAATAATATTAGAAGTAACTTTTATTTGAACAATTTTCTTCTCCAAACATAAATAACAGATATATTCCATAAAGTATAAAAATGACCACTTATAAAGTACCCCCCAAATGTTCCGACTCTGCCCAAAATCTAATCAGGTCATTAGACGCTGGAATAAAGCTTAAGTTTAAAATTTGGTGTTTTTCTGTGTATCGGTTCATGAGTTATGCGACCTACAGACACACACACACACACACACACACACACACACACACACACACACACACACACACACACACACACACACACACACACACACACACACACACACACACACACACACACACACACACACACACACACACACACACACACACACACACACACACACACACACACACACACACACACACACACACACACACACACACACACACACACACACACACACACACACACACACACACACACACACACACACACACACACACACACACACACACACACACACACACACACACACACACACACACACACACACACACACACACACACACACACACACACACACACACACACACACACACACACACACACACACACACACACACACACACACACACACACACACACACACACACACACACACACACACACACACACACACACACACACACACACACACACACACACACACACACACACACACACACACACACACACACACACACACACACACACACACACACACACACACACACACACACACACACACACACACACACACACACACACACACACACACACACACACACACACACACACACACACACACACACACACACACACACACACACACACACACACACACACACACACACACACACACACACACACACACACACACACACACACACACACACACACACACACACACACACACACACACACACACACACACACACACACACACACACACACACACACACACACACACACACACACACACACACACACACACACACACACACACACACACACACACACACACACACACACACACACACACACACACACACACACACACACACACACACACACACACACACACACACACACACACACACACACACACACACACACACACACACACACACACACACACACACACACACACACACACACACACACACACACACACACACACACACATACATACACACACACACACACACACACACACACACACACACACACACACACACACACACACACACACACAGACATCATCGCGAAAATAGTCAAAACGGATTCAGGAGACCTCAAAACGTAAAAATCCGTCGAAAACTCGAGGTCGAAAAAAATCATGATTCCTAACTTTCCTTATATCTGTATACAGATAGGAAAGTAAAAATGATAAATGGTGAAATTAGTTTCTATGTGAGAAGACGTTGAAGTAAGTAATGAATTTAGATATTTTCTTATATTGAAGAACCGGTGTGAAGATAGCAGCCAATTTCAGCAGCCAAAATTTCCAGAAATGCACGATTAGGCATTTCAGTGGCGTATAAGCTAAATATGACAAATATAAAAAATATCCCAAAAGAAAACTCTTTAATAAGTTTAACCCATTTTTACCCAGGTTTTAAAAAATTGTCAGCACCTGTAATGCCCAAGTTTTAAATTGTGTTGAAAAGTGTAAATTTCGGAATGCATGTAGACAAACAAATAATATTTTATGAAAAAAAGAATGTTTTAATTTGTTTTTGTATTTTTTTTTTGCAAAAACCTAATGTTCCAATATTGGAACACTGGGAAGGGAAGGGATCAGTAAAACTCAAATCAGTTTTTCCTACTCTTAACAGTTTAATAAAAAAATATTATAAAAACAAAATGTGGTTAAATATTAAATACAAAAAAAATCAAGTTTGGGTCAAATGAAACGCCTTAAAACAAGTGTCGTGTAAATTAATGTTACACTTTTCACACATTTTTGTCGAGTTCTTGTGACACAAAGCACACCTATTTTGTTTTTTGGCTGGAACAATCCAGTGATTAAGACCGTCGAATCGTATTTGATTATGGACTCTATTTTGCAATGGTTTTGATGATTTAGGGCGGCCTCCTGTTGACACTGGTGTCCCATACTTCTTTAGATATACCTGAACTATTTCTCGTCGAAATTGCAAAAAATCTATTTTTTCGCAATGTGGTTGAAGCCTATAACACTGCCAGGCATTGTGAATACACGAGTCCAAACAAAATGCGAAGAGACTCCACCACCATTTTTTCGATCGGACGCTAATCCTATAGTTGTGAATATTTTGATCCATTCGATCCACCCCGCCCATAAATTTATTATACTGACCAATAACGAAGGGTTGAGAAACAGGAAGGTTCTTTTTCTCACTTGATATCCACCTGTTAACTTGGGAGACGGGATTTACTGGATCACAACTACTAACCATTAGGACAGGACGATTATCGTTCCATAGAGTAACTGCAATTTGAGAATTGAGGTCTGTATAAAAATCAAAGCTCCCTCTTGGACTTTTTTTCATATTTGAATTATTTCGCAATGGGCAGTTTTCAAGTCTGTTACCATTGATAGTACCTGAATATCCCACACCATAATTTTTTAGTGAAGCAACCAATTTTAAAGAAGAAAAATAGCGATCCCCATATATTTTAAATGGCACATCCTTTGGCAGATTTTCTAAAAGTGTCATTACGACAGACCCTCCCAGTCCGAGTTCCATGTACTTCCTATCAGCTTGTTTTCCCTGGTAAGGATCAAATTGTGTGAGGTAGCCAGACTTTTCGCACAAAGACCATATTTTGTACCCGTATCTAATAGGCTTTCCTTTTATGTATTGCTTCGCTCCATGCCTTCCGAAATATGGCACCATACTTTCATCGATGCACAGTTTTTAGCTAAGAGGAGCATGAGATAAATATCTTTCGTTTAGCATATTGAAGAGGGGTTGTAATTTTGCAAATTTATTGTTGTCTTCTAGATTATTGTTGTCAGAACAATGTGCATATTTTTTTAACGTTTTGAATCTATTTCTTCGCATTGAATTTGCAACTAGTGGATTATATGTATCACTATCAACTTCCCAAAGCATACGCCATCTTGGAACTTGTAAATGTCCAGATAGATATAAAATTGCTACAAAACATTTTATTTCTTCTCTGTTAGTGGTGAAATTATGATCGCCTTTTTGCCTGGCGTACACTTCAAACATTTCCACCAAAAAACTGCAAATTTGCACATCAAAAAATGACTCAAAACAAGCAACAGGATCTGAAAATATGTTGCCGTTAAGCGGTTCTTTAGGTGAACTATATGTAGGAAATGCAGGATCTATGTCAACTTTCTTCCATTGTCGTTCGGAACTGGACTTTGCTTGTTCTTGGTTTCTTCGAGTCAACAATTGAGACAGAGGTATATCATCACTGTCATCACTTCCATTGCCATCTGTTATGTTATTATCCTAAACTTCGTCTTCAAGATAAACTACCCCGTCCGGTTTATTTATTTTAGCACAAGCTTCTGACTGCAATTGCCGCCCACTAAGATGATTAACGTTTGCCAAAGGATCTTCGTCTTCGTCAGAATCTTCTTCTGACTCAATTCCATCGTTTGGAGGAGTAATGTAGACATCAGCAGACCAAAAGTCTTCATTTTCAACCAAATCGATTAAATTTTTAGTAGTCAAATACCTAAAACAAAACATAAACATAATGTACCCATTCATACCCAGTGTTCCAATATAGGAACAAAACAAAAACGACCCACCATTTATAAATTTGCACTTTGTTTCTAAAAAGGTGTGAAACACATGTAACGTACATTCCGTAATACTGACCTCTGCAGTGCAAATAATATTAGAGCCCTAAATTTAGCAAATATACTTACTTTTTGGACGCCATTAGGTCAGCTGTTAAAAATTTACAGAGTTTTGCGCGTCATTCACAGAAATATGCAGACTAACCAAATAAAACCTCACTGTACGCTTGGTTAAACATTACTAAAGCGTAGAGATGTGCGATTCGATACGATATTTGACAGTATCGATATTCATGAGTTGGAAACTCGATATTTTGTATCGATATTCTACGACTTAAAAATATCCCGTATCGATACATGTATATGTTAAATCGTATCGAAAATAAAACAACACTTATGCATCACTAATTATGAATTTAAACTGTCATATATGGATATAAGATATTAAACATTGGTTGAAATACTGTATATATTTTTTAATTATATCTTAAAATCTATTTATGCTTCCGTATATGATTATTTTACATTAATATTTTAAAATTAATTTACTTGTACCATATACAATAGTATACAATATCGATATTTTGAGTATCGATACCTGTGCTTACGATATTAAAGTGTATCGATACATTAAAATTCGATCTGAATCGATACGCAGTATCGATACTTTTCTATGTATCGAACATCTCTACTAAAGCGTCTACTGTTCAAACTGAACGGCCACGCGAGCATATTTAAACTGGAGGGAGTAACACATGGTTTGTTCCAATATTGGAACACTGGGAATACACAACACTGTTCCAATAATGGAACAATGGGAAAAAATGGGTTAATAAACTTATAACTTTATAATTTTCATTAGATATTCATACTTTTGAAGTAAGTTGAACATTAGGCTGATTCAAAAAAAATAATTAATTTTTTTTCGAAATCCTCATGTAAAAACTTTCGAGGTGTTAAAAGATACCTGTGAAAACGAGAGCCCTTAATATTAATATTAAGAGGTCACGAATCTCAGATTTCTATTTCCCATTTAAATAACAAGGAATTTTTTTTTTAATTTTGGAATTTTGTAACTCTGAAGCGGTTGAATGGATTGTCAAACCAAAAATTATTCTTATAGAAAATTTGACGCTCTACAAAAAAGTATTTGGAAAATTTTTGATTATTTTAACCATGTAGAAGTTATTCGAGGTCAAAATTAAAGTTACAAAAACATTCAATCTTTTTTTTCAGATTTCGATGAAATTATCAATTTTTTTAAAATATTTTGTTCTGAATCACATTTTATGATGTGTTTCGATCATTTGGTGAGTATTTTAAGTCTTTTATATAAATTGTTTTGTCATAAAAACTTTTACTTAGACACTTTTTATTTCACGAATCAACTGAAGTTACTTAATTTATAAAAAAATTTCCAACAGTAATAATTTATTGTAAAATAAAGTGCACTTTTTTACCGACATAACCAAAAAGACAAAAGTTATGATTTTGCTTTACACTGTGTCACATTGTTTTGACATTCTCTTTTCAATTATTCCTTGAATAGTGCTATTTATATTTTTGCTCTGTAACTTTATAGTTATTTTGTTAATTATTCCATTGAATATAATGGATTTAAAAAAATACTTAATCTGTGAGATTCAGGAAAATTTTGTTGGTCGAAAATTACCAACAAATAAAGAGGTTCTGTCAGTATTTTTATATCAGCATTTTATACATAAGCTAACATTAAAACAAAGTGCTTCGGTTACAATAAAAAAAGTTGAAGAGAAATGGTTGCAAGCTGAACTTCCAACTTGTAAAAATTTTCATGCTGTGCAAAAAGTTTTAAAGTTATTTAATCAATGGTTAAAACTCAAAAAAAGTCAATACAGAAAAAAGTCTCCAACGCAGAAAAAAAAACGGGGCAATGTTTAAAGAAAAATTTTGTAAATTATTCGATATTGCTCGTTTAGATCCAAAGCAGAAACTTGACATACAAAGCAACTATTTTTAGAAGCTCAAAGATCTACCAAGCGTTATGGATTTATTGACCCAAGTATTTCAAACGAAAAAACTGATCAAGATACTATGGATGTTAATGGTTATTAATCATTTTATTTTCTAGAAAAAAATTATTTATTGCATTTAGTATTTCAAATAGAATTCTGCTTAATCCAATGTCTATTTTTTTACCAAAAATATTTGTTAATACATATTATTTCCACAGATATTGATCAGCCTACATTTGATAATCAAGTTCAGGATAGTGGTGCTCTGGTACGTGTCCAATCAATCGTCAACTTCTACAGAAACAACATTTGGTAGTCAGAAATCAGCAAATTTTTCTGACTATGAACCTCCTTTCAGTCAGCTCAATCCGCCTCCCAAAATTGATGTTATGACTCCTGAACTTGCATTTGCCCTTGATAGCGCAAACGTTAGTAACCGAAATGCCACTTTTGTTTTAGCTGCTGCTTACCAAAGCATTGGAATAAATATAGAAACATTAAACTTAATCTATAGTACTATTCGACGAGGTCGTATAGAGTTTAGAAAAACTATCGCTGAACACTTGAAAAATGAGTTCAAAGCTGAAGATAGTTACACTGTTCATTGGGATGGCAAGCTTCTAGCTGATTTGGCCGGTTCTGAAACTGTAGATAGAATAGATGATTTCAACGGAAGACATCTTGAAGTTGCAAGGTCATTGGAAGATCTTTGCGCCATCTATAAGTTTACATTACAACTAATAAAAAAAAAAGAAAACTGAAAGTTATTATTTTGGCAATGTGTCTAAAGCCACATTTTTTTTTTTCTTGCCTTCTTCTTTAGTTGTATGGGCTCAGTTTTCACTCTCACTATGGCCAAGACCTGGAATCTAGATCTGCATGGCTTGCTAAGAGCGCGTTAGGTCGTTTTATGTTTTTACAAATTTTGACATGACACATGACTAAGACACGAGGTTCTTTCGTTCGTCCCACTGGTGTAGGAATGAACTACACCAACGTACACTAAACCTTTCGTTCGGCCCGGTGTAAAATCCACTAAACCTTCCTGTCGGCGATGTGGTGTCCACTGGTGGATATTTTCTCCACCAGCTATTTAGCACGAGTGAATTACACTCGAAATGTGTATAAGGAATAAGGAGGGAAGTAAACTAAGGTAAATAAGGTGGTGTAACTGGTGTAATTTATACTGGACACTGCACCAACAGCGAACGAAAGAACCTTCTGAGACCTGGCACTAAGTAGATAGAGATAGTGAAAAACTGAGCATATACAACTAATGAAGACAAAGAAAAACGAAAAAAATGAATACCTTCGCCGTAACCTTATACAGATTGCCAAGATAATAATTTACAGTTTTCTTTTTTATTTTAATAGTTGTTATGTAAACTTATAGATGGCGCAAAGATCTTCCAATGACCTTGCAACTTCAAGATGTCTTCCGTTGAAATCATCTATTGCAATCATATTATCTACTTCGAATGTTAATCAACTCCTCGGTGTACCAAAAATATCTGATGGAACTGCAGAAAATCATTCTGTAGTAATATTAAATACATTGGAAGAGTGGAAAGTAACTTCTAACATCAAGGCAATGTGCTTTGACACTCCAGCAGTTAATACTGCTATGGTTTGTTTTGTTATCTTATTCAAATGATTGAAAATTAATTAATAGTTGACATTATTTTTTTTGCTCTAATTTATTGGACTTATCTATAATCCAGACATTTACACTTAATTTATAGGAATACTAAATGGTACAGCTGCGTTGATTGAAAAAAAATTGAACCGAAAATTGAACAGACTTGAATTGATTAACCAAATTAATAATTTATTAAAGGTATATTATTATTTTGTGCTCAAAACAGTTGAAAATGTGCGTTTGATGATTTCAATTAACGAATTTTTTATTAAACAGGTTGCTTAGCCAAGAAATGATTACAAGGAACTTCTCGACTTATCATTGATTTTTCTTGATGGTCTCCCAGAAGGTACAGCAAGTTTTAAATGCCCAGGAGCAATGCATCATGCACGATGGATGGCTTAAGCGATTTACAGCTTAAAAATCTTCATGTTCAGAGGTTAATTTTCACTTTCTAAACGAGAAATTGATAGCTTGCGTCAAATATGTACTTCTATTATTTTAATTTACGTCAAAGTATGGTTTACTTGTTCTGTGGCAATCCAAGCGCCGAATAATGATCTGCAACTGTTGAAGAAGTTACTTTCTTGCCCAGAAATTCAATTGCCAGTACTACAAAAAGCTTTAAAAAAATTAAGTGCTCATTTATGGTACTTGGATGAAGAACCAGCAGCACTCGCATTATTTGATAACAATGTCTCAGATGAAATGAAAAGAAAAATATGTAGAGCGATCAGTCAAAATGAGCAGAGTAATATTATCAGAGAGAAACGATACGTCGCTAGAGAACTTGATTTAATGTCATTTTCAAACACAGATTTGAGTGAATTTGTTTCGAAAAATTCAAAACGTTTGATTTACCATGTGATTTTCTAGAAGTAGATGTATCGCTGTGGCCTAACAATGAAAGATAAAGAGAATTTAGATTTTTTTAAACAACTTTCTGTAGTTAATGATGTAGCAGAACGTGGTATCGCTTTGATTGAAGATTATAACAACTGTTTAACCAAGAACGAAGAACAATTACAGTATCTTTTGCAAGTGGTTAAAGAACATCGTCGTCGTTTTCCGGACTGTAATAAAAAACCTTAACATAGTCTGGGTTTAAGAATACTATTGATTGGAAATCTAAAACTGATAATTCATAACTGATGTCCTTAACTATTTATACATGTAACTATGGAAAAAATCTGATGTGTCCAACACATGACTTTCCTATCTAGTTATTATAGGCATTTTCCGGTTATTTTGTACAACCTATTGCAGCATCTCTATAAATGTTTAGAGGATAAACTAAATATATACATTTTACACATATATCTACCTCGAAACATTTTTCTATATATATTCATTGAAAACGAAAATACAGAAAAATTTAAATTTAGCACTTTTCCATTACGGACCATTTTAGAAAAATCATGTATAAACAAAAATTATAGAAATCGATATCGCAAACAACTTTTAGTTCAACAATTTTCATAAAAATCAGAATTTTGCACATTTTGTCAAATTTCTCGAATACGGACCATTTCAGGAAATTTTGACATAAAACAAAAATTATAGATAATAATATTAGAAGTAACTTTTATTTGAACAATTTTCTTCTCCAAACATAAATAACAGATATATTCCATAAAATATAAAAACGGCCTCCCATAAAGTACCCCCCCAGATGTTCCAACTTTGTCCAAAATCTAATCGTTTCACGTCAGGCCGAAATAAACCTTAATTTTAAAATTTAATGTTTTTTCCTTTATCCGTTTTTGAGTTTTCTTCAAATTTCGAAATTTACACATTTTCTCAAATATCTCGAATACGGTCCATTTTAGAGAAATTATGTATAGGACAAAAATTATAGAGAATTATATTATAAACAACTTTTATTTGAACAATTTTTATAAAAAATTATGTTTTTTACATTTTGTCAAATTTCTCGAATACGGACCATTTTAGGAAAATTTTGCATAAAACAAAAATTATAGATAATTATATTAGAAGTAACTTTTATTTGAAGAATTTTCTTCTACAAACGTAAATAACAGATATATTCCATAAAATATAAAAATGACCACCTATAAAGTACCCCCCCAGATGTTCCGACACTGCCCAAAATCTAATCAGCTCATTGGACGCTGAAACAAAGCTTAAGTTTAAAATTTGGTGTTTTTCTGTGTATCGGTTCATGAGTTATGCGTTATACAGACACACACACACACACACACACACACACACACACACACACACACACACACACACACACACAGACATCATCGCGAAAATAGTCAAAACGGATTCAGGGGACCTCAAAACGTAAAAATCCGTCGAAAACTCGAGGTCGAAAAAAATCATGATTCCTATACTTTCCTTATATCTGTATACAGATAGGAAAGTAAAAAGTGACCATAAGAAGCAAAATTTTGAAAAAAAAATTAATAATATTAATAAGTAGTTGAAAAAAAATGGAATTTTATTGGAATTTTTACTTTGACCTCGAATCACTTTTACATGGCTAGGATAATCAAAAAATTTCCAAAGACTTTTTTGTAGAGCGTCAAATTTCCTATAAGAATAATTTTTGGTTTGACAATCCATTCAACCGCTTCGGAGTTACAAAATTCCAAAATTAAAAAAAAAAAATCCGTTTTATTTAAATGGGAAATAGAACTCTGCGATTCGTGACCTCTTAATATTAATATTAAGGGTTCTCGTTTTCACAGGTATCTTTTAACACCTTCTCGAAAGTTTTTACATGAGGATTTCGAAAAAAAAATTAATTATTTTTTTTTTTGAATCAGCCTATTGAACATAAAAAAAGGAAAGGAGTCCATTTTTGGCAATTAAATAGCAAATACAGTTAAAAGAAAAATTGCTCCCAAACAGTCAAATTGCTTGCGTACCAGTTATAATTTTTAGACAAAGATTACATAAAAAGTAAACTTAAAAAAAAAAAATTTTGGTGAATTAAATTAGGTAATAATATCTATAATATGCATATATTTTAAAGTTTAAATTCCTTCCAGTTTCCGAGAAAAAAATCAAAGGGCTTTAAATTTGTAAACACTGACACCCCCACACTCAAAATATTCTCGATTGAAAACGAATACACGAAGCTAGCTCAAAATTATCCTTATTTATTTGCACCAGCGGACTTTTTCTCACCAGTCAAACATTCAGTCAAACATCACATAATTACTAAAGAACGCCTTCCGTTTTCTCGTCCGCGACGTCTTAATCCTAATAAACATAATATTGCTAAAATCGAATTCGAACAAATGGTTGAACTTGGCATATGCAGGCCGTCATCTTCTCCAGTAGCTTCTCCATTACACATGGTGCCCAAAAAAGATTCTTTTAAATGGCGACCTTGTGGCGACTATAGGCAACTCAATAATGTAACTGTCCCAGATAGGTACCCCTTACCCAATATTCAAGATTTTAATCAACACATACACGGATGTAAAATTTTTTCAAAAATTGACTTGGTTAGGGCTTACCACCAAATCCCGGTAGCAGACGAAGATGTTTATAAGACTGCGATAACTACCCCTTTTGGCCTGTATGAATTTTTGAGAATGCCTTTCGGTAGGCGAAATTCAGCACAAACGTTTCAACGTTTTATAAATGAAGTTGTTTCTGGTTTACCTTTTCTTTTCGTATATATAGATGATATATTAGTAGCAAGCAGAGATGAAAAAGAATATTTAGTACACCTAAAAACTTTATTTGAGCAACTCAATTCTTTCGGAGTTAATCTTAAACCAAATAAATGCATTTTTGGATCTCAAAAATTAATATTTCTTGGCCATACTGTTTCCTCTGATGGTATCCTCCCGTTAGAAGAACGTGTAGACATCATAAGAAATTTTCCACGTCCCCAAAATCTCAAACAACTACAACGTTTTGTAGGAATGATCAACTTCTATCACAGATTTATTAAAGACTTTGCTTAATCACTTATTCCTCTATATGAAGTAATTACTACATTACAAAACCAATCCGATAAAAATATCAACCATTGGTCTGATGAATGTGAAAATAGTTTTGTGGATGTCAAAAACAAATTAGCCAATGCTACTATGCTTATCCATCTTTCTCTAAATAATTATATTTCTTTGACAGTAGACGCATCCAATACGTCTATAGGTGCTGTACTAGAACAGCTGCAAAACAATAGATGGCAACCTATAGCTACTTTTCAAAGAAACTCACTCTTACCGAAAGAAAATACTCTACTTTTGATCGTGAACTGTTAGCCATTTATGCATCCATCAAACATTTTAGATATTTTCTAGAAGGCCATTTTACAATTTATACCGACCATAAACCTCTTACTAAAGCCCTTACATCCTCTTCAGAAAAAAGCCCATGTCAATTTCGTTTCTTAGAATTTATATTTCATTTAATATTCAAGGTAAGTCCAATGTGGTCGCTGACACTTTATCACGAGTTGACGATAGTATTTTCTGTTTAAATGAAAATTTAATTAATGTAAAATCGTTGAAGGACTCTCAAAATGCCGACATAGAATTAAAAAACCTTTTAAAAAATCAATTCAACAAAACACAAAATAAACACATATTAGAACTCATAAAAATGTCTCATGAGGATATAGAAATATGGTGTGAAGTATCATCAACGTCCTTACATACCTAAAAACCTCAGATACAGCGTGTATGAACATTTGCACAATATTTGTCATCCTGGTATCAAAGCATCTAAAAAACTTGTAGGCAGTAAATATTTTTGGCCACACATGAATTCAGACATCAAACTCTGGGCAAAATCATGTCTAAATTGTCAGTGTTCAAAAGTACACAAACACAATAAATCCCCACTAGAAAGTTTTACCATTCCTAAAGAAAGATTCCAACATATCCATGTAGATCTAGTAGGGCCTTTTCCTCAATCGTCCAACTATCGTTATATCCTAACGATCGTAGAAAGATTCATAAGATGGCCTGAAGCTTACCCAATTTCGAATATCGCCGCGGTAACAGTTGCCAAATGTTTATTTAACCGCTACATTTGTCGTTGTGGCGTACCTCACACAATTACAACTGACCAAGGTACTCAATTTGAATCTGGGTTATTTTTGGAGTTAACAAAATTTTTAGGGGGTCACAAAATCCATACCACAACTTATCACCCTCAAAGTAACGGTTTGGTAGAACGTTTTCACCGTACTTTTAAAACTGCCTTAATAGCTAGATGTAATACAAATCGCTGGAAAGATGAACTTCCCTTAATTTTACTAGGTTTACAAGCTAAAGTCAAAGAGTATCTTCATTGCTCTTCGGCTGAACTCGTATACGGACAAACTCTGGGATTACCCGGTGAATTTTTCGTTAATACTAATGATGCCATTGACACTTATCCTTTATTGGCCAATCTAAGACAACTATTTGCGAACATTAAACCGACAACAACATCAAATCATAGCAAGGAAAAACCTTTTGTGTATCCTGAGTTAGATTCATGTAAATACGTTTTTGTCAGAGTTGAGGGATCAAGCCGTCTCTTAAACCACCTTATGAAGGACCCTATAAAGTTAAAAAAAGATTCTCAAACAATATCGTTATAGAGAAGGGTGAAAAAGATACTATTATCAGTATCGACAGGGTAAAACCTGCTTTTCTACTAACTAGCGAATCTGAGAATATATATCAAAAATCTAACAAAAAGAAAGTCTCCTTCGCAGTAAACACTTATAATCAAACATAAGTAATTTTTTTTCAGGAGGGGGAATATTTGTGGTGTTCACTTGCGAAACTACCTGTATATATTTTACCTTCTTGGTTGTTTCTATAGTTTTAAATTGTTATGGTTTTGTGAAGTTTGTTATATAATATATTTAGATGATCTGTATGCATCAAGTTTTTAAAATACATCATCTCTAACAGAAGACTTGCACTATTTTTAATATAATCCATAAATTGAAGCTCTTAATGTCTTGTTAATGAATTTTTAAAATTCGCCAAAATTAGTGGCTAAAACGCCTGGTTAAACGCTATGTTCTGGTGTAAACTGGTGTAAATCATTTCAGGAAACGAATGATGATTGATAGTTTACGATACGATAGTTACAGTCGCGTTCTAACAGAAGGCTACATATTTTCGAAGTATTTATTATTTTTGAAAAATTAAATTTTTATATTTTTTACCAGCATTTTTTTAAAATGGTACATTGAAAATAACTGTCCAATAAATATATAAAGACATTTAAACATTGTAATCATATTATTTTGAGTACATTATGAAATGTTTAATGAACCATTTAATTAATATGTATATAACCCACACTAGATATCTAAAACTAATTCATATAGTTCTAATTACCTTCACTAGAAATTTTAATAAGAGTATAGAATTATTATCTTATTATAATTATTATGTTTTTAGGTTATGATCCTTCGATAAAGTTGACTACTTAAATAATAATAATATTAAGTGCTGCGTTGTTGAACCATAATATTTAAATATTTTTATATATTATTATAGTAAAATTACTTGTCCTCACACCCACAGAATATAAGTGCTGAATCGTGATTTTAAATTAATAATGAGATACATTTTTAAGCCAAAATATCTGTTGAATCTAAGTGCTCTTAAACTAAAATTATGCTTTCTGAAGGTTACTTACAATGTCTGAAATTTGAAGTGTCTCTTAAATCACGACTTTAGTAATTTTTTAATAGTAGGTACCTCCAATCTCGGTAAATTTTTGGATAATCATCAGCAAGATTTAACTTTTGAATAAATTTCAATGATTTTATGACCCTAGAAAAGTGTTTTTTAATGCATTTCTATCTTGCGAAAAAGATTCCAGCAAAATTTGTTCAGTCTAGATGTCTAACAACGGCTAATAGACTATTAAGGTTATAATATGTCTGAATTGAAACATAGTCAGAAAATTTAAGGATCCTCGTTACATTTATTTCAACTGTCTATGCTCCAATGAGATTTAAAATTAAAGTGGAGCCTTTTTGTATTTATGGTGCAAAACATTTGTTTAAAACAATAAAACTCTCACGTTTAAATCTATTATTCACCGAGTTATACAGAGAAATGCCTTTTTTGCACTTTCAGAAAATGTGCTACTATACTCGGACAAATTATTAAAAAAGGTGATTCCTTCCTGTTCACGTACAATAATCATACTATACCAGAGCATAATGAATGGAATCACGCGCTTAAAACTGCAGAAGTTATCGGAATCACGGGCCAACTAGTCATAAATGCATGTTTATTACCAAAATAAATTACGTCAGTGACGTATAAAAACTATTGGCAAATTAAATGCGGTAATAATAAATAATATTATATGAAAGTAGGTTGGTTATCTTTTTTTGTAGTAATAATCATTTATGTTTATAATTTTGTTGTGTTTATTGTTAAAATATGTAAATATTATGCCAGTGGCGTAGAAACACTATTGGAAAATTAAATGGGGTATTACACTAGAACAAAATATTGAAGAAGGTGCGCCTTAAAACTGCGAAAGGTATCGTTATCAATCAAGAGGTCTACAGAAACTTAACCTAAGGTTAAAATGTTGTTGGACACTTATGGCTAAGAGAATAGTTGAAATTGGCATAGATGGAGAAGTTTTTTTTTGGGAACAAGCACTTTGACAGTGTATGTATAAATTAAAAACCATTTTAAGTACGTATCTAATCTATTTTCGTATTATATGTATTCTAAAGTAGGTTCAGTCCATAGTTTGCCAAGATCACTAGTATGCATGGAAGCAGAGACAATCCAGCGAGACGTGTAACTCAATGTATTTTTTTTGTTCGGGAAAAGTTATTTGGGCGATTGTAACCACAACCAGTCTATGATGGCGCCACTTGTAAATAGCGGGAAAATTTAAAATGCTTTAGGGCGGGAAATTCAAACATGGATTCAGAAATAAAGGTTTTCTATACAAATTTACAGGAGAAACAAAAACTATTGTTTCACTGTATATTAAAACAATATAAAAGCTTCCAATAATATCAAATTTTTTATCACATAAATAATCATTTTAATAAAGAAAGTTTTAATCAGTTTAATATAAACAGTGAACATAGTTTTATTACTCTTGTAAATTTCGCTAAAAAAAACTTGAAAATTCTATTGATTATTAAATATTTAAACTTGGAAAAATAATACACCAAACTCTTTTTCTATAAATTATATTTTTGTAAGGTACAGAAAAACAATTGCTTTGTTTAGAAAGTACCTCGTATCATTTTGTCACAAATTACAAAGAAAGTAACAGTTGTTATATATTCATAATATATTTAAAAACTAATGTAACAAATATTTTATAAAGTATAGTATCGATACCTTTTTGCCAGACTATCATAAGTGCCATTTGAACAAATGTCACTTATGTTAGTCTGGCAAAAAGGTATGGATATGTTATAACTGTTTATTTTAATAGAAACCATGGAAACGAAACACACATACACTCAACACAAATGTATAAGGCCCGAGTCAAGTAAGTTCCCATGTTAACTGGATCGAAACCTGCTAGACCCCTGCTAACTCCTCTTATAGTAATCAAGATCAATAGATTTATATGCCATGCCTTCTAAAAGGGAATGAAGGATGACATACTATCATTTAAACAGGACGTTGCTGAAGGCTTACCCCTGTTATTTTGTTTGTGTATCTTGTGTGTGTGCATTCCTGTTGTGTCCCCAGTCATGTAAAAGTTTTCCTAGTCTCCTAATTTGGTTACTAGGTGGACCTTCTCCAACTAAGTGGACCTTCTACTAGGTGGACCTTCTCCAACTAGTAGCTAATCTATTCGATCTGTTCGGAAGCAGGAGGTACTTTTCAAACATAGCAAATAATATTATTAATAATAAACACTATTTAAAGATAAATACATTTTTGTAATTTTTTTGTCATTGCCCCTTACCTTTCTCTTACACCACCAGGATATACCTATTTTCCATATTCCCTTAATTATAGATTACCTTACAATGTTCGAATGAATATAACATTTTACTCATGGAAAATCTAATTTCATATTTAACTCTTTTTCAATTTCATTTAAAACAATAATTGGTACCTATATTACAATTTATTATCAAAGAAAATTTCTAATAAAGTTATAGCAAATCCTACTTAAACTACTGGTTGTTCTGCAGGATAAATTAACTTTTCTTGAGATTGATCTCTCTATAAAATCCAAAACCGACCTGATGTCCCCAAATTTATTTTCCAATGCATCCTGATTTAAAATTCTGCCCTTTTGTGATTCAATTTTTTTTTTCTTCCTTTAGAGTGGCTGTTAGAGGTAGGTGTATGTAAGAAATAGCTAATCTCTAATCTTTTCAAAAGTCCTTTGCCAATACTACATGTGCAGATTTTTTACTCAGCATACATTTTACTTTTCTAGTAGATAGGAACTTTGTGCTGCCATTAAAGCTGTCCAGACATTCATCTACCTACTTAATGAACACAAGTAGCTGTAACAATGGATCTCTGTTCCAATTCACCTAAAATAATTATTGTCATTGTGTAATATATTATTAAACACACACATTATACACATATACATAATAAATTGGAAATTACTTACCTCTAGAAAGAAATGTGTACAAAAACGGGAGTTTGGTTCCAGAAATTGCTTCATGCAAAAAATAATATGCAAAAATAAACATTCCCCCCCAAAGAAAATTAATTAAACAACAAAATCAGACTAAAAGAAATATACGGGGCCCAAATTAAATTAATTTTAATAAAATACACATGTTCATAACAACATTCATAACATTGTCAGTTGTCAGTTTTAATACTTTTAATCGATATTTCGACGTCAAAAAACCAGCAACACCAGCGCCCTCTGAAAATGGTGTTAGTTTTATTGGAGAGAGATAGACATATGTAAAGATCAATGTAAACGAAAAAGAGGGTCATATATGTAATTTAAATGGACCACCGAACATATTTTCCTATTAAGTTACACGTCTCTGTTGTCTCTGATGGAAGTTTATGAAGATAAGTACACTCAGTGATGGATTTACGCCTAGGCCCGTGAGGCCCGGGCCTAGGGCGGCATAATTTGAAGGGCGGCAAAATTTAAGAAATGCCAAAATTTTAGAGGCACAAAAAAGTAAAAACAATCAATTTCAAAAATTGGTTCAAATTAGTTTTTATAAAAAATTTTCGATAGAAAATATTATAATTCAATTCATTAATTTACTTCTCAATCTGTATGGGTAACATATTAATTTTTTAATCGATCAACTATAGTCTTTATCGAGTAATATTCTTTACTTTTTGTTCCTTTAGTGAGATTAATCTTACGTGTATGAAACATTTTGAAATTATTAAATCCGAATGACTTCTCTATTTGTTTATAATGTGAAATAAAAATACCGAAGATTTGCATGTACCTGATTAAAAAAAAGTATTAACATAAAGAAAAAAGTATTGGTTTTCTATTCAATCCAATACTTTTTTCTTTGTCTCAATATTTTTTTTTATTCAGGGGTATTGAATATCGTTATGATATTCATTTAAAAGTGTCAGAACATTTTTTGTTTATAAAAATAATTTTTTATGAAAATAAATCCTGTCTTTTTCCATATTCAATTTTTTAAATCATCAAAATAACTGTTAAAACATTGAAAGTTTTATCTAAAATAAAAAAAAATTAATTCGATATTTCTCATATTTGCAAAATCTTCAATTACATCGACAAATTTCAATAATTTCTGAAAATCCAAGTGCAAGAATTTCGAAATTTTTTAAAGTATGTGAGCTGATGTATATTAAAGCGGTCGATTTATGATATGGTTACATTTATGTGGTTATTATAAATATAAATAAAAAGTTTTTAGAATTTTATTTATTATCTGAGTGTTTTATTTATGTGATCGTAATCTCAATAACTTCAGTGAAGCGGGAGTATTGTGCATTATTGAGACTTATAAGTAGTTCGGGTGTGTATTTCACATGTTTACAGAAAACAAAAACGCTACGCTTGACAGGTACTGACGTGTTTGACTTGGTTTTGTTTAATGTATAGAAAAGTCATAGCAATCATATCATTTTAGTTTTACGAATGCTTTTCATGTGTAAAAGTCTCGAATTCATTTTATCAAAAAGGGCGGTGTATCGAACGGGGCCTAGGGCGGCAGCAAGCCTAAATCCGTCACTGAGTACACTGCGACTTGCCATGGCTCTAATGTTTTTTAAGATTTATAGTTGCTCTTCTAGTCCTATCCCATATAGAAAATTTAGAACGTTGATCAACATCAATTCGAAAAAAAGGGTACTCATGTTCGCTATAGGCTAATTTTATTAGTCAATCTTAATTCATAATTATGGATTAATTCATATATCAAACGCTGGAAAAAAAAACTACTATTTTTAATTTTTTTTTAGTATTAAAAAAGGAAATCGATTTACAAACAGAAGAGAAACTGGTACTAAAGTGTTTTATCTATTTCTATATAGATACTAGAATCTTTTGATGCAGAAGTATCCAAAATACTACATTAGTGAACACAGCATCACATTTATGTAACGACTTTTTTAAATAGTACTGTTTTTACAATAAATATGTTTTATTTTTGCTTGAAACCACGGCAAAAATTAAATCACAAAAATATACGTAATTAAAAAATTATCATTTTACTTTGAATTAAAATGAATCAACAACAATAAAAATAATTGCATCAAGTACCATTTCTTCTCAGTAAAATACATTTCTCAATAAATATTTCGTGGCCGAGAGTTACAAAATTTGACCTCACTTATTATTTCATTTAATTAAAGTACATACTACTTGAATATCTATAGTACCATTAGGTTTATTTGGAATTACACGTTTTGTTCTCATAAAACAAAAGTAGCACTCGTACGAGTACCGATTTAACCGTTATGGAACGAGCAATTGTTTACTATGAGCCTGTTGCAAAAAATGATGTAACTGGTTACACCGCTATGTTGCATTATAAAATGATAATTGACGATGAAAGGAAAAATCACGCGTTCATTCATAAATGTATTTGGTGTAAAATAGCTAATTTGTATTAGATATGGGGTATTTTCGTTATTTCAAAATATTTTGCTATCCGTTTATAACACTAGAACAGTGGTCGCCAATCTCTCAATGTGTCAAACGGAAGCCACGTAACGCAACGTAAATGAAATAATCCACAGTTAATTTATCATTATATGTATTTATTTTACTATTTAACTGGTAATACATAATACATAGGTACTAATAATAAACTAATAACAAAATAACTAATATTACTAGTACGTACTTGTTCATAGCTACATTCCTACCTACCAAACGAAGGTGTTTGAAAAATAAACACAAACTTTTATCCAGCCACAACGGCATGTCACGTAAGATTTAAAAATAGTTAATAATAACAACAAAAAAGTAACGCACTATCATGAACATAAACATTAAAAAATAAAAAAGCACGTTCAATAAGACACTCAGACTCATCGATAATTTTTTTAATGTTTGCAGTATAATTTGATACAGCCATTCGAATACAATTATCCAAATGTTTATCTGTAAGTCGATTGCGATATTTGTTCTTAATAAACTTCATATTGGAAAAAGAAGATTCACACAAATAGGTTGAACTGAATAATGCTTTCACTTTCAAGGCAACACGGCATAGAAGTGAATATTTGTCTTTACTTACAATAGGCCAGATACATTTGGTACTCGAGACTAAAGATTTTAAGGCTAAATCATTTTGAAACTCAATTACTTCCATTTCTATTGCAGCGATGTCTTCGCCAAAGTTCTGCATAATACAAGTTGCAAACTGTTGGATATCAATTTCCATAAAGGGTGAAACAACAAACTGCGCTACTAAAGCCATTTCATTGAAATCCTTAAAACGATTTTTGAAGTTATTCTTCAGGGTAGAAACTATTTCTACATGATATTTGCTGTCATAGGGTTCTAATGGATTTTGAGATATTTTTTCTGAAAGAATAGGAAAATGCTTGGCATCGCTGTTAATTAGGTTTTGTTCCCAAAACTCCAGCTTTTTGATAAATACTTTTATATCAGAAATTATTTCCGCTAGTTCTTTGTCTCTCCCCTGAAGCTGCAAATTAAGTTCGTTTAATTTCTCTGTAATGTCCACGAGAAAACCAAAATCTCTAACCCAGATTTAATTTTCTAGTTCCGGAGTCGGTTCATCGCGTTGTTTGAAAAATTGAACTATGCCAGATAGGACATCATTAAAACGTTTCAGCACCCGTCCTCTACTTAACCATCGGACTTCAGAGTGAAGGAGTAGCTCCCCGTATTGACAGTCAACTTCATCGACCAAGGTTTTGAATAATCTTCTTTGTAACGCTTGAGCTCTAATCTTGTTCACAATTTTTACCACCAGTTTCATAACGTTGTTTAGTTTCAGGAAATATCCACATAATGCTTGCTGATGGATAATGCAGTGGTAACAGAGAAATTGCGGAAAAGTTTCATCTTTACGACATAACGCCACTAGACCCTTATCACAACCCACCACAGCTGGAGCGCCATCGGTTGTCAAACCTACCATTTTGGGTATTGGAATTTTCTCGGAAGAAACATTATTTTTTAAATGAGAAAACAACTCCTGTCCAGTAGTGTGTCCTTTCAGTGGAATAAACTTCAAAAGATCTTCTTTAATCGTAAAATCACTAAAAACCATCCTGACGAACACGGCCATCTGGGCAGTGTCAACGACATCTGTTGATTCATCCAGTTGAAGTGAAAAATAAACACAGTTATCTAAGTCAGTTCTTAACTGTAAAAAAATATCATTGCTCATTACTTCTACACGTCTCATGTATTAGCAGAAAGTTGTATAGATTTTATAGCTGAAACTATCTTGTCTTTATTTCTAAAGTTGGCAAATAACGAATCAGCAGCTTCTAAAAACGCCTATTTTATCATTTCCCCTTCTTCATAAGGTTTCTGTTTTTGTGCAATTATCTGGGACATACGGTACGATGCTTTAGTTGCAGCCTTATTTTTGTCGACTATTCTTGAAAATATTGATTGTTGTCCAATTAACTGCTTTTTTAACTGTTTCAGTTTCTCCTTTCTGGCGGCAGAATGTAGTGGGAATGATTTTTCAAAATTAGAATGTACAGTTTTATGACGTCTCTCAATATTTCCTTTTTTAGCAACGGAGACCGAAGTATTATATAACAAACACACATTTTTATCTTTAACTTCTGTAAAAAAGTATTGTTCTTCCCATTCCGAATGAAAGTGGTATGTATTTACCTTCTTACAACTGCTTGCCATAATATTAGTTTTTGTTGTTCTCCACTAACCCAACCGCTGGACGTTGGTTATGCGTTCAGTTTTAAACTAAGCTCAATGTCGCCGCGCCGTGCGTATTTATCCCGTTCAAAGCAATCCTGATCGTTCTCGAACACTAACGCGCTGGTCCGGCTGGTCGGTTCTAGCCGATTCTAGCTTGATGGCGTCAACGGCAAATCGCTTACCGCAACTTTGTCGCTGTTTATGTTTAATATTATGACAATTAGATTTTTTTGTGGAATTTTCGGAAGCTTCTCAGATTTTTGCAGTTTGTATTTTTTAAATTAAAATCGTTGTGAGAGCTACCAGAATTGCCTCCGCGAGCTACCGGTAGCTCGCGATCGACAAGTTGGCGACCACTGCACTAGAATATGATAATCAAGCAAATCTGTATTTTTTAGTCACACAAGGTGTCTTAGAATCAGGGCCATGTTTCAGGGTGCTAAACAAAATCTTGGGGGGCTTCATTTTTTTTTATTAGAGTATAAAAATTCCAAAAAGACATGAGGAGTTTTGTTTTGAATTTCTTCCTTCGAGGAGGGTATTAAAAAAAACAAGCAATTACAAAACACATATTTATTCAATAAAAAATATTTTTATTAAAGAAAAGAATAAACTCTACAACAAAAAAATATAAAACGTCTTTTCCTATGAACATTTAACTGGTTGAGGGTTGAGTTAGTAAAAGCGGCATCAAATATGCCAAAGAGTTAAAAAATAATTTTTTTTTATCAATTTTCAGAATAATTGCAGTTTCCTATTTTTTAAATTATTAACTCAACCAGCAGATTTTTAATATTTATGTTCTTTGTTTTCTTTTTCAAATGCTAAATGGGTAAGGTTTGCCAGTCTCGGATGTAACATTGACCTCCGCTGAGGTGGCTGAGGTCTATCAATTCTAGTGAGGGCAGAAAAACTGGATTCACAAAGAGCCGTACTAAAGGCGAAAGTGAGCCAAGTCGCTAGAAATTCATAAGTTTCTTTAAAAGCAGTGTTTTGCCTAAAAATACACTGAAACATTTCGGGATTCTCTGCAGCATTCTCGTTTCTCTGTCGATTTAAATATTTCTTGACGACTTCTATATACGCAGCACTTGTCAATTGAATGGTTAGTGGCTCATATTTTTCAATATCTAATTTTTCTCTTGACATAATAGCTTCAATTAAATCATAGTTGTCGTTAAATCCATGGAGGTATAATACTAATGGAGATGCCATGAGGTAATTGTTTTGCATATGATACGTTTTATTAAAAATGACCCCACGGGGCGTGGCTTAAATGGTTGACTAAGCAGGGTCGTATTCAAATATAATTAAAGTCCGTATGCAGAATTACAACTTTTAAATGACTTACTTACCTAAGATTTGTTTCAATATGATCGATTCGAAATTAATTTGATGACATTGCGCAATTATGACTTCTACACTATTTACTATTATTTATTAACCGTTTTCCGATCAAGCCAATGCCAAGACCATAAAAGAGATTAATATTATTATATTGTTCTGTCTTCGCCGAAACCGTCCGATATATGACCTGTGTGATCGAAAATCAACGTTCGAATAACACTGTGCATCAGATTTGTTAATCTCTTTGTGCTTTAAAACTAAAACCCGAACTACGATTTTTCTTTCAAGGGCTCTCTTGTCTTGATCAAAACTGCCAATGTCAAAATCTGACAATGAGGAGAATTATGACATCAAATTACCAAACCAAAAACCAAACCACTACGTGAATTGTGAATAAATATATTTCAGTAAAAATACAGCCGAGTTTGTAGAAAGGACAATTAATTACTTTTAAATGTAAAACATGAGGTCTTTCTGCTGCAGATGACATACATTAAAAATATGACCAGCTACAGTCAAAAGTTTAAAAAGACCAAAAATTCAGCTAGGTATGACTTTATGGTTAAAAGTAGATGGAAGAAAACCATGATCAAAACTACTCTGTCAAAACCAATCGGAACTAAAAAGACTCAGATAATAGTTGTTGGTTTTATTTATGTTCGAAATAATTAATTATATAGGGTAGGTAGATATATTACTAAAATTGCAAGCAAGTACTTACTAAAGATTTCTATAATTGGTACCTATGTATAATAAACAACAATCTCACAGATGTACAGCATACAACTATACAAATGGAATTATAGAGATAATTTGTTTTAAAATTAGGCATTCAGTTGCGATTTGTGATTACAAAAAGAAAAGTTTAACCACTTTTTCTGATCAGTAATGTTAGTGTTATAGTGAAAAAGTTTCTAGAAACTGGTGTTTTTAATCCTAATAAAGCATTGTGAATTTCCAAGAAAAGTGCATGATGAAAATTGTTTTGACCAAAATTTTGAATGTCATGTCATTTAAAAAGAAATCCTGTGGCTGTGGATAACATTTGACACAAAATCTTATCCTAAAAATAACTATTTGGTTGCATTGGAGGAATAATTTCTTCATTGGTACTTTTTTAGGGTGCAAGGATGACTTGACATTACTAAATTTAAACCTTTGTTATAAGTTGTCTTTTTGCTGATGCACCTATATTGTACATACTTGAAAAATATAAAATTGGGAAGTTTATATACAAGGTGTCTCATTGAGAAACGGATACAGAACAACTGAAGAGTCTGATTAAAAATAAGACTATGCTTGGAATGCGAATATTCTTCATTTTAATTTTAAAGTTTCTTATAAGTTCCCAACAAAAGTACCTATATGATTTACTTAAAAAACATCAAAAAATATATAATTATAGTTCAAATAAGTGTAACGTATTTTATGACACCAAAAACTTTTGCCAAATTTGGTAAAATTATAGGTAACTCTTCAGTTTTTCTGTGTCCCATTATTAATAAGACAATACAAATTTTTTTTTATTATTTAAAAATATATTTATTGACCTTTAAACAACACTATTTTGTTGTTTTGATGTCTTATGCTAGCAGCTTTATTAACTCTAGTTTTAGTGAGATATGTTAGTCGGATACTAACATATGTATCAACTATGCACTTGATTAATAATATTCTATGATTATCCAACACAAACTGGTCCAAACTGTGCTGCATAAAATTCGAAAAGACCTGTATACACCTGTATACAAATCCGGAGACCCTAGTGAGCTTACAAATTATAGGCCAATTTCTGTTATCAACAACTTCGCTAAAATTTTTGAAAATGCAGTAAAAAGTAGATTAATTAATTTTTTTCATAATCATAATGTTATTACAGATTGTCAATACGGTTTTATACAAAACTCAAGCACTGAAAATGCGGTAGTTGATTTTTTGGAAAAGACGGTTAACGCTGTAGATGAATCATTAAAATGTGCTGCAGTATTTCTTGATTTGGCCAAAGCATTTGATACCGTTTCCCATAACATTTTACTTGACAAACTAAATAACTATGGCATACGGGGTTTAGCATTAAGGCTCCTGAGGGATTATTTATCTAATAGAACCCAGAGCGTAAAAATTGGCAACACCGGAAGTTCTAAATCAGTAGTAAAGATGGGGATCCCACAAGGAACAGTATTGGGCCCAATTCTGTTTCTGGTTTATATGAACAACATTACACAAATTAATAACTTATCTGGGAATATCATATGCTATGCGGATGATACGGTAATTATTTTCGCTGGAAAAGAATGGGAAGAGGTTAAACTCGCTGGAGAAACGGCCCTAAGAAAGATAAGTTTATGGTTAAATAACAATCTACTAACTTTAAATGTATTGAAAACAAAATGCATTACTTTTAGTTCAACCATCGTTAATCAACCTAACAGCTTTTGTATAAAATTGCATAGTAGTGACTGTCAAAAAAGCGATTGTAACTGCCCCTTGATAGAAAAAGTTTCTCAAATTAAATACCTAGGTGTAATACTTGATCAATACATACGGTGGTCTGAGCATATTGTCCATGTTAGTAATAGACTGAGAGCCCTAATGCACAAATTTTATGTTCTCCGGGACATTCTTTCAAAGAAAAATATAATGATACTTTATAACTCCCTAGTGGAATCTATATTAAGGTATTGCATAGTAGCATGGGGTGGAGCATTTAACACCACTATTAAAATTGTAGAGACAACACAAAATATTATTTTAAAAATTATCCTAAAAAAAGAGAGACTATTTTCTACAAATAAATTGTACGATGAATCGAACATACTAAACGTCAAATTACTCTTTGCTTATCAATGTATAATGAGAATATATACCAATGCTGAAAATTTTACTCAAAAAAATACCCGCTTAACACGCTCAGTCGCTAATATGGAGATTCCTGTACAATTTTTCAAAAAATCACTTAGTCAAAGGTCATTATCATTCTTTGGCCCAAAATTTTTTAACATAATTCCGATACACCTCAGGCAAATAATCAAAACAAAAAAGTTTAAAATTGAAATAAAAAAATATTTAATAACAAACAAAAAAAAAAATTACGATCTAATGATAACATATTATAAATAAAAAACATATTAAAAGCCAAAAGGACCATCGTAGTTTTTGTCTACTTTTCCTAAGGTACTGTCTCTTGTTTAATTATCTTTTTATTTATCGGTTTATTCTGTCGAATTTCTTCGTCCCTTGTTCTAATTTTTAAATATTGTATCTTTTGTTAAGTAATAAATAATTATATGTAAAATTTAATACCTGTCTCTAAAAAAAATATGTACATAATTAGAGTCATCTGATTGATCAGAAGCAAAACAGGCAGAAATGCCTAGGTTCCATGCTCAATCAGATGTCTTTAAAAATTTTTTTTTTCTGTATAACTATTTTTTTACTATTAGGTAATGTACTTTAATATTTAAACAAATAAATTTGATTTGATTTGAATTTGATTTGAAAATGAATTGTTTTAAAACTAATGTGCTGATGATATCAACTGATATTTTTTTCTCAGAGTCTTTCATAATTTTTAATATTTTTTCACATTTTAAACAAATGTTTATTACATCTTCCGATGGATATTGCAAACCATTTTTATTCTTTATATCAATGAGTGAAAATAGAAACAAATCTTTAGTTTTACTTATTAAAGCATCTAGACATTGTTCACAAATGATTTTCTTTTTCAAATAATAAACAACATATCCAGAAATGTAAGTGATTATATATTTAGAAAAGGAGGAGCATGGGCGAAGTTACGTCATCAGATCTGGGGGGGCTAAAGCCCTAGCCATCTAATATAATATGTAATAGTTCTAGTAGTAAGAGGTTTATTAAAGTTAAGTAAAAAAATTCTGGCTAATCTATAAGTATATATATATCGTATATAATATATATTTATATCATGTGAAAATACTGAAAAATTTTTGTCACAAAAATTTCCTACATTTTGGAAGTCATGGAATAGTAGTTTGTGCAACAAGAGTGGATATGGAAATCCACTTGAGTTGTATAGTATATTTTTTCTATGACACGCTAACGAAAATCTACAAATTTAAAAATTATTTTAAGTTAAGACAAAATAACCAATTTTAAAATAATTTATGAATTTTATTAATGTATAAAATAAAATAAACATAAAAAAATTAACTTCTAGCCCAGATTCAAATCCGGGCTATTTGCATGGAAGGCAGATGCTTTGTCCTCGGCTCCACCGCCACTTTTAGGTTTTTCTCTCCTCGTTTAACTACCTGGCTTGTCAGGGATTTATAACCGAAACAGAAACAGAATTTTGGCCCCTTTCTTAGTTTCGGCCGAAACCGAAATAGAAACAAGAACTTTCTTTTAAGACAATTTCTTATTGAAATTTGCAATATCTTAATGTAATCCTTGTTTTAGACTAATTATTTCATATTATAAATTTTAGCTACATTTACTTATTACCTATTTATTTATGTGATCAAAATAAAGAAGCCATTAATAAATTTAATGACAGTTTTTTTATTATTTTTTGAAATAAAAAAAAGCAAGTGACTTACAAAGTAGCAACCATTTCTGCATCAGCAAAAAATAATATTATAAAGGGAATTATATATAGGTAATGTATAATTTTGATAAAAAAAAACAAACGAATTCAGCTGATAAAATGTGTTTGTTACTTATTATTAAATTAATATTCATAAGTAAACAGTCTAACGGTGTAGGCTAGAAATAATATTTTTTTCATGTTTCCACTTCCACCCAAAAAATTGCACTTCCGATCCGAATAAATTAGGCCAGGAGCACTGAAGACTGTTCACTTGGAACACAGCAGAGAAGTTTGTGTGTACGTGCACTGTGCAGGAATGGTACCCGGCACAGTCGCCATTGTGTCGGACACCACCAAGTATGATTGAAAACTCTCGAAAATATTTTAGTCGAAACTCTTATTTTAGGCCGAAGTTGGCCGAAACCATGACCGAACTTTCGGTCGGACACTACTTGCGAGTCTGGCAGGCCTTCGTGATTGTAAATGTCAGACAGACGTGTATTTTCACTTAGAATACCACTAGTGCCTGAATTATTTTCGGAAATTTTTTCGAACTTATGAATTTTTTAAAATATTCGTGAGTGAGCAAATATTTACTGATAATAATTTAGCCACGTCTGGTATTCGGTAAGAAAATTTTACACCAAAATATCAAAATTTTAAAACTTGAAGGCGTTTAGTTGACGCGAAATAACTAATTATTATTTTACTTAAAATAAATGTAGTGTATTTCTAGCTAGTTATAATTTTTATTAAATAAAATATTAACCACTGAAATAGCAAATTTTTAAATCACACTAGTGCATTGCGTCATAATATCATATGCATAAAAGAGCTTTTTAAATGTATAAAAAAAATTCAGAATAATTTCTTTAAGGTACAAACCAAGAGAAAAATTTCCTTTTTTTAAGGTGAAGGGGGGAGAAAAAGTCCTTTATATCTCACAAGGAAAGTCCAATGTTTAATTATTCAACAAAACATTGAGTGCGACCGGTTTCGAAGTAACATCACTTCATCTTCAGGCTCGCCTAGTGGAAAGGAGAATATGTGGTGTAAGGTGTGTTGACTTTGAGCCCACAATATATAAAATAGTAAAAAATAGAAAAAACTCAACATACTCTCCATCCACTAGGGAATACTACAAACCAGTTTCATCAAAACGTGGGGGATGAAATAAATTGTAAAACAAAACAATGTTACAAGTTATAAAGTTAAAAATATTTGAAAAACAAATATTAGTCGATAAAACAGTTAAAAATTTTAAAATATTCAAGACGATACAAAAACAAATTACATACATTAAACAGATTAAAAGATAAGGCCTGTTTTAAGCAAACATTGCTGTTTTTTATAAAAATCTAACATTTTTGAAAGGAGACCTGTCAAGTTAAGGCCTCTACAGGTGGTGGTAAGTACTAAAGAAAAATTCTTGGATAAACTTATGACAGGGTATAGGTAATAAGATGTAAACTATGAGTGAAGAAATATTTATTATATAAGATTTGGGCCATGAACCAATCACCAAGTGTATGTGATGTTGTAGGATAAAATAAGAAAGAAGAAGAGATGACTGGGTTAACTGTTGTGAAGCAACTGAAAAATAAAAGAAGAAGAAAATGACAGATGTGAAAACGCACAACTTAACCTAGTCCTTAAACATGCACGTTGGTTTTTTGTGGGAAAAAATTACTTACTGAAATGTACCCCTTGCAAGGAAATATGTGAATAGAAATAAAGGGGGAGGTTAAAAAGGAAGTTAGAACGATAAATTTAGATTAGTGTTGAGAAAACTGGAGGAGTTTCTGACATTATCTGGGCATTTAAGCAACCAACAGGATTTAATTTTAAATTTCTCAATATCTCGAGGCTTTCGAAGCTATTAAGAGTAAATCTATGGTAGGAACTATGTAGGATTTCGAAACCTTCAGTTGAATCGAAGTCGTGATTTGAGTCCAGTAGGTGGTTGGCAAAATGTGAAAATCCTGTTGTATTTTGGTTAAGACAACGCAAATGTTCTTTTAAACGGATCTTGAAATTTCGAAATGTGCGTCCCACATAGAAAGAATGGCAAGATTTACAAGTCAATTTATAAATTCCAGACAAGTCAAAGGGATCTAATTTATCTTTATTATGAACAAATAACTTATGTAATGAGGAGGGGGTTTTGAAAGATACTTTAAAGTGGTCTTTAAGTAAGCTTGCCACTTTATAGGATGCTTTTCCAATAAAGGTAAGAGAAATGTATTTCTTACTGGTGGTTAGTTCATGTACCAAATTAGGATTATTAATATAAACCAAGTTTTGTTGAATTTTATTTTGTTTATGTGTTAGCATTTTATCAATAATATCCAGTTCAAAGTTGTGATCTATAGCAATAGTTTTAATTATATTTAGTTCCTTATTAAAGTTTTCCGTAGACAGAGGGATGTTTAATAGCCTCTCTAAGTAGCAATTAAAGGCAGCCAATTTATGTGTTGCTGGATGGTTAGAGGTATTGTCTATAACTGTGCCTGTATGTGTTGGCTTTCTATAGATGTCAAAGTTGAACTTGTTATTATTGTGTGAGATTTTAAGATCTAAGAAGTTAATAGATTTGTTTATTTCAATTTCTAATGTGAATTTAATATTAGAATGTAAGTCATTAATATAAGTCAAGAAGTCATTTAATGAGTCTAAGTTACCTGACCACAAAATCAAAATATCATCAACATATCTATAATAGAATTTCACATTTGAGTGGAAAAGGTTATTTTTAAGGATTTTCTCTTTTTCCTCTGGTTGTCATGAAAGCGTTTTAAAATAACAGCATTTGATCGGCTATAAAATAGAGGTGTAAAATTATAATATAATATAAATAAAAGCAAAAATATGATATTTTTCCGGTTTTGAAGATCTTGCCAGACTCATTTGCCAATTTCGTAAATCAGCCAGACTTATCATTATTTACAGTTTATAATTGTATCAATTGATTTCAATTTTAAGCCTGGAAAAATATCAGCCAATTTTTTTAATCCGAAAATTTTCAGTCATACTCAATTTCCGCTCTCTGAGATAAGCCAGTCTGCTATTTTGATAAACTTTATGTTTTAGTGTCGTAAATGTAAAATATTTATGACTAGGAAAATAAATGCCAGACCTAAAAATTTTGTTTTTTGTCACTAAGAGAACATATTTTCATATACTCCAACTGGAAAAATTTGTACGAAAAATAGTCACTGTCTCCTGGATAAAATGTACAATTGCAGAATTAATCAAATAGCACGATTATTTTTATTTTTTAATTTCTGTTCTGAAATGTGTGGGTGTGCGAGAAATGTTCGAATTATTTTTGGGGGGGCTAATTTGATTTTTGGGGGGGGCTTAGCTCCCCCAAGCCCCCCCTTAACTTCGCCCATGAGGAGGAGACTGGATCTGGTAAATAATCATGATCATTTTCAATAACATTCACTTTCTCAAAATCGTCAATATTATCAGACATTGCATATTTCTTTGAAGTAACATTTAACTGGCTTGTTATATTGCACTTTAAAATAGTTAATTCCTCCAAAGGAATACAATTTCCACGGAAACTATCTCTTAATTCAACATGAACTAAAATTTTTTTTATATGCCGACTGAAATTGCCTGACTGTAGGATTATTGTTAAAACCTCCATGAGACCGTATTGAATAAAAAAATAATTCTAAATTGTCTTGTGAAATTTTGTACAAAGGCAAAAATTTTAAAAACTTATTTTATACAATTAAATTATTTTATAGTAATTTTAGGCTTGCAATGCATATTTTTAAACCTAGAAAGCCAGTGGATCTATCAGTTTCTAATAGAAGTTTACCATCAGTATGTTCTTAAAGAACTAATATATTTATCGACAGAGTCAAGAAAAATACATGTATAATTGTAATTATTTTCAGATAGAGGTTTCTTATAATTGAATTGCAAAAGATTTCGTGAATTCAGGATGTCAAACAGAATGTTCATTTTTACTTTCCTATCTGTATACAGATATAAGGAAAGTATAGGAATCATGATTTTTTTCGACCTCGAGTTTTCGACGGATTTTTACGTTTTGAGGTCCCCTGAATCCATTTTGACTATTTTCGCGATGATGTCTGTGTGTGTGTGTGTGTGTCTGTGTGTCTCTGTGTGTGTGTGTGTGTGTGTGTGTGTGTGTGTGTGTGTGTGTGTGTGTGTGTGTGTGTGTGTGTGTGTGTGTGTGTGTGTGTGTGTGTGTGTGTGTGTGTGTGTGTGTGTGTGTGTGTGTGTGTGTGTGTGTGTGTGTGTGTGTGTGTGTGTGTGTGTGTGTGTGTGTGTGTGTGTGTGTGTGTGTGTGTGTGTGTGTGTGTGTGTGTGTGTGTGTGTGTGTGTGTGTGTGTGTGTGTGTGTGTGTGTGTGTGTGTGTCTGTATAACGCATAACTCATGAACCGATACACAGAAAAACACCAAATTTTAAACTTAAGCTTTGTTTTAGCGTCCAATGAGCTGATTAGATTTTGGGCAGAGTAGGAACATCTGGGGGGGTACTTTATTGGTGGTCATTTTTATATTTCATGGAATATATCTGTTATTTACGTTTGGAGAAGAAAATTCTTTAAATAAAAGTTACTTCTAATATAATTATCTATAATTTTTGTTCTATGCAAAATTTTCCTAAAATGGTCCGTATTCGAGAAATTTGACAAAATGTAAAAAAAATATTTTTTTATAAAAATTGTTCAAATAAAAGTTGTTTGTAATATAATTCTCTATAATTTTTATTCTATACATAATTTTTTTAAAATGGACCGTATTCGAGATATTTGAGAAAATGTGTAAATTTCGAATTTTGAAGAAAACTCAAAAACGGATAAAGAAAAAAACATTAAATTTTAAACTTAAGGTTTATTTCGGCCTGACGTGAAATTATTAGATTTTAGACATAGTCGGAACATCTGGGGGGGTACTTTATGGGAGGCCACTTTTAAATTTTATTAAATATATCCGTTATTTACGTTTGGAGAAGAAAATTCTTCAAATAAAAGTTACTTCTAATATAATTATCTATAATTTTTATTTTATACATAATTTTTTTAAAATGGACCGTATTCGAGATATTTGAGAAAATGTGTAAATTTCGAATTTTGAAGAAAACTCAAAAACGGAT
This sequence comes from Psylliodes chrysocephalus, assembly GCA_927349885.1. NCBI lineage: Eukaryota > Metazoa > Arthropoda > Insecta > Coleoptera > Chrysomelidae > Psylliodes > Psylliodes chrysocephalus. Next base: position 17,875,957 of record OV651828.1, read on the forward strand.
AAAGAAAAAAACATTAAATTTTAAACTTAAGGTTTATTTCGGCCTGACGTGAAATTATTAGATTTTAGACATAGTCGGAACATCTGGGGGGGTACTTTATGGGAGGCCACTTTTAAATTTTATTAAATATATCCGTTATTTACGTTTGGAGAAGAAAATTCTTCAAATAAAAGTTACTTCTAATATAATTATCTATAATTTTTGTTCTATGCAAAATTTTTCTAAAATGGTCCGTATTCGAGAAATTTGACAAAATGTGCAAAATTTTGATTTTTATGAAAGTTTTTGAAATAAAAGTTGTTTGCGATATCGATCTCTATAATTTTTGTTTATACATGATTTTTCTAAAATGGACCGTAATGAAAAAATTGTAGGAAATTTTAATTTTTCAGTATTTTCGTTTTCCATGAATATCTATAGAAAAATGTTTCGAGGTAGATGTATGTGGACAATGTATATATTTAGTTTATCCTCTAAACATTTATAGAGATGCTGCAATAGGTTGTACAAAATAACCGGAAAAAGCCTATAATAACTAGATAGGAAAGTCATGTGTTGGACACATCAGATTTTTCTAATAAAATTAATTGTCGCCCCAGCATTTTTAAAATCTTCAATATGTAGAACGTTCGCACAAAAATCTAAGGCAGTTGCGACGCTTTCGCTAAATAGTTGGGTTGCGACGAACTTTCATTTTTTGTTTTTTAAAAGCTATATGTTGCGAGTTTAGCTTATTTGCTAAGTGAAAAGATTCATTTTCCTGTAATTCGTGAAGTTGTTTGAAATACTTCCACTCAACAATTTTATTTTCTTCATTTACAAATGAATACTTTTTTGCTAAAGTATTTCTAATTAACTTTAGCATATGTGGCGGATCTAAAAATATAACAATTTCTTCAGTATTTGATGGATGCTTGAAACTAGTTTTTAAAGTTGTATAATATAAATTACAGCCCAAGAGTTTGGCCATTGTTAGATTATTAGAAGCACCATCAAATGTTAAACTTACAACACTAACACCTACTTCATAACATTTCTTTAAGCATTCTAATACCAGCCCCTTTTTCTGAATAGAGCACAACATGCTATTCGGTTTAGGCTCAAAATGGTCTTTTCCCACAAATTTAGATTAAATTTTGAGATATTGTGGGTCTTTTGGAAACCTATAATAAAAAAGTTAAGCATTCTAAAAAAAATTCTAAGTACACTCCTTATACCTACTTATGAAAACTTAAATTAGTAATTTTCTTACGCTCTTTCACTGAAGAGTTTTTTACAATTAATTTTGGCACACTTAGTTATGATTTTTATACAAATTAATAAAAAAAAACACTTATTAAGATAGAAATAACGTCGAAATATTTAAATTTGAACAAAGTTCTGAGAGCTCTTTGACAACTATAACATGACAACTAAGAGAGGAGGAAGGGGTGTCGTTTTTTTTTGGCATGTCATCTCCATAGTATTCAACCTCATTGGTTAAATCTAAGTCTTAGCTCTACTAATATTATGTCAAGAACTTTAAAAAATATTTGTTTGAAGTCTGCTTCGCTAACGGCTGTAGATCTCATAGGCTCGGTAAGTACAAAATTTTCTAACACTTTGCTGGGTTTTCTTTTTGTTGGCGGTGATGGGTCTTCTTAATCAATAATTGAAAATTGTACGTTCATTATATTAACGAGCCGGTGGTACTCATCATTATACTTCCTGGTCCGTTTCTAATAGAACACTCTGTAGTTGCTGCAAAGCGCTGACAGTACACTAAGTTTAAAGAGAGAATAAGTGATCGACTGTGCATAGTGAGATTAAGATTAAGCAGTAAATAATGAAAGGTTTGAAAGTAAAAAATAAAAATTCAAAAAGAGAGAAAATTAAAAAGAAGTTCATCAAGTAAGTACTATTGTATGTTTACCTTAATGTTTTTCGGTGTATTCGTAATCAAGTATGTCTAATTTTTTTTTGTGATTTATATATTATGGATTGTTTTATTCGACTACCAAAACTAGAATCGCGGGTTAAATCACCCCTATTTCTATATTACACCTTTCTTCAATAATATCAAGATGAATAAAGACTACATTAAAACGAAGTGGGATGGATACTAATGTTTTTACGGCATATAGTACTCGCCATTCTTCTACTTCAGCAGCTTTTAAAGCGGGTACCAACATTGAAACTATCAGAGTTACAGGAGGTTGGTCTAAGGAGTCTGAGACATTTTTTAGGTACTATAATCGACCAGGGTGATTTTGCCAGAAATATATTACGATTTTGTTAACCTTTATTGTAAATTTATTATAGAAATAATTTCTTTTACTGTATAATAAAACATTGGATTTCTAAGAATTTATTTATTTTTGCCCTAAAAAACATTAAAATATTAAAAAAAAAGCAATGAACCTACATAATTTTTATATATCTATAAGTATTTTCGGTAATTAATTAACTGTAAATCGTTAAATAACTTTAAACAACTACAGGGTGTTCTATTAAGAACGGACCAGGAAGTATAATTTAAGGAAGTTCAATCGTAATTATACGACTGGTCCGTTCCGTATAGAACAAACCCTCCTCTAATTTTTGGCCTACCCCGTTTTTTACGCGATTTCCTTATTTATAAAAAGCGTAATGAATAGACCAGCTGTGTGGGCTGTAGATTAGTTATTCTCTCTTTAAAATTAGTGTACTGTCATCGCTTTGCAGCAACTACAGGGTGTTCTATACGGAACGGACCAGTCGTATAATTACTATTGAACTTCCTTACAGGTAAGTCGTTTAATCTTAAATTATTTCGCTTTTCTTCAAGCGTTTACACAGCGGCTGAGACTATTTTCATCATATCAGTCAGTGTGGCCTTCCTGCTTTGTAGAATTTTGTCCGTGGGTGTACTGCTATCTATCAGTAAGAAGTTTTAAGTTTTAACAAAATATCTTGATTTGACACTACAGGAAAATTGGGGGAATTACCGAAATTAAATTGATGGTTATCCGTTTTCCGATTTCCAGTTGCAATTTATTGTCTCTGGCTTTGTGTTTATTATAATTTGATTAAAATAGACAGTAAGCAATAAGTAACTGTTAATAAATAAAGTATTTTCTTGTAAGAGAATATAATATAAGTGACTCAGAACTATTACTAAAAATATATTGATATAACGGTTTTACTATAAAATTTTTATAGTAAGTACATTTTTTCTAATTCACATTTTCCAAAAAAAAATCAGTACAATTTTAAAAATCGTCGATGCGACTCATTGTTCTTTGTTTGCATTTTTCAACGGCCGTTAATCGCGATTCTATACCGGGTGTCCCAGATTTTTTTGCCCAGCGGATATCTCGGTTATTTAATGATATAAAATTGTAAAAAAAAATATGAATAATATTTGTCTAGTAGCCTTTTAAATTCCACTACATAAAGTTATATTCATTAATCCACCCCATAGGAACAACCCCTAACTTTTTTTTTTTCAAATGTCACCCCTATATTTTTTTTCGCTGATATAAATACTCAATTTGTCCCGAATGCAACGATATGATATTTGATATACTTTACAGAGTCATAAAGCCGGTAAAGACTAAAAACCAATGTTGTGGTTAAAGTCATTAATTTTGTATCACCTGGTATTTTCTTTTTATTTTGATTAGAATTGCTTCGTTTTTGTTTTTTTTTTGTTACCTATAACTAACTAACGATATGCTTAGACCATTTCTGAAATTGTTCGCTAGCTATAAACAACAAAATGCCCTTTACATTCACTCCAAACGAATATGTTGATATGCTTTTAATTTTTGGTGAGTGCCAAAAAAATTCTCGTGCTGCTGTACACTTGTATCAACAGAGGTTTCCTGAGCGCCGACAACCATCACGTAAAACATATTCTTATGTTGAGACTAGGATGAGAGAAGGGTCATTTCCAGGAAAAGACAAACATCGTCAACATGCTGCTGCTGTAAGAACTGAAGAAATGTGCATTAATGTATTAGCTTATGTGCAAGTACATCCCCAGATATCGACGCGAAACCTAGCTAACGAGGTTCATATTAGTAAGTCGTCAGTACAAAGAATCCTAAAATCCTATAATTTTCATCCGTTTAAAATTCATTTGCATCAGGAACTTAGAGCTGGAGATTTCGAAAGAAGGATAACATTAATAGCACATTTTGAAGATTTAATGGAACGAAATCCCAACATTTTGAACCAGATATTGTGGAGTGACGAATCAAGGTTTCACAATAATGCTACTGTAAATCGTCACAATATGCATTATTGGTCTCCTGAAAACCCTCACTGGGTTAGGGAAACTAACTTTCAGACCATCTGGGGAGTAAATGTGTGGTGTGGATTATTTCAGGGACGACTGATAGGTCCCTATTTTTTTCAAGGTACGTTAACTGGTGCTAGGTACTTACACTTTCTTGAAAATGACCTTCCAGAACTTCTTGAAGAAATTCCAATACAAGAAAGAGGTGCTATGTGGTGGCAACAAGATGGAGCTCCTCCACATAATAGTAATTTAGTTACCCAATTTTTAAACGAACGCTTTGAAAATCAGTGGATCGGAAACAGCGGCCCTTTGAGGTGGCCTGCGCGTTCACCAGATTTATCGCCTCTAGATTTTTTTTTTATGGGGATATCTGAAGACCGTGGTATTTGAAACACAGCCATTGAATTTAGAAGATTTGCAAAATAAAATAGTACAAGCCTGCAATAACATTACACCAGAAATGATTACAGCGTCATATACTCGTGAACTCATTCGACGTTTTGAAGCATGTTTGGCAAGTAATGGGGGCCATTTCGAACAATTTTTGTAAATATTCAATTATTTAAAAAACATATTAAGAGGTTTACCTATTCATTGGATTTGTTATTTTTTAATATAATAAAATGATAAAATGTAAACTAATTATTAATGACTTTAACCACAACATTGGTTTTTAGTCTTTACCGGCTTTATGACTCTGTAAAGTATATCAAAAATCATATCGTTGTATTCGGGACAAATTGAGTATTTATATCAGCGAAAAAAAATATAGGGGTGACATTATAAAAAAAAAGTTAGGGGTTGTTCCTATGGGGTGGATTGATGAATATAACTTTATGTAGTGGAATTTAAAAGGCTACTAGACAAATATTATTCATATTTTTTTTTACAATTTTATATCATTAAATAACCGAGATATCCGCTGGGCAAAAAAATCTGGGACACCCGGTATATGGGCAATTTTCTAGAATGGGCGCAGACAAGCTTTAGGGGGGCTCAGTCCCCTGGCGCCCCCCTCGCTACGGGCCTGCTTATAATTCTAATATCCGCTCGTAATATATGACATTTGACTTCTTGGTCATGTTTTTTTTTTATTATTTTTCGCGACCTTTAGTTGTATATAGCTACTGGGAAACCGCTGGCTTATGATGAAAGGGAAACAATGTTTATGCAAGAAAATGCAATGTATCTAAATATGATAGAATAATAGGCTATAAAAAATTAAGCCATATTCGTGAACGGTTTTATAATTGTGCAAATATTTTTGTAATAGGTGCAAAAATTGTGATATACAATATAGTGAAGTAGGTATAAATAGCATGTTACGAAGGTAAAAAGTATTAGTTATACATATTAAATGAATCAATATTCCTTGCGAATACTAGACAAAAGGATGTTCATAGTTACGTTCCTTTATAGTTCAGGAGTCAATAAACTATTGCAATTATCAGCTTTTATCAGTGGTGGCGATTGAGATTAGAAGGTCACACCACTTTTTTATAAAACGAGTTTTACAATACTCTTTTTGTTTGTTAAATATTAGTAATGTATCTTTACTTGACATTATTAAAAAACATGTATTTAATATTGGTTTCATTTATAAAAAAGACCTGTTATTTTATTATTAACATTAAATACAAATATTGATTTGTTGTAGATGTTCTTTAGTTTTCTAGTAAAACAAATTGTATGACTTAAATCCAGGGCGCCCGCAAGGGTTGTCGCCGCCCGCGTGCCGGAAATAGTTTGGCGCCCTTTGAATATATGTAGGACTTATATACATTTTAAAGAATAACAACTTTAAGATGTTACATATGTTTTTTAAATTTCCTGATTTGCTGTAATATTCTTGTAGTCATTCAACATTTAAGCGAATTGCGGAACTACATTTTATTTTAATTTAGTAATGAAACAACAGATGTTTCAAAAACCAATATTTTATTCTTATAAACGAAAAAACTGAACAAATAAAACATTCAATTATCCAAATATTAAATAGGTTCTTATCTGGATTTGGCTGCTGCAAATTTTTTTATAATATTGTCAAAATCAATTTTATCAAGGATCTCTTGCTCTATAGCTAAGATTGCCAAACCCGATAATCTTTCTTGTGACATGGTAGACCTCAAATAATTTTTAATTATTTTTAATGTTGTGAAGGATCTCTCACCAGAAGCTACAGATACAGGTAAAGTAAGCAGGATTCTTAACGAAATTGTTATATTTGGTAGAGATGAAGTTAGATTGTTTTCAAATATATTGTAATGATGACACCATATATCAAAATTTAATAATAAAACTAAAAATAATAATCATACTAATAATAATATTAATAATAACTATAATAATAATAGTAATAAATAAAAAAATTAATGTTATAACCCTGTATAGTAAAATTGAAAGTCATAAGTGAAGGAGACTTTGTGAAGGAGGTAGACTGGATTGGGTTTCTAGGTGGGAAGGATGATAGATTGTCAATTTTGAAATTTAAAAAAAAAATAGAAAATGTCAGAGAATTATTGAGAAAAAATTAATTTTTAAACATTAAAGAGGAATGGTAAAGCCTCTATATAGATAAAAATATTGAAATAAACAAATTTTAAATCACCAAATACCTAAATATATGTAAGTTATAAAGTATTTAGGAAAAATCATTCTGAAGTTGTGTTCCGGATAGACACATTTACATAGAAGCAGCCGAAAAGAGGATATTTAAACCCATGAGGATAGAATACTTATTGAAATAGACAATTACAACATGAATTGTGAGTAACTTTTTATAAACTGTTTACGATTATCACAAGCAATAATTAAGTGTGAGAAAAGACATTGGTAGTCGTTATTTTTTTTTGTAGAATTTAATTTAGTAAATAGTTTAGGTAGTGTGAATGAAGAGCGAGTGTATTTAGAGTAGTTTTTAGTAATATAGTAATATAACCCCCATGAAGGTAAACAGCGGGGCATTTTGTTAATTGGAGGTTGATACTGTGTTTAAAAATAAAACTTGTATTTTTGATTTTGAAAATTTGTTTATTTTATTTAAAAATACAGGGTATAGAACAAATTAAGTTATAAATTTTTATTATGTTGATTATTGACAAATTATATTAAAAGGAAATTATATTAACATTAAAATAGAATTTAAAAAAAATACAATTGAAATAAAATTAAATAAAATTAAAATAAAATAAAATTAAATTAAAAAAGTAATAATAATATAATTGGAAGCACCCATGAGATAAAAAAAAAATAATAATAAAAAAAAAATAAAATAAAATAAAAAATACTTTAATTAAAATAAAAAATTAAAAATGGTATTGTGCGATATCATTACAATTGGCGACCAACGTGGGGCGATAAAGCTGTCAAATTGACAAGTGTAGGTTAAAAATTGTCAGATTGACAAAGTATGATATAAGTCATATTTGATAGTGATACAGAAATATAGTTATTATTAAATTTGTAAATCAAATATATTAAAAAAAAAAGGATCTGTGAATAAACATAAAACATAAAATAAAACCTGATTATCATGGAAAAGATGGAATTGAGAGGAGGAAAAAAGGTTCGACAACCAGAAGAAATTGGACCAGATGTTGGACAGGGAGATAATTCACAAATGGAAGAACAGAATTTGGCAGCAACAATGCTTGAAAGAAGAAGTGATGAAAGCAGTGAAGGAAAAAATGAAGAGAAACAGAAAGACGAAGAAGAAAGGAGACCAAGAAATACAATAGAAAAAGAAAGTAGTAAGAGTCAAGAGATAAGTGTATCGGAAATGATCAGAGTGATGATGGGGAAGATGAATAAAATGGAGGAAAATTTTTACGATATAAAAGAAGATATAAAAGAATTAAAACAAGAAAAAAAGGAAATGGTTAAGAAATTAGAAGAATTCAAGATAGATTTAGAAGATAAAGTTGAAACAACTAAACAAACTATAAGAATGGAAATTATAGAAAGAGTAACAGAGGTTGAAAATTTGCAAGAGAAAAGGTTTAAAGTATTTGAAAGAAAAGAAACAGAATTTAAAGAAGAAATAAGAGAAGAAATAAAGAAAATAGAATTAAATAGACAGGATGATGTAGAAAGAATGATTAGTTTAGAAAATAAGTGGATGAATACTATTACAAAAATGGAACTGAATGTAAAAGAAATGGAACAAAGGATTATTAAAGAAAATAAGATGGGAACAAGAATTATTAAAAACCAAAGGAAAAATAAAAATAAAGAAAAAGTAATTGCTAAAATAATATGGGAAAAAGTAGGAAGATTAAGAAGAAAAATTAAAAATAGAATTTTAACTGAAAAGGAAAAGACCAGAAATAAATTCAAAGAAAAGCAGAAATGTTAAAAAAAAAAAGAAAACCAAAAAAGGAACATTTGACTAGGAACAGAAAAGGAAAATGAGCTTACGAAACAATTAAAAATTAATAAATATTTAGAATTAATGGATTAGTGAATTTAGAGGTAATGAAATAAAGAATTTATTAATATTAAAATAACAATTGCAGAATAAATAAACAAAATAAAAGACAAGAATAATAATAATAATAATAATAATAATAATAATAATAATAATAATAATAATAATAATAATAATAATAATAATAATAATAATAATAATAATAATAATAATAATAATAATAATAATAATAATAATAATAATAATAATAATAATAATAATAATAATAATAAATAATAAATTTAAAATTAAAGTATAAGGAAATTTGCATTTGAAATTTTACATAAATGAAAAATTTCAAATGTAAATTTGGGAAGTTGTAATGATGACACCATATATCAAAATTTAATAATAAAACTAAAAATAATAATCATACTAATAATAATATTAATAATAACTATAATAATAATAGTAATAAATAAAAAAATTAATGTTATAACCCTGTATAGTAAAATTGAAAGTCATAAGTGAAGGAGACTTTGTGAAGGAGGTAGACTGGATTGGGTTTCTAGGTGGGAAGGATGATGGATTGTCAATTTTGAAATAAAAAAGAGAGAAATGTCAAAGATTTTTTTGGAAAGAAAGATTGAATTCTTTTGAATGATATAAAACAGAAATTGAAAAAACTAATACATAAAACAGATTTAAAATAAACAAATTTACAGAACCATATACATAAACGTATGTAAAGTATAGAGTATTTACGGAAGAACTTTCGTAAATTTTTCTGGAGAGTTATTGAGATAAACTGTATATAATGGAATACCAATTTGTGGAAATAGACATTTTTCAAGAGAACAGTGAGTAAATTTTACAAACTAATTCAAATAGTTGTGTGAAAAAAAGACATTGATAGTTGTAGAATTTAATTTTAGTATATAGTTTAGCAAGAATGAATGAAGAGTGAATGAATGTAGATTAGATTTAGTGATATAGTTTCTTTATAATCCCCAGAAATGTATATAGCGGGGAAATGTTGTTAATTGGAGATTTGAATAACTTTTTTGATAATAAATCTTATATTTTTTGGTTTTGAAAATTTGTTTATTTGATTTGAGAATACAGGGAAATAAACAAGTCCAGTCATAAATTTTTATTTTGTTAATTATTGACAAAATAAATTAAAAGAAAATTAAAATAAAATATAATCAAAAAAAAAATAATAAAAAAAAAATAAAATAAAATAAAAAATACTTTAATTAAAATAAAAAATTAAAAATGGTATTGTGCGATATCATTACAATATATTATTTATTGTTTCGGCCTTTACTTGATGAAAATCCATTTTATCTTGAATGAGTAAAACCAAATTTGGTAGATTTTCACAAAACATTTATTTTAAAAAATAAAAAATAAAAATTGAAAACACTACACATGACATGTTTCGAAGTACAACTTCTTTTTCAAAGAATTTGTTTGTGAGTTTTGCACTCGACTAATGTGCTCTCTCATCACAGGATCAAAAGAGGAAATAATCTCGACAGCTTTGAGGAAGTTTCCATTATCAAATTCAAAAAGTATTTTAGAAGAACCTTGGAACGCTAGACATTGTCTGGATAAAAATTTGACAACTGCAACAATTCTTTCCAGAACGTCATGCCAATATTTTTTTTTTAGTTTCTAAAACCCGTAAGTGATGACCGTTTACGGTTGTGGATAATTTTAATATATTTTTTAAATTCATCCATGTATCCATGTGAACATTATATACAGTTGATGTTTCATGTCTTTTTATGGCTAAGGACACATGTTGCCAATCAGAAAAACTATTGAAAGTCTTACTGATAATTTTACAACAAAAACACAAAATCGATTTTTTCGAAACTGAGTAAATGAGCTAAATTCTATTTGCTTCTTCTTCATTTCTTAGTTTTTTGACAAAGTACTTGAAAATTTTCTTTTGTCTCGCTGGAGATTGTCACCGACATGTCATTTCACGCAAGTTTTCATGTTCTTTTATAGGGAACAATTTGATATTCGTTCATTGTTTTTTGAGTTTTAAGAAATGAATCATTAATAAAATGCGAGAGATGCCAGTGATAATCCCTATAAAAGAACATGAAAACTTGCGAGAAATGACATGCCGGTGACAATCGCCAGCGGGTCCACACCTTTTAGGGCTTTCTATTGTCATAGAAGATACGCCGGAATGAATCTCTGGCGAATCGCTGTCGATCGACTATGCATACGGGTGTTAGTATATCTATGAAAAAAGAAATAAAGGAAAAATTATCAAGATGGTTTAGAAAATTTAAAAATAATTGATTTAAAAACACTGATACAAAACGCTTAATAATGTCAATAAATGCAGTTTTTTTGTTTCAAATTAAATCATTGTTCATATTTGAACATTTTTCTTTATATTCACCAATTAAATTAACATCCTGTACATGAAATTAATTATTTATTGAATTAAAATGTTTAATAATAAAAATGCTGACTTAATTCAAAATTATTTTTAAAACATTGAACTAGAGAGACTGAAATTGGAATAAAAATATTTTTCTAATGTACATTTAAATAATTAAATAATAATAATTGTTATTGTTATTGTATATTGTTTATTCTGTAATAATATAAATGTAAATGCAAAACGAAAAATAAAGAGATTGACTAACAACATGTGGTAGTATACTTTACAAAATTATCTCTAAAATGAGATTCATGAAAACCATCTTGTGGTATTAATTACAACAATTATCTTTGAAATCTATTCATGGTCCTTCGAGCCGGAGCCAAGAAGCATCAACGTTTTAGACGGATAACTTAAATTCCATAATTTCCGAAGAAAATGCCGTTCAAGATGACCTACATGAGAAAATTTGAAAAAAAATCAAGAATCGCAACTATATATTGAATTACATCGGAGCCGCTATTGTGTTACCTACACTAATAGTTCTATGGGTCTGCTACAAAACAAAATCTGCCACCATCTCGGCCTTGGCCCAACAGCATCGCCGAATCACGCAGAGATCGAACTCCAGAGACTAGCATCAGTCAGGAACGAAAATCCTCGTGAGTTAAGATGAAAGTCGCCAGTATGTTCAGATTTGAACATTTGTCTTTATATTCACCTAATAAATTAACATCCTGTATACGAAATTAATTATTTTATTTATTTAAAATATTTAATTTCATACAGCGTTCCAATTTCGTATCTAGTTCGATGTGTAAATTATAATAATAAAAATGCTGACTCAATCAAAAATAAACTATTTGCAAAACATTGAACGAGGTCGAAATTGGAATAATATGTTTTGAATGTGTATTTAAATTATTAAATAATTGTAATTGTTATTTTTTATTGTTATTGTTTCTGATATTATAAATGTAGATACAAATAAGAAATAAAGAGATTGACGAACAAGATGTGGTAGTATACTTTACAAAATTATCTCTAAAAATCTGATGTGTCCAACACATGACTTTCCTATCTAGTTAACCTATTGCAGCATCTCTAAAAATGTTTAGAGGATAAACTAAATATATACATTTTCCACATACATCTACCTCGAAACATTTTTCTATAGATATTCATTGAAAACGAAAATACTGAAAAATTTTAATTTAGCACTTTTCCTCCAATTTTTCCATTACGGTCCATTTTAGAAAAGTCATTTAAAAACAAAAATTATAGAGATCGATATCGCAAACAACTTTTAGATTAACAATTTTCTTAAAAATCAGAATTTTGCACATTTTGTCAAATTTCTCGAATACGGACCATTTCAGGAAAATTATAAAATATAAAATAACGAATATATTCCATAAAATATAAAAATGACCACCAATAAAGTACCCCCCCAAATGTTCCGACTCTGTTCAAAATCTAATCAGTTCACCTGAGGTCGAAATAAAACCTAAGTTTAAAATTTAATGTTTTTTCCTTTATCCGTTTTTGAGTTTTCTTCAAAATTTGAAATTTACACATTTTCTCAAATATCTCGAATACGGTCCATTTTAGAGAAATTATTTTTAGGATATAAATTATAGAGAATTAAATTACAAACAACTTTTATTTGAACAATTTTTATAAAAAATTATTTTTTTTACATTTTGCCAAATTTCTCGAATACGGAAAATTTTGCATAAATCAAAAATTATAGATAATTATATAAGAAGTAACTTTTATTTGAAGAATTTTCTTCTCCAAACGTAAATAACAGATATATTCCATAAAATATAAAAATGACCACCTATAAAGTACCCCCCCAGATGTTCCGACTCTGCCCAAAATCTAATCAGCTCATTGGACGCTGAAACAAAGCTTAAGTATAAAATTTGGTGTTTTTCTGTGTATCGGTTCATGAGTTATGCGACCTACAGACACACACACACATACACACACACACACACACACACACACACACACACACACACACACACACACACACACACACACACACACACACACACACACACACACACACACACACACACACACACACACACACACACACACACACACACACACACACACACACACACACACACACACACACACACACACACATACACACACACACACACACACACACACACACACATCATCGCGAAAATAGTCAAAACGGATTCAGGGGACCTCAAAACGTAAAAATCCGTCAAAAACTCGAGGTCGAAAAAAATCATGATTCCTATACTTTCCTTATATCTGTATACAGATAGGAAAGTAAAAAGAGATTCATGAAAACCATCTTGTGGTATTAATTACAACGATTACCTTCGAAGTCTATTCAATCATCCTTATAAATCAAATTTGGCATGTATTTTGAAAATGGCCCTTATGATGAAAAAAGCACGCACCATTTAACTTATGGTCAGGCGAAACGGTACCACAATTTGAGCTTGTCATGCGAATCGCGAAATTTTAATTAACAATTAACACAAAATAAAAATCACTCCGTCGAATAATTATAACTATAACTTAGCGTCTTGGTTTTTGACCTTCACGTAGCCAAAGAAAATATTAACTATTTGGATTACGACGCCTCCTGCAGTTTTATTTATACTCGTGGTCTCGTGGTTCGTAGATGAGTCTTCAAGTCTGGACAGGAAAAATCGACAAGATCTAATATCAAACTTACTCGTCGTACAATATTCGAGTCTGGACAGGAAAAATCGACAAAATTATACTTTATACGGGAATTCATGGTATTGCATGATGCACACAGAATTAACTAATCTATTGGTTTTATTATATTTAATAATTAACGCTAATTGAATAGCTATTTTATTTCAAAAAATAGTTATGTTTTCTGTCACAATAGGAATAGGTCATTATATCAACGAACTTTCGATAACATTATTGATTATATTATCACGAATTGAGATAAAAACATTTTTGATTTCTTTAGTGTCTTAGTGCCTTGTTCATTGGAATCGTTAGAAAAATTAAAAATTCGAATTATATACAGACCTCCGGTTTGGCGCTGTGCACGCGTTGCACGCGCAGTTACGCGGGCCCTGCTTAAATCGATGGTAACATACACAATTATATTGTTTTTTCAGCTCTTTTATAAAATAGCAACATTCTGTTCACTGTAGGTAACACTTTATTATGCTCTTTAAATAGTAGTCTGTAAAGGGTGTTATTTATAGGTTTACTTTCGAGAAACCAAAATTGTAAATATTAATCCAAATTTAAAAGTTTCTGTACCAAAATTAAAAATGTTAGTTCGTCCGTCCGTCGGATGTCACGTTTTTTGTCCGCACGAAATAAGTCAAAATCGAAAAATTATATCAAATTATATATAAAAACATAGCATCTTATAAATAATAATGCAGCAATAAGTGTTGGCATTGACATTAGTAGTTTTTATAACCAAAATAACCATTATTAACTTATGTCACACGAGTTAATGACTTAAAAATGTCTGCCACCGGCTTCCTATTGACGATTAGTCCAGTCATTATAAGGTTTGTTCCAACTTGATACATAACCATTCAGTAACGGTACAGCGCATGCGTATTACACTCCAAGCGTTCCAACTTAATTTGTACGATGTGCGGGTTGATACAGAATTCGTTCCAACTAAAAAATGGATGATTCCGGAATCGTTTCTGTACCGTCGTATCGATTCACAAATTTTTGTGGAACTGTTAGAACTGACTTGCGCAAAGCGATCGATATATGTTGATAGAGCCGATAGAGGTTTAGTTTTAGTTAACTTAACCTACAAATTTACCGCGTTTTTATGTTTTGTTAGGTAGATAATAACAAAATATACATTTTTATTTAGAAAATACTGTTTATAAATCATATTTGGAAAATGAGTAATATAGAAGGAGACGGTGATTTTTTTGATGTTGATGCTAGGATGATTTAGAATTAATGCTAAATTGAGAAAGGATAATAAACAAAATTATTTGAACAGAATATATTCATTATTTACCAATATTTTCCATTGTGCTCTAGAATATAGAATGATACAATAAAAAATCAATAACATCCATAATTATAAAACACAACTAGATTATTTTTATTTTCTTTTCGAAAAGTTTGGTTAGAATTTTCTTCCTCTTCTATTTTATCTATTTATGAACCATCAGCAGTTTTAAAAGCGTTCCAACTCATTTTCGATTCCAAAACCATTCAGAGATGGGCTTGCGCAGTACATCGTTCATAAACTGATGTTGGTATGATACAAGAACGGTACCAAACACCAAGTTGGAACAAACCTATTGTAAGTTCACCTCGGAATTCGAGATACCCAGCTTTAAGTCTGTAAATACTTGTATATTGACACCCTAAAAGTTGTCTTAAAACCTACATATAGTAGGGTGTGCGCAACTATTAAATTTCAAGGTCAAAGGTCACAAAAATCGGTTTTTTGCGTTTTTTTTTGTAAATATCTCATTTTCTATGGGTTTATTGCTATTTGTATTTATTATCAATATTGTAGAATACAAAATTCTCTAAAAATTTTGTTTAAAAAAATTCAGACTACAGTAAGAACGTAAAAGCTATGGAGCAGCAGAGAAGAACTGCTGCACTTTCAAAAACGTATGAAGTCTGTTTCGATGAAACAATGGTTGTACCAGTTACACAAGAAAAATTCTCATCAAATCGAAATAACAAAGATATGCTCATTAATATGTTAATTGAAAAATTACAAGCTGCAAATATTACCAGGTATGTGGTTGGGCAATGCGAAACGATTTTCTGGAACCTATCATGCCAATTTTACCACCTGCTCCAGAAGATTTGCTAAATACAATTTTCTGCAACTGCAAGAGTGGTTGTCGTTCGCGATGCGGATCCAGGAAAGCAGGCTTGCAATGCTCTTTAGCTTGTGGCCAATGTAATGGGCAAGCTTGTCTCAATGCTCTACCATATCAGAGCGACATTAACGAAGATGGAACCTTTGACCCCGAAATCATGGAAGAACTTGAAACAAATGTCGTTGAAGACGATAATGAAGACCAGTTTGAAATTTACCAGCAGCCGGAAGACGACGATGAAGAGGAAGATGATTAAAACTATAAATTGTAGTTTTTGTACCCTTTATTCCATTTTTTACTTTTAATAAAAATAAATGTATTGAATGATATTTTTTAATAAAAAGATTAATTCATAATTTATTTGTTTTTTTTTTCATCATGTAAGAAGTTATTAATATTAATTAGAATAAAATTCAAATATATTTCCTATATTTTTATTAACAATGCTGCAAAATTCTGTACAAATTTTGTTTAAAAAATTTTTCATACAGTGAACCGTTTTCGAGATAGAGGGCGGAGAGCGCACGGTCACAGCATCACTTCAGGTCGACCGGTGCCTCCGGTCGAAAACGCGCCATATATAGTTGATGAGCTATCGATAAATCAATGATTATAAATATTTGTCAATTTTTATTAACTATTATATTATATTTTATAATTTTTTTCCTAACCTATCCACTTTTTATTCAGTATTAATTTATTTAACAACACTTACCTGCCCATGTAATTGCAGAATTGTTAATGAAAATATAGGAATTATATTTGAATGTTACCCTAATTAATATTAATAACTTCTTAAATGATGAAAAAAAAAAACAAATAAATTATGAATTAATCTTTTTATTAAAAAATATCATTCAATACATTTATTTTTATTAAAAGTAAAAAATGGAATAAAGGGTACAAAAACTACAATTTATAATTTTAATCATCTTCCTCTTCATCGTCGTCTTCCGGCTGCTGGTAAATTTCAAACTGGTCTTCATTATCGTCTTCAACGACATTTGTTTCAAGTTCTTCCATGATTTCGGGGTCAAAGGTTCCATCTTCGTTAATGTCGCTCTGATATGGTAGAGCATTGAGACAAGCTTGCCCATTACATTGGCCACAAGCTAAAGAGCATTGCAAGCCCGCTTTCCTGCATCCGCATCGCGAACGACAACCACTCTTGCAGTTGCAGAAAATTGTATTTAGCAAATCTTCTGGAGCAGGTGGTAAAATTGGCATGATAGGTTCCAGAAAATCGTTTCGCATTGCCCAACCACATACCTGGTAATATTTGCAGCTTGTAATTTTTCAATTAACATATTAATGAGCATATCTTTGTTATTTCGATTTGATAAGAATTTTTCTTGAGTAACTGGTACAACCATTGTTTCATCGAAACAGACTTCATACGTTTTTGAAAGGGCAGCAGTTCTTCTCTGCTGCTCCATAGCTTTTACGTTCTTACTGTAGTCTGAATTTTTTTAAACAAAATTTGTAGAGAATTTTGTATTTTACAATATTGATAATAAATACAAATAGCAAAAAACCCATAGAAAATGAGATATTTACAAAAAAAGCGCAAAAACCGATTTTTGTGACCTTTGACCTTGAAATTTAATAGTTGCGTACACCCTACCATATGTAGGTTTTGAGACAACTTTTATGGTGTCAATATACAAGTATTTACATACTTACAGCTGGGTATCTCGAATTCCGAGATTCTTACCTAATTTAAGCTTAAATGACTAGACTAGATAGTTCTTCCAATCGTCGGTAAGGTGTCAAATATATTATCGATAATCAGACGTAACGATCCAGCTATTATTTGATTTCTAATAAATTCTGAATGTAGATCGTGGCACAGCGATTGCATGTACCTAAGTGTATAATTTAGAATGTTAAAAAGACAAACAATGCGACAATTATTAGAAGCTCGTGTCTACTTTATGCTTCAGCGAGTGATTCATGAGGTTTCATCTCGTTTTCTTGTTCTCTTCCGATATTTCGTGACTTACTTACTTAGGAAAGAGGATTTGTGCGAGTTTTATTTTTGGTTAGAAGACAGAGACGGATTTTGCATTAAGCCCAACAACAACCGATCTTCGTTATGTATTATAATTTTTTTAGAGAAAATAAATGTTTGTGAGTTTTATTTTGATGTATTGCGAGCCCAGTTTTTTATATGTTTAAAAAAATAATAAATAAAAAAAGATATATAAAATATTAATATTTATAAAGGTTACATTTACGCGAACGAGGTGAACTTATTTATCTAAGCTAAAGAAAAATAGGGTTTGTCGTTCCCATGGCAACAGTTTCTCAATAAGGCAGTTTCCAGTATTCATCTTAATACAATTATATTAGCAAATTTTACTACTTTTGACTCAAAATTTAAATCATTTTTGTTAAGAAAACAATCACTCTATCATTTTTATTTAAAGGACCCCGCACAAATCTTATGGAAATTGGGTCCCGGTCAAATTCGCTGAATTTTTGATATGTGATAGATTTCATCATACTGGTCAATTGTCTCAATGGCCACAAAGCTAAAAAATGGATAGTTTGGCCGGTACAGAGCTTTAAAGCTCCGAGTATCCTTTACGGATTTATGTATATGCGCAGTGTGTATAGACTTTTGAAATAGCCTATTTCATTTTTTTTTATTATCTAGGTTTATATTTTTGAGGTTGCTGAATTCAGATCTGTTGTTAGATTTTCCAAATTGACAGTTAGCAGCTGTCAAATAGCTGTCAATGGGCTATAATAAAGCCAAAAACTTGTTTTTTTATGTTTTATCTTTCTTTTTTTTTTAATTCGATAAGTTCAAAGATGATATCAAATCAATAACAATGACTATCGGCAGCTGTCATTTAGCTGTCAATAATTCTTCAAAGTCCAGTAATAAAGTAAAAAAAATATTTTTTGTTTATAACTTCAAGTTTTTTAGATAAGTGAATTTAAATATGATATAAAATTATGTAGTCATCAGCTTACAGCTGTCAACAAGCTGTCAACTAACTGTCAAAATGCAATAATAGAGCAAGAAACTTAGTTTTTGTGCTTAACTTTGTGGATAAGAAATCAAACATGATATAAGTTTATGACATCACTTTTGAACTCGGTGATCTAAGCAACTTAAATTTTTTTAAAAAGTAACTTTTATCATGGAACATGTTCATAATGAGGGGGTACTTCGCGAAGGCCTCCACTTAGGAGGGGGTGAAAATGGTCAGTTTTAGGAGGGGGGGGATGAAACGGGACTCGATTTAGGGACTTAAAATAATTTCGTTAAAGGGACTTAGGATAATTCGGCTTTAGGGACTTAGAATAATACTTTTTATTAAACTTGGTTATTGGTTATCCGTAAACATGTGCCTATGCCCATCAATTGTGTTTACACAACTCGGTTTTGACAGTTAGTTGATTCATAGGTTACAGCTGTAAGCCGAGAAGATCCTCGAATGTTGTCACATGCAAATAATAATATATAGGTAAAGGTCGGTTTATTATGTTATTAACTTGTCCATATTGAAAAATAGATTTACACTTTCTTTCTCATTAACCCTTTCCGGGGCACCAGTACATATTTGTACCGGCTAGATTTTTTGCTTATTACCCCTGTATCTGCTACAATTTGGACTTTGGATGGTTGACTATGGGTATTTCATGTCGCTAAGAGGTTCCTGAAATTAGTCCTAGTAATTTTTTCACGTAATTGTTTATTGTTATTTAATTATATCATGTTTGATTTCTTATCCACAAAGTTAAGCACAAAAAATAAGTTACTTGCTCTATTATTGCATTTTGACCACATACTTTGTTTTTCTTTTACTATACCGAGAATGGTCGCACTGCGCAGCTTTCTAAGTGCCTTTTAAAAGGAGATAAGAAAACTCCGCCATTTTGATCCCTTATTACGTAGTTTTAACCTGTCAGATTAAAACAAGAAAACCAACAATTCCAAAGCAGAAGCGGATGATTAAAACGCACCTATTAAAAATATTGCGCTAAGATGTAGGTAACACGTAATAAGGGATCAAAATAGCGGAGTTTTTTATCTCCTATTAAAAGGCACTCACAAAGCTGCGCAGTGCGACCATTCTCCGTATAGTAAAAGAAAATCAAAGTATGTGGTTGGGCGTGTCGTACCTCTCTCTTGCACCGTATAGTAATCAAAGTATGTGATTTTGACAGTTAGTTGACAGCTTGTTGACAGCTGTAAGCTGATGACTACATAATTTTATATCAGTTATAAACAAAAAATAATTTTTTTGACTTTATTACCGGACTTTGAATTATTGACAGCTAAATGACAGCTGCCGATAGTCATTGTTATTGATTTGATATTATCTTTGAACTTATCGAACTAAAAAAAAAAGAAAGATAAAACATAAAAAAACAAGTTTTTGGCTTTATTATAGCACATTGACAGCTATTTTACAGCTGCCAACTGTCAATTTGGAAAATCTAACAACAGATCTGAATTCAGCACCCTCAAAAATATAAACCTAGATAATAAAAAAAATGAAATAGGCTATTTCAAAAGTCTATACACACTGCGCATATACATAAATCTGTGGAGGATACTCGGAGCTTTAAAGCTCTGTACCGGCCAAACTATCTATTTTTGAGCTTTGTGGCCATTGAGACAATTGACCAGTATGATGAACTCTATCACATATCAAAAATTCAGCGAATTTGACCGGGACCCAATTTCCATAAGATTTGTGCGGGGTCGTTTCCATTGTTATAAACGATGTTATAATCATTTATTGCATACAACATTAAATGGCTCTTATAGTATTTATAAGTTTAATTTTTTTTATAGTCACAACTAACGAAAAACCCTATATATTTTTATATATTTGGTAAATATATTTTCTTATACTGTCCAAATAACTGACATACTCTGAGATTGCCTTCCTAATAGAAGCACGCCGATAGAAAATTCTTGATATATGTCAATTAAATGTGTACTTTTTATAAATTACACTGCCCAACAGTAATTTTATTGCCAACAATATCTGAGCGATTTCTACGTGATTTAGTGATGCTCATTACGAATATGAAGCCCATTTAGTTAGGATTGGCTCTATTTTTAGAGATAGAAAATTATGATAAAATAAATAAATAAATCACTTTAAGGGACCAGTAGTCCCCATAAATTTGCTTATGGCATAGTAAAAATGATAGTGTTTTCAAAAAAGCGAAACGAAAAAACAATAAAATTCATAATGATTAAATTTGATTTGGATAATTATATCTAATTCGTAAGGAAGAAGCTCTTTTTATATGATTTTCTTTTATGGGGACTGTTAGGAACATCACATTGGAGGCTCCAGCAATAGTTTACCATCATATGCTTATCCCATCTGCCCTGATATCTTTCCTCCATCGCCTTTATATCCTGGTGGATTCTTTCCCTTTGTTCCTCACTTAAGTCGCCAAGATTGTCGGGAAATTTATCCAAGTGACTATGAAGAAAGTGTACTTTATTACTCTAAGTTTTTAAAATACAATACCATCTGTTGCACCAGTTGCTCGTAATTGTTGTTAACCAAGAAGTTCTTATCCACCGAAACAAAGCTACACCAAGCAGCAGCTTCAAGTGTCGTCAAGTAATTTTTAAAATTCTTCCTTAATAAGTTTGTGAATTTAAGCGTCATTAAAAATACCCGTTGTTAGCTTTTTCATACTTAGCCTAAAAAACGATCTACATATGTATTTGAAGCACTCGCCATCTTCATTCAAAGCTTAAACAAATTGTTCCATTAGTCCTAACTTGATGTAGAGCGGTGGAAGAATGATTTTTTCACGGTTAGCCAATGGTTCGTTCATGACATTTTAAAACACGTTGACTAGATGAAAACGAAAAACAGAATGAAGAACTGGTTAGTTGTGATAAGAGAGTACCGACCGGGTGACTAATAAACTTTTTATTAAATATACACCGTGTCCCACGTAAGGCGGGCATTACAACTTTATGGAGAATAAATTAATTTGTATTTTCGCCATTTTCTGAGTATACATAATCGAATATGCTCTTTTGAATTAAAATAAAATGAACTCTGTGCAACTTCCGGTTATACCGGAAGTGACCACTAACTTCGTTATTTTAAAGGGAATACCCCATATTTTTTTTTAATTTTAGATTCAGCATGAAATTCTGTAAACAACGATACCCCATTTGCCTATTATAGTTATAGCGGATTTGGCGTTATTCAATGTTTTCTACATTTTTAGTCGCCGGTAGACATTTTCTTAAAGTCGTCTATCTCAGGTACTATATCTATCAGATACATAAAATTTTAACCAGAGGTAGTAGATGGGATGTACTTCTTGAGAATATTTAGTTATTCATTATTTGTTGTACGGGGTGTTTGCAAATTATTTTTAAAAATGAAATTTTTTAAACATAAAAAACTTTTTTATTTTAAAGGGAACACCCTATATATTTTTTAAATTTAGGATTCAGCATGAAATTCTGTAAACATGATACCATATTTGACTATTCTAATTATAGCGGATTTGGCGTTATTCATTTTTTTTTAATTTTTAGTCGTCGCGCCGGTAGGCATTTTCTTAAAGTCGACTGTCTCAGGTACTATTTCTGTTGGATACT
Organism: Psylliodes chrysocephalus; assembly: GCA_927349885.1. Lineage (NCBI taxonomy): Eukaryota > Metazoa > Arthropoda > Insecta > Coleoptera > Chrysomelidae > Psylliodes > Psylliodes chrysocephalus. The sequence goes on from OV651828.1 coordinate 17,898,517, forward strand.
TGAAATTTTAGCCAGAAGTAGTAGATGAGATGTACTTTTAAAAACATTTACAGTTTTCTGCAACAAAATATGTCGTTTAAAAAGTTTACATTTTTTTAATGATAAGGTACATACTAACTAAAAACAATTTTTATTAAAAGCACATGGTTTAAAAAAATCATTTTATCAAATGTTCAAAATGCCCCCCGTTAGCTTCTAAACATTTTAACAATCTTTTTTCAACATGATTAGTTGTTGCTTTACGAATCATTTCACCATCTAACTCGTTAAAGGCATTCCGAACTCTTTGCTCTAATTCTTCTTTAGTATTAATTTGGGTAGAGTACACTAAATTTTTAATATGACCCCATAAAAAAAATCAACAGGAGTTAGATCTGGCGATCTTACAGGCCAAAGCCAAGGGCCATTTGGACCTATCCATCGGTCTTCAAACAGTGCTGTAATTTCTTGATTTACATAGTATGTTGAATGTGCTGGGGCACCATCCAACTGGTACCAAAAATTATTATTTGGTAGCTGGTTTAAAATGTCGGCAACTACTTCTCTAAGAATTCTAATGTATCTTTCTGAGGTCAGTCTTTCATTATAAATGTAATAAAAAGCTCTTCCAAAACCGATCACTGCAAACACATTAAAACTAAATTCGTACTGAAATTGTGCTTCACGATAAAAATGTGGATTTTCGTTTGCCCAGAAATGACATTGCTTGCGATTGATGATCCCTTTACGTGTAAATTTCGACTCGTCTGACCACAAAATTTTGTTTAAAATCTCGGGATCTTCTTGAATTCGTACCAATAACCATTCGCATAATTCAGTTCGTCTTATTTGATCACCATCTCGCAACTCATGAACTTTTCTTTGTGCATAGGGATGCCATTTATTTAGTGCTAAAATTCGTTATATTGACCCTCGACTAATATTTAAATTATCTTGAGCCATTCTAATGGAGACGTGAAGATACGCAGTAAAATACCCTAATACGTTAATTAGATTAACTTCTTCATCTCGGACATAATGTTGACGGTTTCTTCCCGGGTTTTGTTTAAAATTATTCAAAAAGTTAGCTTCGATTCTATCAAATTTCTGTCTGTTCATTGGTGGTAAATGAGGGTATCGTTCATTAAACATGCGGCAGGTTCTACTTTTGATTCGATTACATTCTCCATGAATGTAAAATAAATTAATAATATCTTGGTTGGTATATTCTTCAATATTTTCCATATTTTGAACGCAAAAAATACACAACTTAAATACATAGAAATATGACAATTAACTTTGTTGACAGATTGTTATTTAGCATATTTCCACGGCATACTAAGATAAAAAATTAAAATGTAAAACTATACTATATTATGTAGGTGCATGCGTAAAATTTAAATTTAAATTTTCTTAAAATTGGCGATAGATAATTATAGGGAATTAATAGTGCTAATGAAGATCAATGAAGAATAATTTTCTAAACAAAATGAAATAAAAATATACAGGATTTTCCATTTAAAACAAAAAAAATTTTCATGTTTAAAATATTTATTTTTTAAAATAATTTCCAAATACACAGTCGAACAAACGATTTACAAGTAAATTTAAAAAAGCAAATGTCTGCCAGCATATAAAAGTTTATAAAAAACTGAATAACGCCAAATACACTATAATTAGAATAGGTGAATGGGGTATCATTGTTTACAGAATTTCATGCTGAATCTAAAATTTAAAAAATATATAGGGTGTTCAATTTAAAATAAAAAACTTTTTTATGTTTAAAAAATTTCATTTTTAAAAATAATTTGCAAACACCCCGTACAACAAATAATGAATAACTAAATATTCTCAAGAAGTACATCCCATCTACTACATCTGGTTAAAACTTTAAGTATCTGATAGATATAGTACCTGAGATAGACGACTTTAAGAAAATGTCTACCGGCGACTAAAAATGTAGAAAAAAATTGAATAACGCCAAATCCGCTATAACTAGAATAGGCAAATGGGGTATCGTTGTTTACAGAATTTCATGGTGAATCCAAAATTAAAAAAAAATATGGGGTATTCCCTTTAAAATAACGAAGTTAGTGGTCACTTCCGGTATAACCGGAAGTTGCACAGAGTTCATTTTATTTTAATTCAAAAGAGCATATTCGATTATGTATACTCAGAAAATGGCGAAAATACAAATTAATTTATTCTCCATAAAGTTGTAATGCCCGCCTTACGTGGGACACGGTGTATATGATATCTTTAAACGTTCGTGCTAATGAGTAGGTTTCACGGAAACTACAAGGTTGTAATTATATCAAGAATTAACAGAAAAATTCAAATTTTCAATCCTTTTTTGATAGAGTCAGTTAAAGAGCCTTTAATAGGAATTTTAGGTGGTATATTTATGAGGCACATCTTGTTTTATTGTCAAATTTTTACCTCTAATTTTGAATTGGGTCCAGTTTTCTGCATATTCTTCCACTCAAGAAATATTGCAAACTAATAAGTACCCTCAGACTCAGTGTTAAGTAAAACCAGATATTTTTAATGTACCGTAAAATTAAATAAATGTCTATTTTCTCACATTTTTTAACAGCAATTTTGATGTTTCCTACAATCTATTTGAGGTTAGATAAGAAAAGAAAACCTCATAATTTTAATCAGAATTTAGATAACTATAATAAATGTCACTATTAGAAATATATAACGATCAACTGTATGTGTTATGGTATCATAGATTCTTTAGTGACCAACAGAAATTGTGCAAAAATAGTAAACTTTTTAAAGTATTATAACTTTATTATTAATTATCTATTTAAAGTATTTATTGCACGTAAAAAAAAATTTTTTGTGTTTAAACAGTAAATAGCATTAGATTCGTTAAAATCGTTTACACTAAACGCGCCCATTAAGCTAAACTGAAAATAAAAATAAATTTACAGGTCGTGGTACAAACTGAAAAATATTTATGTGTTCACCAAACATAATTACAGGCTGTAATATTAATGCCATTTCTCAATATTCAAAGAAGAATATTATTCTTCATACACGATTAACAGAATATCTATCAGTCAAGACGAAATGGGATCTAGATTAGGTCATGGTTCATATTTTTCAAACTAAAATCCTTCAACTGACAGAGTCGTTAAATTGTTGTTTACATTTTTTTTAAACATAAGCGTGTGTTTTCTTTCAGATAATTACAAAGTAAAGAGCGTTTGAAGCAGTATTACTTATGCGATTAGTTTGTTTATTTGTTCTTTTAATTAAAGAGAATGACGCGATTGACATTACATGAGTTCATTTAAGAAAATTGAATATCAAGAAAGATTCTAATGTCCATTAATTATGTTAACGATTTAGTTCCTCAGTTGAATGTAAAAAGTAGTAAGTTACTATTTTTAGTTGGACACAGCGGAAGAAAGTAAAAAATATATGGTATATCGTGGTGATGGAAGAGATCATGTGATCTGTAAAATTAAAACTAAAAATAATTTTACAAGCATCTTCTAGCATCTGGTTAAAAAAAAGAAATTAGTCTAATTTTGAGTACTGAATAAAAAATCTGATGTGTCCAACACATGACTTTCCTATCTAGTTTTTGTTTTGTCATTATCTTTCTATTATAGGCTTTTTCCGGTTGTTTTGTACAACCTATTGCAGCATCTCTATAAATGTTTAGAGGATAAACTAAATATATACATTGTCCACATACATCTACTTCGAAAGATTTTTCTATAGATATTCATGGAAAACGAAAATACTGAAAAATTTAAATTTCCTACAATTTTTTCATTACGGTCCATTTTAGAAAAATTATGTATAAACAAAAATTATAGAGATCGATATCGCAAACAACTTTTATTTCAAAAACTTTCATAAAAATCAGAATTTTGCACATTTTGTCAAATTTCTCGAATACGGACCATTTCAGGAAATTTTTATAAAAAACAAAAATTATAGATAATAATATTAGAAGTAACTTTTATTTGAACAATTTTTTTCTCCAAACATTAATAATAGATATATTCCATAAAATATAAAAGTGGCCTCCTATAAAGTACCCCCCCAGATGTTCCGACTATGTCCAAAATCTAATTATTTCACGTCAGGCCGAAATAAAACTTAAGTTTAAAATTTAATGTTTTTTTATTTATCCGTTTTTGAGTTTTCTTCAAAATTCGAAATTTACACATTTTCTCAAATATCTCGAATACGGTCCATTTTAGAGAAATTATGTATAGAATAAAAATTATAGAGAATTATATTACAAACAACTTTTATTTGAACAATTTTTATAAAAAAATATTTTTTTTTACATTTTGTTAAATTTCTCGAATACGGACCATTTTAGCAAAATTTTGTATAAAACAAAAATTATAAATAATTATATAAGAAGTAACTTTTATTTAAAGAATTTTTTTCTCCAAACGTAAATAACAGATATATTCCATAAAATATAAAAATGATCACCTATAAAGTACCCCCCCAGATGTTCCGACTCTGCCCAAAATCTAATCATTTCACGTCAGGCCGAAATAAAACTTAAGTTTAAAATTTAATGTTTTTTATTTATCCGTTTTTGAGTTTTCTTCAAAATTCGAAATTTACACATTTTCTCAAATATCTCGAATACGGTTCATTTTAGAGAAATTATGTATAGAATAAAAATTATAGAGAATTATATTACAAACAACTTTTATTTGAACAATTTTTATAAAAAAATAATATTTTTTTTTACATTTTGTTAAATTTCTCGAATACGGACCATTTTAGCAAAAATTTGTATAAAACAAAAATTATAAATAATTATATAAGAAGTAACTTTTATTTAAAGAATTTTTTTTCTCCAAACGTAAATAACAGATATATTCCATAAAATATAAAAATGATCACCTATAAAGTACCCCCCCAGATGTTCCGAATCTGCCCAAAATCTAATCATTTCACGTCAGGCCGAAATAAAACTTAAGTTTAAAATTTAATGTTTTTTTCTTTATCCGTTTTTTAGTTTTCTTCAAAATTCGAAATTTACACATTTTCTCAAATATCTCGAATACGGTTCATTTTAGAGAAATTATGAATCGACTAAAAATTATAGAGAATTATATTACAAACAACTTTTATTAGAACAATTTTTATAAAAAAATATTTTTTTTTCACATTTTGTCAAATTTCTCGAATACGGACCATTTTAAGAAAATTTTGTATAAAACAAAAATTATAGATAATTATATAAGAAGTAACTTTTATTTAAAGAATTTTCTTCTCCAAACGTAAATAACAGATATATTCCATAAAATATAAAAATTATCACCTATAAAGTACCCCCCCAGATGTTCCGACTCTGCCCAAAATCTAATCAGCTCATTCGACGCTGGAAGAAAGCTTAAGATTAAAATTTGGTGTTTTTCTATGTATCGGTTCATGAGTTATGCGTTATACAGACACACACACACACACACACACACACACACAGACACACACACACACACACAGACACACACACACACACACACACACACACACACACACACACACACACACACACACACACACACACACACACACACACACACACACACACACACACACACACACAGACATCATCGCGAAAATAGTCAAAACGGATTCAGGGGACCTCAAAACGTAAAAAAAAAATCATGATTCCTATACTTTCCTTATATCTGTATACAGATAGGAAAGTAAAAATGTAATTACCATACTCATATGAGGTGTGTAGACACTGGGTAGTATAAAATTAAAGAATTTGCATTAAAAATGTCTATAAAAGGATACATTAATATATTTTTAAGTGTATTGAGTTTAAGTCAAGCTCTTTCGGCAGTTAGGCCATCATCAGGATCCTGTAAAGATTAATAATGATAATATCTTTATCATCAATTGGTTTAAAGTTATCTAAAACTTTCTACATTATGTTGCCATTTTCAGTGGTTGCTAATTTAGTGACCAGGACGGTTTTTCTCCATGATCAGCAGAAAGGAACGTTGATGACATCAGCGATGTTATTTGCTGCTTGATATATTAATTAATTTTAACATTGTTCATTTACCTTTTTAAAATATTTTTAATCTGTAATTTTTTTAAACTTGTTTGTTAGGTTTTATTGTAAAATAATTTCAAAGTCTCTAGAAGCTATTGGGGAATTTATCTCATTAATATTTTCAAAATTTTGGCCTTAATGTCGAGGTACAAACCACTGACCTAAATTTTGTACGCCTACATGCGTTTGGTAGAAATAAATTCTTGTAGATCCTTATACTTCTTTATTAATCCTTAAACATACCCGGAAATCCTCATAAATACTTCATTCATCCTCAGAAATCTATATATAAATAGTCAAAGACAAAATAGTTCAGTATCATTTCCTCTTCTGTTTCTGAAACAATTTTATTTTTTTTAATTCGTATAATAACTATAGTACAACAATATTAAACAAAATAAAAACAACGTGAAACCCTGGCCAGTCCTCCTAAAAGAGGGAAAAGACCATCTGATTGATCAAAATTAACTGTAAGTCATATACTTGTTGATTGTTCTCATCTTGCAGCACAAAGCACAACGAAATGCAGCAAATCTACCGGCCAGTATGTAGGTCCCAGAATATCTCTTATTCTGTTACCTACGTGCAATCTACATAATATAAAAACTTTCCTGAATTTCATCAATTTCCTAAATTTCATATAGTTAGACTATTGTACATAAACTAAAACTATAGTTCGCTAATAATTCTTATGGTTGATGCGATTTTATAAATAAAAAAATATGTATAATAATATTGTCATGAAATTCCTAAAGTCTACCCTGTGTAAGCGCGACCTTGGAAGTCTGCCACTCGATTCATGATCGAAGCAACGCTGACGTGTGAAGACAGTCGGACCGCGACTCGAATATACAAGAAACGACGAAATCTAGATATGCAGCTGACGCTTCAAGAAACTGCCGTTAAGTCATAGAGATGGAATTTTCAGGAGCGCCTGGAAACTACGAGCACAGAATTGGACTTGATATAAATAGCCAACTCATCGGCGCACAGTTTAGTTTAGTATAGAACATTGGAATGAAAAGTTAACGTGTAAGAAATAAATTAGAATTGTTAATTAGTGTCTAAGTATTATATAAATTAAATAGTACGTCATAAATAAATTGTAAATAGTAAGTTTTAAATAAATAAATAAATAAATAAACTATAAATAACGGTTACATTTTATGCTATATAACATTTTCCGAAATGTAGTTTATTTTAATATGTAAAGTAATTGAAATTATTTATCGAACAAACTATAAATTATTATTTCACGTTAATCAGAATTTACTTTTTAAGCGGTATTATTTTACATCACATATTGCTTGGAGGAAAGAAAAGAAAAGAAAAGAAATTTAATTATAATTTTAACACATCGCCCTAAGAAAAACATCCGCTATACTCATTTTCGACATTATATCATCACGTATCTGTCAAGTTCGTGATTTTCAAGAATCTGTAGGTACCTAGACAATAAAAAATTTATGCAACAATAGCTATATGGAGCAGTGTTGTCCTAACCAGTAAGCAATGTGAGGTTGTGTAAGGAATTTCGTATGATATACCATGCGTTAATAAATGCCAGAAGGTAAGAGAAAAATTCAGATAAAATGATAAGTGGATTTGTGAAATTTCGTGAAGATGATGCAAAGATTTTTAAAATTATAGTAAGGAAATCTACTCACAAATTAGCGTTTTCACTAGGTAATTTAAACAGAAAGTATGCTTTTTTATAATTAAAATTGTAAATAATAGTTAATAGTTAATAGTTTACTCTCAAAAAAAACGTGTTCAAATTAACCGAAACGATTTGAAATAATTAAGTTCGCTATTTCTATAAATGACTCGTTTATTGTCATATAGAATTCCAATCATTTTAATTTTAAAAATAATCTTAAGGACCAATGTAATAGAACTATTATACAAGGTGTTCCTAAATGACATGAAACAATTTGATTTGTTTCCATTTCCATTTTATCTTTACTTTCTTTCTGGTAAATTTTTCTTCTACCTTTTGAGTGATTTCTGGGGGTATTTTATAATAACATTAGTTTTAACACAGAGCTAGGTGTACTGTGAATAGATACGTTTTCTCAGAGTATCTCTGTAATGGAACTAACCCTATGTTTCTGTTCTGTATTGCTCTCTCTTTGTGCTATGTGCAATTAAGAGGTGTTGTTACGGGTCAAAATATCGTAGCCAAGTTAATTTTATTTATGATTTAATTTAACTTATAATCTAATCCTAAATCTATTCTAAGTTATTCTAATCTAATCCTAATCTATTCTACCCTATTCTAATCTAATCCTAATCTATTCTACCCTATTCTAAGTTATTCTATTCTAATCTAACCTATTCTACATTAATCTACTTTATAATCTAGGCCTATTCTATTTTGGATTTGTTTTACTTACAGAAACCGTTGTATGAATCGTAAGACTTCTAATTTTGTAGCTTATTCTACTTTCAACCCTATTCTAACCTTTCCTATTATTTTGTTAGAATGATTACTTTTAATGAATACTTTAGAACCCAAAGAAATGCCTGTTGCTACAAGAAATAGTACACATAACTCTTTTACATATCTGATGGTTTTAAATATAGGTTAATTATTATTTGTTTTTGTTTACATTCACTTTTATGAAGTGTCACATTCTTCTTTTACTGAGGGGCCACACTCTTACCAGACTTTGTCCTGCTAGTCTTTAATAGTCAAGACCTTCCATTGACTTCCCACCATTTTGGGAACTTCCTTTTATCAGTTTTTATCTGCTCAACTTTGTGGTAGCATGTGCTATTTTCTCTAGTGTATCTAGGATTTGACTTGAGCTAAAAGAATAAAAACTGTGAAACCAGTCTAAAAAATTAGTTGATAAATCTTTGTGATTTCTACACCATTCGGTGGATTTTATGTAATCTTTGACTGTGATTCCTACAAAAAGGTCGCCCTACACCTAAAGGTGAGTGTCTAATATTAAATATAATTATTCTCTTACATGGCTTACCTATCGCTTAAGGCTGTTTATATGTGTGGCTTACACTAATCCTTCTTACAGACCTTCAATTTCACCTTCAACTTTAACTTCAGCTTCTACTTTAATACTTATTCTACTTATATCTATCTGGGTATTTCTTTCTGTGGGATCTATTGACTTTCCTTCGGACTAATACACTTCCTTCCAAGCTTTCTTCGTGGTACTATCACTAAACTGCTACAGCTTTTGAACACTGCCAGCTAACATTCTACAAGGATTGGGTGCATGTTTAGCTAGTTTAGGAAGCCAGGTACCCCAGAACCAACCCCTACAGCAAATCGGCTGGATCTGGCCCTCCTTTTACAGACAGGCCAGAGGTACGACGCAATATTGAGGACGACGGGGCAACAAAGATATAAAGTAAGACTATTCCTTATAGCCAAGGGCCCCATTTATCGTGGATACCACATGACCTCAACTGGGGTCCACTAATTGTGATTCTACCTACAAAGGTTTTGAGATAATCGAGATAATTCACGTAATTTACCTTAGAAATTGATAATATTAGGGTTATATATAGAGGTAAAGCCATTTTATAAAGCTTACTTACAATTCTGGATTACCGTTTGTAACATTTAGGCCTATTTGCGGACGTGTACCTCGGATTGTAACGATAATTTGTAGATACAATTGCATGATATATATAATTATTATTTTACCTACTGAATCACGGCGTGGTATCTTTTTTTTTATATTCAGATTATATATATATATTTTTTGTTACTCTTCGGTACATCTAACCTCTGAAATAAATGTCAGACGTTGTCAAAAATTAAATTGAATTTATAAAAATTTGCGTTGTGTCTAAGAACCCGATCCTACTCTCCCGAATTTTATAAAACTGAGCTAATAAAAAGAAATAACCCTTCCATCCCCTATAAATCTGAAGGAGAAAAGGTAATAGTGTTTTCAAATTTTGAAGATTAATAGGTCAATGAATATTTTGTTTTTTGAGTTTGATTAAACGCGAGTTATGATCGATGACCCCATATACCTACCTTTTACAGGAAAACGGTAGCTGGCAGTGTAAATGAACCTCTGTGTGTAAAGGCAGTCTGATTTCATAGCTTGTAACGATAACATTAACATTAAATACTAAATATAATTTCTTTTGGGTTTTTATTTAATAAACAGTAACAAAAATTCTTTTTAAAAACATACCTCATAACGAGAGACTTATCAGTCTCGTTAGAAGAAAATCGTTTATACAAATATTTCTGTCAAAAACTTGTTCAAGACTGATTCTGGTAATCATTTCATATTTTTGAAATGAACAAGTACCCATCTTCCGTAATTATATAGATATAAAGTAATATATTCTAAACACTACACATATAGGTTAAAATAGCTCCCACATAGTAACTAGAAATTCTTCACAATAAATAAGTAGGTAATTAGAATTTTAGTTTCTAACGTTACTAAAAGTAGGAAATCTAGACAAATCTCTTTTTTTCGGACTATATATTTACTGATTATGGACAATATATACAATCGATGAGAAATTTTATGTTCTTTAAATCAAAACTCTTGATTATTTTTTTTTAATAAATTAACGGTTTCGAAAAATAGAGAAAATTTAAAAACAATTTACCTTTGGGGGTAGTCACAAATACAGCAGAAGTTACAAATTATACTTTCCATTAATGTTGCCATTCAGAGGACAGCTAATCATCTAATTAAGTAGTCAAATACTAAAACATTCTCCCAAATATATTGTTAATTCCTTCTAAATTTTTTATCAAATTTTCGTTATTTGAAGTACAACAAATAGTTTTAAGCCATTCACAAATTTTTGCACATTTTCATCTTCTTTAAAAGATTTTGGACTTCCAGTTAGCTGTTTTAACAATCTCTTTTATTACTTTCCCAATGTTGATGCTAAAATTTAAATATTTTGCAAAAAAATAAATTGTGTGTGCCTCAACATGCATTTTCTTGAGTAAATACTTTACTGATTGCAGTTTATTAAAAGTGATGTAATTTAGGAAAAAATTAAGCGACCTTTTTGGGTTCCACCCACACAAGTAGTAAAAGTGCCTATTAGACACCATAATTTCCACCTAATGTGTGCAATAAGTAATTCAAAAGATAATAGGCTGCATTCGAATGGCTAATCAAAGCTCATTAGGATCATTACTAATTAGTTTTCTGCGTATAAAGCAAAAACAAATAGCCATTATCGTACCATGAAGAATCGTTCAGGGATATTCAAGTCAGGATTTGCCAATTTTGCGTGATTTTTTAATGCAGGTTAAAAGTTCAGGTATAGAGAGATTAGCAATATTTTTTCGTGTGTTGTTTTGGTTAGTATCCTTCGAGTAGGTAGTCGTCAAATTTCACATACTTTATCTTGAAAATATTACAAAATAAAAATTAAAAATTCATGATGTCAACATCCCCTTTTAATATTTAATAAACTCAATATTAAAAATTGTAACCAATAAAATTTTTATTTTATAAATTGTTGAATATCCAACAACTTGTATTTTATTACCCTTCTATCTTAAAATTTGTTTTTTTATTGAATGATATCTCAAATGTTTTAAAAATAGTTATTACAATGAAATCGATATTTTTATTCTAAAAGAGCATTTTACAGTTAAAATTTGCTTTTTACTTTAACCAGATACCAAAAGCTCGTAGCTTTAGAGTTTAGAGCGTAGTCTATACTTGTAATGACCTATTAAAATAGTCAAATAATTCCTTACATCTTAGCATTCTACCCTTAATTTCTACATTTTATGATTTATTAGATAAATTTCTGCAAATATTATGAATCTAAGACATGTTTCTAGTGTTCTTTTCTTTCTTTATTTATTATTTACTGGAATTTTGTTGTATATTTGCAATTTTAAGTATATATTTCTTCTTATTTCGTAAAAAGTACAATCGATGTGGCATTTTGTTTCAAACGCGTTAATAAATAATCCCACTATATAATCATTATTTTGTCCTTTAACAAAAAATGACCTAATAATTACGATTACCAAAGCCATAGATTTAGTATATTACATCCTATTGTGTAATAGGTAGTACTTTAATGTTTTTCTGAATGTCATAAAATAAATTTAAATTAATGGCCTAATAAACTAAAGTATTTTCCTGCAATTACAATGTTGATGATGTTCAATGAAGAATACTTTACTCATTATGTGAATACGACTATGAAAAATGTGATCAATTGGAAATTTTCTGAGAATTATATTACAAATAGCTATTGAATAAAATAAAACTTTATAGTAGTAATACTAATGAATGTAATTTGAATAACAGATAGACACGGTAAAATTTCCAAAAACAAGAAATTCACATCCTAAAAATACACATACAATACGTAATTTTCCAAAATTTGATTAATAAATTAAGTTTTCTCAACACCACATATTTACAACATTTTTTAATATTGTTTTGAACCCTCCAAACATAACAGAAACTTTATATTTAAAACATACAGCAAGATTTTGTTGTGATTTACCTATGATCACATACTTTAATCAAAGTATGTGATCTATGATACACATACTTTGATATGAGCTATGATACCATTATTTTTATGTCATCTCTACAGATTCATTTTCTGTTCAGTGTCAGGATTTTGTATTCTGTCAACCAATAACTTTTTTTAACATTGTCATTTAAAAATTTAAAGTTCATCGAATTTCGGAATCATTATTTAGATTCTACAAAATATTTTAATTTATTATGGTAAGCTTTGATATTAATATATTACTGTTTAATGTCTTTCATACAATGATTACACTATAGTAAAATCGCAATCAGGCTCCTTAAACATGACTGTCGAAAAGATTGCGTTAGCTTTGGACTCCGACAACTCAAGGGAAGAAGCAACTACGAAAGCAGAGGACTCTAACCTCTTAGCGGGAGGAGGATCTGTGAAAACAGACGAGTGCTCCCAAACAAAAGAAACGGGGAAAAAAGCAGAGGTTAAGCCTGCTGAAAGACCCAAAAATTTTAAGGAGCGGAGAGGAAGAAGCTTCTAAAGGAAAGGAAAATGACTTCAGGAACGTGGACGGAGGAAAATCCTCATAAGAATGCAGCCCAAAAACGGAGGGAGGACCAAACGAAGAAAGGGGATAAAAGGCCTCGATCTAAGTCACAGACTCCCCCCACTCGAAGTGGAACTAAGCGGGTAAGAAATGCTTCGGCATCGGCTGGCTCGTACAGCGACACTTTGAGAAGTATCAGACTGGCTGTCATCCAGAGAAGGCACCCAGATACAACCCTAGACCAAGCACAAGGAGACTTGGTATAAGAAACTCTTGTGAAAAGGCTCTATGCTGTCCCTTCAGGCAGTGGAGGAGCACCACAGTTCCTTAAAACATCGTTTAGCGCAGGGGTCATTTGGATGGCCTGCGCTAACCAGCAGACCGCGGACTGGTTAAGGAGGACGGTCGGAACTCTGAGAAACCTTTGGGAGAGCTCGGATTTAACCGTGGTTGAATCTAAGGACCTCCCGAGAAGACCCAGGGTTCTTGTTTTCATCCCAGACGAGTCTGAGTTTGAAAAAGTCAAATGACTTCTGCAACTCTAGAATACGGAACTAAAGATGCCGGATTGGCTTTTAATGAGCAGGAAAATTGAAAAGAGAAGGCAACTTCTAAAAATTTCTTTTCAGTTGACGAAGCGTCGTACGGGGCCCTCCAGAGGTCACAATTCCAGGCCTATTATAAGCTAGAAAGGGTGACCTTCAGGGTCCTAAGGCGGCCTGGCGAGGATCAGGATAATCCAGATCAACCTCCAGCACTGTAACGCTGTTTCGGCTGTACTTACAGTGGCGATGGAGAGGTTTGAAGTGGCCCTAGTACAAGAATCGTGGATTAAACACGGTACAGTAAGAGGTTTAGGAGGGTTTGGTGGAGAGTTAATATATGACAGATCCACAGACACCCCTTGAACCTACATAATTGTCAAAAAAGGCATAAAAATACTGCCGTTAACCAATTTCTGTTCCAGAGATTTGACAGCAGTCAGAATCAAGATTGATGCAGGAAATGGACCAAAAAATCTTTTCCAATGCCATCCAATTATCGTCAAAATTCAATTTGTAGTATAGCTTTCCATCAGGTCCGCATTGTATGGCACACAAATCATTAACAGTAGGATCTCCTGTTCAATATCCAGGACGAATGGAAGTGTGGTACTTTAGTGCAGCAAAATTTTTAAAATATCTATGATTTAAAACTTGATAGGGTCTTGGATTTAGACGTGCCGATTTACAAGCGGCAATATACCCTGCAGGCGAATACATTTCTCTATTACGAATTTTTCGCTCAATTGTGGAGTGCATGCTGTCGCACTCCATCTGGGTATGACCACTTACCAAGTATTTTTGAGTAATAATTATGCTCTTGTTTATCGCTAGATTCAACAGGGCGTTTGACAAAGTAACGTTTTTATTTTGAGCGGTGCATCCATCACTATACAAAATAATTTCTTCCCCTTCTGACACATTAGATTGGATGAAATTATAGAGAATTGTTGCAAATTCATTTGACGTTACTCTTCCTTCAGCTTCATGCCACAAGAAGCAAAGTGCATCATTTGTTATCAAATTATACAAGGTAAAGTTGTGAACCACTAATTTTTTTTTGTAATAAATTTTTGATGCCTTAAGCATTGGGCAAAAGTATTGATTGGAGATCGATCGTATAAACAAGCCGAGCATTACTTTTATCTGATGATTTTTCACCACGTGCTCTATTTTTCTTAGAAATGTGGCGATTGTATAACTGCACATCGACGTTTCCAGCCTTATATGAGACACAAAGGTCACATGGGTCTTTTTTTAGAGAATATAAACCTAAATTATTTAAAGTAAACTCTTCATGAAAAGTCTTTAAGGAAAAGACTTAATGCTCTTGTCTTTGCAGTATTCAACATAATTTCTGTACAATGCAGCTTTGCTTTGTCAAATTGGCTCCAAATATTTCTTACTCGATGAAACTCTACAATAATGAGATTCCATTTTTGGTAATTCCATTAAAAAATTCCTTAATCCGATTCTATCTGATTCATGTCTAGTATTGATCCTATTTCTTTGATGCAAAGTAACTTCTACATTATCAGGATGTTCGATATCAAGTTTCTCACTTGTAGCTTGGAGTTACCCAGTTATGCAAAGACCAAGTTTCCAAGTTTAAAGTATTAATAAACATAACCTGACAGACTCTTAGGCGAACACCATTTTTCTTCAAATGGCATAAAAATGTCTTGGAACGTCTTGAAATCTGATTGATTTGGTTTTTTAAATCTTTTGGAGCCATAGTGTCTATAAGGTTTGAAACGTAAATTTTCAGGCCAGGCCATATTTTGCCGAAATTGGCTGAAATTGTGCTTTCTTTGATTTTTCCGACATCTTACAATTACAAAAAGGTTTAATTTTACGAGGTGGTTTCGCTACGTCAATGGTCCATTTTCCCTCTGGGTTTTTTCTAAATCCTTGATAGTTTTCTCCCTTTTGACGTTTGATCTTACACTCTTGCTTCTTCAAACTCCCTGTATCAGGTTTTCGTTTCCTTTTTCTTTTGGTTTGTATATTGTATCCTTCTTCAATGTCCTCGACTATTTCATTGTTTTCTCGTGCACAATCTCCCGCACCTATTTTCTTCCCAATATCAAAATATTCATCTTCGTTCTCTTCATGCTCACTTTCTGAGTCACTTTTACTTGATACATAATTTTGATCATTATTACATCGCTTTTGGTTGTTCATGAAGATGCCTGAAGGACCAACCTCGGCGATATCAATATTATGTCGATCTGGTTCATCTTGCATATTATTTCTTGTGGCAATTTCTTGCTTGGTATTGGAAAATTCAGTTGCTGTGGTGCCTACAATTTATTCTTACTAATAAAATTAGTTAGTGAAAATAAAGCAGTTACTTACCATTTACTTGATCTCCTAATAACAATAATTCATCATTATTACATGGCTTCTGGTTGGCTTAGCGATTCAGTCTCGGCAATATATCAATATCATATCGCTCTGGTTTATTTTGCACATTATTTCTCTCGTCAATTTCAAGCTCGGTATTGGAAAACGCAGTTTTTGTTCTTACTACAATTTATTCTTATTAATAACATTGGTTTTTAACAATAAAGTAGTTACTTACCAATCACCTCATCTTTTAATAACAATAATTCATCATTTTGTTCTCCACATTATTAATACTTTTATAGCTTCATCTATTTCCTTCTGAAGTTCAATGCAATTTTCATATTTAGTCTCATTGTTTGTATTTATTACTAGAGCATCATTGTTATTATTTATTTTATTAATTTCCAATATTGAAGTTGAGGACGATGATACACCACTAGTTTCATTCAAATTTAAAACTAAAGATACCATGAATTCATTTCTTCTCATACCCCCGTACATCTTAAAAATAAAAAAAAAGGAGTTAAAATAAAATAAAAAAAAATCACAATTCAGATGGTAATCAAAACCGCATAAGTCTACTGTTCAGAAATATTTGAAATAAAACAATGTAAATCAAAACCTCCTAAGTCGGTTTCCAACAAACGTGGTCAAATTTAGCAACTTAAAATCTAATTGTCAACATTTAAAAGTTAATTATGGATTACTTACCTTATGTATCAATAAAAAGAGTCACTTTTTTCACTATTTCTTAGTATTTTAAACAATGTTTGGCTAAAAATCGCGAGCACTTTCTTAAACAATAATGGCTTAAGGGCGCAGTATCACTGTATTTTTCATATAAGAAGCAAGGGTTCACCATTTCCGATTGCATTTAAATCCCGCTAAATGTATTAAAATGAATCTTCTACCAGCTTAAAGTATAAGGTTTGGAGAATGAAATCTCCTATTTTTTATTTGTCCTGTTTATACACTGAATTTTTAAAAAAATCACAAAAAGTGATTTTAAAACCACAGGTTAAAAAGTAGGAGATTTCATTCTACATATTTTTCCAAGTATCCCGCCAAAATATTTCTAAATTTTATTGCGTATTTTTCAAATCTAACTGGAAATACGATTAACAAATATTTGATCAATTTATTTGTCAAATTAGAGATTTTCTATGAATTCCTGTAATTGTGTATAGTTCATGTAGTTCATCTATTTTTAAGAAGATGTCACCGTAAAAAAAATCTAGCTACTCTGTTTTAGAGATGGTTTTAATAGGTAAATGATTGTTTAGAGGTACCAATTTTTGAAACAATGATACAGCTGTATGCCGTCTTTTATTGTTTCTTGATTTTCATATATATTTGTCTCGCTTTGCGTTCCAGATACAAAATTATCGATTTGTGTTCCTTGCGTATGAACAAGTATTGGCCACGTTGCCAGATGTACAATAAATATCGATTTATACGATAATTTCACAATTTTTTCTCAGGCGAATTTAATTTTAAAGTGGGTGAAATGTGAAATGCGGGAGAGGAACTTTATTGCATTGAGATGTAATTTGAATCCGAATGACCTGGCATCACTGTATGGTACGCACGTAATATTTGCGGGACTTGCTTTCTTCTAATGAATGTTATTTTATCTTTATAAGGAACTTTATTTCTGAGTTAACACGTTGACTGCTATGTGTATATGTACCCTTGTGTATGTCCCATTAGTGCGTAATTGTTCAATATTTTAAATTGTGTTAAAGACACGCAAACATGTTTCAAAGAAAAGTTATATGGATTTAGAAAATACATATTTTAAAAATATTTTTGGATATACAGGGTGTTATATTTTTGCCTGGCATATTTTTTAAATAGAACAACATGTATTTTATTTCAGTTTTAGAATGATTTGGTAATACTGTATTCAAGGCTAGAATGTTTACAAAAACTATTACAGGTTTGCCAAGCAATTAAATTTTTATGAAATTAGAGAATGATATGCAGACCCCAAATTAAATTATCATAATTTGGGTAGGATTACATTAATTTCAAAATTGTTTAATATACAGACTTGTAGCACATTAAGATAACAAATAGTGTTGATAGTGCTGGATTCTTTTATACCGAGTGTTTTGAAACTTGTCTTATATATGGCTACTTTGAGGTTTAATTTACTTAATTTTTTCAAAGGCAACATATTTTAGCATACAATTCCTTATAAATTTGCCTGTTCAACAATACCAACATGTTAGAGAATAACACCCTGCAGGTAGTTATACATATTTGATTGTTTTCAGGTTGTCAAATAATTTTAATTGACTTCATTCATTTGCT
This sequence comes from Psylliodes chrysocephalus, assembly GCA_927349885.1. Taxonomy (NCBI): domain Eukaryota; kingdom Metazoa; phylum Arthropoda; class Insecta; order Coleoptera; family Chrysomelidae; genus Psylliodes; species Psylliodes chrysocephalus. The sequence continues at coordinate 17,916,791 of OV651828.1, forward strand.
ATGTTATATGTAGGGTGTATCAAAGCGCGAGGTTACGATTTTTTTAATTGTTTCAATGGAAGTCACTGTATTAATTAATTGGTGGTATAACATAGAGAGTATCACATTTAAAAAATTGAGAAAATCGTAATCTCAAATTTTGACACATTCTATATACAACATATCAAATGAATCAAATTGAAAATGTTCGACGATGTAAAAACAATCAAATATGTATAACAACCTGCAGGGTGTTTTGCTTTAAAAATGCACACTGCATATTTATGAATAATTGTTAAATATGGTCATACAACTTTTATATTATTTTTTTTTTCGTATTTCCTATTATAAAACTCATGTGTTACTGACTATCATATTGGTATCGTTGGATATGTAAATTTATAAGGAATTGTATGTTTAAATAACATACAGCGTGTGGCATTTGAAAAAATTAAATAAATTTAACTTGGAATTAGCCATATTTAAGACTTGTTTTTCAAAACACTCTGTATAAAATAATCCAGTTCTATCACCACTATTCGTTAGCTTAGTATCTTATTACTATTTTTTTAAATTAAATTATAATTTAATTTAGGGTCTGCATCATTCTCTAATTTCATAATATAAAATAATAATAAAAAATATCTTTAAAATACCCATTTTTGAAATTCATATAATTTTTTATTTAGAAATTATTTACGTGTCCATAACACAAATTGAAATATTGAACAATTACGCACTAATGTATGTCCAGGGCCGACTAGAGGGGGGGTAGCCGGGACTAATTCCCGGGGCCCGGGCTTAAATGGGGGCCCGGCAGCGCTGTAAGGGGGCCCGGCAAAGTTTTTTTTTGTTCTGCATGAGAAATTCGACACAAGATGAGAGAGGGAAGTTAAGTTTAAATTAATTAAAAGTTTTAGCCTAGAGAAGTTTTATTCGGGTGAGGACTTTTTTTTTTGTTTAGAAGAAGAAGTAATTGAAAGGGAGAATAGTTTTTGATGTAAAGACCTTTTAAATTCTATTTCAGTAGAAGAGGAACAGTTTTTGGTTAAAGATTTTTTTGTCACATGGCCCGATCTAGCGAATTGTCCTGGGGCCCGGCCTGGCTCTCGGCGGCCCTGTGTATGTCCTGAATATATTATTAACAATATATGCACGCCACATATGTTTGTAATAATTTAATCCCGCGCCGCGTGTATGTATTTTATTCGCGCATCTATTAGATATTGTAGTTTACCTAAGTATTTACTTAAACTACTTAAAACGTAAAAACAGACTTAAATTTTTAGAAAAACTACTTCGGCTCAGCAGACCCGACCACAACATTTGCTTCGGCAGACAACGTGTTTTAAATGCTTTTTTATTTATTTGTTGTTTAATGTGTATTTGGTTATTAATATTTCAAAAATGCTTATTTTTCTTATTGATTAATCTAAAATGAACACGTAATTTTTATTAATAATTGAAAATAGTACTGTAATTCTAAATTGATAAAAAAAAATTATAATAAAAACTTAATATGAAAACATAAATTACGACTCTATAAATGAAGTAAATTTTTATAATTAATTTCTCTTTTCTTACAAAAACATTATCTCAGCAATATGTCATAAGTTGCATACACACAGTATGTCTATGTAAGTTGACAGCATATAGAAAACTTTTTTTATTATTCATTTTATGTAAAAGTTATTCTTTATAAAAATGTATGCATGGTCTAACAGAAAATGCAACCACCCGATATCAAATTTTATCAGTCGGTTTTACAAGGTTTGTCAAAAAATTTATTTTCGACAAACCCTATATACGACTGATAAAATTTGATATTAGATGTTTTAATTTTAGGTTTTAGACCATGCATAACTTTTTATGTAAAGTAACTTTTTTTCTAAAATGAATAGACCATTCAATTGTTTATGAAAAATAAGATTTTTTCTTAAAATTCTTAAAAAAGTTTTCCGTATGCCGCCAAGTTACACAAACATACTACATATAAATGAGATTAAATTTGTTGAAAATAATTTTTACTGATGCAGATCTATATAAAGTATTGTGGGTAAATACGGTAATAAAAACACTTTTTATTATATTTTTCTTTTTTTTTTATTTGATTCATTGGCTGCAAGACCTTTCGGTATATACAGGGTATTCCATTAAGAATGGAAGCAACTAAAGATTAACTGATCAGAAATAAGCCGATTAAACGAAACATCCGTAGGTAAAACATTACTCGAAAATCAAAAATTATAAACAGCTACAATTTTTTTTGTTATTCAGTTTAATTTTATTAAATTCGGCAAACGTTATTGGTGTAATAAAATACACCTATCAGCAAAAAAAATAAGTTAAATAAGCTTTGCCAGTGGCATACTTCATGGGCAAGTAACACCTTTTTCCCTTCTAAATTTTAGTCCACTGTCCAAAATTTTGATTTTTTTTTTATTAAATTTCTAAAAAGAGTACATTATTTATTTGAAAAACATCAAAAAATTTAAAATTTTATGTCTAAATAACTTTTTGGATAGTGACGTAAAATTTAGAAGGGATGCCGTATTACGTACCAATGCTGTACGCCTCTGGAAAAGTTAATTAAAGCAGGTAACTAATTTTTTGCTGATAGGTGGATATTATAACATCAAAACGGTTTGCCAAATTTAGTAAAATTCTTGTGAGTAATAAAAAAATATAGCCATAAATATTTTTTGGATTTTAACACCGTAATTCGGAAACGAGAAACATTTTATCTAAACATGATTTGTTTAGTTGTCTTATTTTATTCAGAGAATCGTCAGTTGTTCTATGTCCCATTCTTAACGAAACACCATGTATGGTATAATAGGTCCCTACGTAATGATACGAAGACCTTTATCCTTTGTTGACTGGACACAAGAATGAACTACTAAAGGTCTGTTCTGGTTTTGAGAAATAACGATCCACAACTGTCGGACTCATGCGCAGTAGATAAAAAGTGTTCTGGTTTTTCTGGGACTTCTTCGGATCTCTCAGTCCAGTGTTCTGGTTTCGTATCCGAAATAATCCGTGATTGTTGTAAATAGTCAAAATGTGTTCATGCTTGGGAGTGTGGATCGACTCGGACTGTTTTGACCGCGCATGCGTTTTTGAAGTGTTATGAATATTGTATTAGCTTTTTAGACCATACGAAACGTATGCAATCCCAAATTGTTTATTTATATGTGGACGAATGTCTCTTGTTCTTGTTTTATTTGTAAATTAAAGCAATTTTAGAATTATTAATTTTTTAATATTATTCTGTTTTTATTTATTCCATTGAAATGTGATGATAATGATAAACATATACATGCAAATGTTATTTGAAGCTGAGCTTTCAAAAGGAACTTCATTATTATAATAAACAATAAACAAAACACCTTTATGTGTTCTGGTTTTCCAACAATTTCAAACAGTCGCGGATTTTTTGCCTTTACGCATACGGTCCGGCGCAGTTTCAAAACAGTTTTCATTTTGAGAACCGGAACAAACCTTAAGTAAATATACCGATATTCTGAATGTAATCCAAAATATTATTTTTATACCTGCTACATCGAAAATATTTGCAAGGTCAAGAACTCGTTTACGTATCATCGCGTAGTGGCTAGGGGTGATGAATTTGTTATTTTATAACAATTACCGTTTAAAATTAATAAAATTATTACGCCATCTGTTGAACAGAAGAACTATTAAATATGGAATATTGCTCCATCTGTTGAACAAAAGGATTCTTAATTTATGACATATAAATGACATCTATCAAAATTAGTTCATGTTACGAATATTGGGGGTGGTACTGTGGCCTTAATGCAAAATACATACTTAGAAGCTTTTGAATAATGCCATGCGGCGCAACGGCATAGAAGGTTTCAATATCGTCCGATGAATGTCGCTGCAATCAATTTAAAACTTTCGAGCTTTTGCAGGATGGTAAATAATCACTGAACTGTATATTTAAATGGAACGCCAATGTCGTTGGATGCGCGTGGTAGAAATAGTTCTCTAACGCTGCTAAAAACGTAGTGAAATTTTCATGAAAACACTGTACTTTTAACATTCACGATACTCCGGCGCATGCCCATTATTGATGTGATCTCATGATTTTACAGAGCTGGTTTTTGCAATTTTGAGTGTGATTTTAAGGTTATTACAGTCATTCGTTTTGTTTGGTTTTGATCTCTGACGTTTTTAGATGATCTGTCTTTACAGTTTATAGTTTTTAATTTCAATTTGTGTGGTTTATTTATATTTAATCGCTACTTTTTGTTTAGTGCTTTGTTCGTTTTGTGTTGAAATTAGCTTTAGAACACTTAAGTGCCTGCTTTTGGTTGATACACTGTACCTAATAGTAATCAGATTTAATCAGACTCTTGTTAAAATGGGGAAAAAGTGTATGGTTTTGTGGTGTAAGAGTCAGACGCCTCCATTTTTCAGGTAAGGATGACTAGTTATTTTTTATTCAAACTAATTCTTCCCTTTTGAAGCACCCAGAACCAAAAATTATGTAGTTATCATGTGTTTTTTTTTTATTAACTTCTGATAGGTATTCAGCTTGGATGAGGGCTTTAGGAAGAGATCCCAAGGCTGAAACGTTGACTTCTGTAAATGCCGTTTGTAGTGCACATTTCGTAGAAAGTGACTTTATTCTAGGAGGAACTAGGAAGCGTTTAAAAAACATGCTGTGCCAGCTATTAATTTAGGACCTCGTAAGCCATTGATGTTACCTACTAATCTTCCAAGGTAATTAAGCTATGACAAATATATATTCATTCAATATATTCATCTTTTTGTTACTCCTAATACTTTTGCGCTGTGCACATGAAAAATTTATTCCGAATCTGTATATATATTTTCATTATGTAGAAAATTTTTTGAATTTTAAATATTGTTTGTAATTACTAGTTTATATTATTGTTTTATTTTTGACGAATCATGTACATTGTAAAAAATGTCTACCTGAAATAAATTATCTGTCTATTGTAATATTACCTAACAAGTTGCTTGGCTGCCACCGTAAATTTCTGATTCGGCCGAAACATAAATATCTTATTTTTGTAAATAACATTACAAATGTGAAAGACATATTTCTCACCTATAAAATTGTTACTAACGATAAAGAATTCTGTTAATTCATTAAAGCAAAAATAAAACCTAAACCTATCACTGAAAATTTTGCTTGAGATGGGGTCGTTTTTATGGAAAATTTTAATGTTACTTTAGTGTTTTATTTAAATGTAAATATATTATCTCAATAAAATTAATGCCGCTAGTAAAGGTTTTTAGGTTTAGTCACTTTAAACATTCTTATGCTTCTCTTTGATATGTTTGTGTAAAGAAATCTATTGTTTCTATGAGCTTAACAGTCTCCATTCGATCCTTTTTGGAAAAGCCTACAGACTATCCAAAGGTAAGTTTTAACAAATTTATATATGGGTTTATCCATTAAAAATGATTTTTAAAGCAAATATTACTTTTGTTATTTTTAGAGTAAGCAATGATAAAATATCTATACTTTATTACATATTAATTTTGTTTTTTTAAATAGATGGCTTTGATTACATATTATAAAATGTTTGCATAGTTTTAAAAATAAGTAACTCCCCCTAATTCCTATTTTTTGACATCTACATACGGTAAAACAAGTGGTAAGAAATATAACTAAAGATTAAAATGGTTTTTCTTATTGTTGAGTTTTAAAGATATTAATTTCTTTTATTTTAAAAAATAGTACATGAAATGGCCGAAACGGACCTGCAAAGGCACTTTGTGCGCATTCTCGCCAGTATCGTTGGGACGTAATGCGCGAATTCAATTTGGCTTACTTTTGTTAATAGGGATTGGCGTTCCATTTTAAGTATACAGTTCACTGTAAATAATAATATTTAGAATCTGTGTGTATCAAAACCTCGTAAACAGTAAAAATCGTACTTAAGAGGTTTTGAAAGTAAGGCGACGATATACCAAACTATACAGGGTGTTTCCGAACTTGGCGTCCAAATTTGTAGGGGTGGTAGTTCGCATAATTTGAGACCGATTCGCAGATTTCATTTTTCCATAATATTTAAAATAAAAATAATTAAAAATTAATTAAAAATTATAAACAGGTACGGTCCTGCACAGCAATAGGATTGCCTCAACTCGCGCGCGCTACGCTTAGAATCGACAAAATTGCAAATCGCATCAGTTTTTGAGGACTATTGCGCTACGCGCTCAGGGTAGGACCATAGATATATAACCAAGACAGATAGGATTAATTACAAAATTTTTGAAGAATGAACGGTGGTGTCCACGGATTGAACATTGATGCCAAGTTTACGTGCTTTTAACTATAGATATATATAACCAATACAGATTACACAATTTCTGAAGTCAACGCGGATGATCCTCGACAGAAATGCAATATTTGGATAAAATTAAAATATTGATGCCAGGTTTGCGATGTTTTTAACTGTAGTAATGTTATTGCGTTTGCTTGAATTACTGTTAGGTCTTTAAATTGTCAAAAAAAAAATAACGTCTGACAACAGCGGAAGTAGAGTAGACCGCAATTGTGGAGAGTCGTATATTGTTTCATTCATAAAAATTCCTTCGATACAGTACTAGTCCAGGAGCCAGTGAATTTTTTTCGTACTTGTTTTCCCGGTCCGTGTATATTTAAATAATCTATTCCCGGTGAACTGTATATTTAAAATGGAACGCCAATCTATTAACAAGAGTAAGCCAGATTGAATTCGCGCATTACGTCACATCGATACAAGTGAGATTGTTTACAAAGTGCCTTTGCAGGCCTATTTTGCCCATTTCATGTATTTGTTTTTAAATCATGTTAAATTACTATTTTTGAAACTCAACAAGGAGAAAATCCAATTAACTTTTCCGTTGTATATATAGAGGGTGGCTCACTCTCAACGGGACGGAGCTTTATGGGAAAACGACCAAAGATATAAAAAATTCGTTTGGGAGGAATACGTAGGTTACAGACGGCTACAATTTAAAATTTGTTAGATGTATACAGGATGTCCCACATAAATGAAAAAAAAATTAGTTCATTAAAAATTATTCAAACAAGAGTAAACAATTAATTTCTGGGAGACTTTTTTTCCTTAAAAATTCAAATAAATCGAAAACTAATAGTAATAGGGAACCTTTAGTTATTTGACATTATTTTTGATGTAGTTTTTAATTCTAAAACAAAAAACAGGGTGTTCCAATAAAAATAACTTTGTATATTTTCTCTTATGTGGGACATCCTGTATACATCTAACAAATTTTAAATTGTAGCCGTCTGTAACCTACGTATTCCTCCCAAACGAATTTTTTATATCTTTGGTCGTTTTCCCATAAAGCTCCGTCCCGTTGAGCGTGAGCCACCCTGTATATAAGATAAATTAACTGAAGTTTTATTAGTAAAGTATTAACACTAAAATTTTAATGTAATTTACAGAAAATAGCTAGGTATGTATTTGTTTTTAAATAATTTGATAATTTATGAAAAAAGGGAGTAAAAGTGGAATAACCAGTGGCCAGTAGGTCAGTCAATACAAAGTATCATATATTTCTATTATAACATAACTAAAATACCTACATCTTTTAATCATAAGGACATAAGTTAAAAACCATTTTAATATATGCATTAGAATGAAGTAATAATAACTTAAAGAGACGAGGTCTTAAAGTAATAGCTGGTACAGCATGTTTTTTAAACGTTTCCTCATTGCTGCTAGAATGAAATCACTTACTATGAAATGTGCTCTAAAAACGGCATTTATAGCAGTCAGTGTTCAGTCTTAGGATCTCTTCCTAAAGCCCTCATCCAAGCTGCATACATATTAAAAAATAATTTAAAAAAAACATATTTACCTATATAGTTTTCGGTTCTGGGTGCCCTAAAAGAGGACACTTCGCCGACAATTTGGCTCAGATAGCTAAAACCCAAAAGTCACACTTCGAACCAGGACGTATTGCTATTCTTTTAAGTAAAAAATAACTACAAATAACTTACCTGAAAAATGAAGGCGTCTAACTTTACACCAAAAAAACCATACACTTTTTCCCATTGTTGCAAGCACCCGATTACGATTAGGTAGATATCAACTAGAAGCATGTACTTAATGTTTATAAAGCTTATTTTAAGACAGAAAGAATAAAGCACTAGTCGAAAAGCAGCAATCAAATATAAATAGACCACAATATTAAAATTCAAATTAAAAACTATATAAAAGACAAATACTCTAAAAGCGCAAAAGATCAGAACCAAATAAGATGAATAACCATAATAACCTAAAAATCACACTAAAATTGCAAAAACTATTACTGTAAAATCATGAGATTACATCAATAATGCATATGCGTCGGAGTATCGCAAATGTCAAAAGTACAGTGTTTCCATGAAAATTTAGCTATGTTTTTAGCAGTATTATAGGACCATTTCTACCACGCACATCCAACGATATTGGCGTTCCACAGTTCACTGTATTTTCCTCACACCTCTAGTATAAATGATTTGACATAACGAAACTAACAATAATTATAATTAATGTAATAAGTGATTCGTGAATTCTAAATAAAACAATTATTATATAAAAGTGTAAAAGGAAATGTAATTTATTTCCCTATTTTCTTCTGTAATATCTTCAATTATTATGTTTAATTTCTATAAATAAACCAACTGGTTAGGTGAAACATTGTGATAAAAGATTTTATTTATGTGTCCTATGCGTACACTTTAATATACAAAACACCTGGAACATTCTTTAAATAATTGTGGTCGTAGAAATAATTGTGTACATAACTCGTTTGAAAGTGTATTTTATGCACTTGCCAAATATATTATCCATACAGATTAATCAGACTATTTTTTTACTTAACTTCAGTACATCTCTTGCTACTAAAACTATTTTTATCAATGGAAAAAAAGGGCCGTGTTCTCGTATGTTTTGACGCATTTTCGGCCTCAGCCCATCGGATCCCCCCTCTAAATATATATGAATTTTGCTTAGAATTGCTAATCCTACAATTCTCTATTCGTGCTTGCCGACTGGGAAAATAAATACCGAAAATCGTCACTGTCTCCTGGACTATACAATAGATGATGATGAGAACTTCACAACAAATACACTTTTATGAATGGCTAGTTGGGGATGTGGGTAGGACCTGCTCTTTGATTTTTTTATGTTTATTATAATTTAAAAAAAAAATGAAATCTGCCAATCGCTTTCAAATTATGCGAACTACTACCCCTACAAATTTGGACGCCAAGTTCGGAGACATACTTTAATTATTAGAGGGCTTACAAAATTTTTTAGTCCTTCCAAAAAGTAAAATACGATCACGTCTATTAGTGTTGTTGTTGATAGATTCCAGTGCGCTACATTACAGTTAGAGAAATGTAACTTGCAAAGGATCAGCCAGTGCGCGATTACTAACTTATATTTTGACTTTTTTGAAGAAAGAACATTTTAGGACAAAGGTTTGCAGCAGGGATATGTACAAATAAAATTTTCAAATTATGTTTTATAAAAAGACATGATTAGCACCTTAAAATACGTAATATTGTCACTTTTTCTATCCTGTATAATAGCAATGTTTAAAAAAAAATTATCATTTTGTTCTTATACATCCCTAGAAATACCTTTTCTTTCGTAATCTGTTTTTGCTTAAAAATTCCTTAAGTATGTCAAATTTGTCAATCTATTTGTATTATTATTAATAACAAGACGACTGGTTTGGGTATTATTTAAATTGTGAACTCATCTTATGTGTCATATTAATTTTCTTTTCAAGTCTAATGATAACTCAAGACAGTCCAAACTAGTTTATTTTTATTTGATTATATTGTGTTTGTCGTACCGATTTATTCTTTTGGTTACCTACTATATTGTTCAGTTTTAAAGATTATTTTTAAGAAATCAAATGGTTATCACGTAACAAGTTATTTTACTTAACACTTTATGGTAATTTTTTTCTTAAATATAATGATTTTGTAGTACCCACTAATTAATTTTTATTATCCTAGGGCAGAAAAATGTTTCTTCGTTAGTAAGTGAAACTTTCTTTATAATAATAATATAATAATAATAATAATATTTATTTACCAAATAATTACATATTATGTAAGGTTAACAATGTAAAATATAAGCCATAGTAGGAAAAATAAATATGATATGATAGTCCCACAGAAGAGCAAGTCTGTGCGTGGGATTAACTATAAATAATTAGTGTCTCTGACAAGTGTTTTTATAATACTTTCATCTAATTAACATATTGCACTATAGATTAATACTAATAACCATCTAATAATAATAACAACAATAACAATAATAATAATAATTAAAAATAATAATAATAATAATAATAATAATAATAATAATAATAATAATAATAATAATAATAATAATAATAATAATAATAATAATAATAATAATAATAATAATAATAATAATAATAATAATAATAATAATAATAATAATAATAATAATAATAATAATAATACCAATAACAATACAACAATAGTAATAATAATAACTATAATAATTAATTATTATAACTTTTTGGTACACGTAATACATGATTATAAGAGGAACAAAAAAAATGATTTTTTTAGATTTTTTTAGATTTTTTTAGATTTTTTTAGATTTTTTTTTGTTTTTTTTTTATTTTCAATTATTTTTTTTTTTAATTTATTTATTTACCCTCAATTAAGACGTGGATATCTGAGCAACTTAATGTATTACACCACTTTTTGACAAATTTTTTGAATAAGTTAAAGTGATTAAGATTTTTTTATTTCTGAGGGGACTAGATTATAACATTTTGGCCCTAAATATAGATATGATCTTTGTAATAAATCTTTTTTTGCCCTGATGACGGAGAAAACATCATTTGACCTATACCTGGTAGAGTATTGGTGATGAATTTTGGTTAATTCCTTTCGATTTTTGTGTTGATGTATAATGAGATTTACAAAATATAATTGTCGAATATCTTGAATTTTGGTTTCACTATAAAGTGTACTACTAGTATGTAATCTTGGTTTTTTGAATATTATTTTGAGTATATACTTTTGAATAACCTCTAATTTGTGTATGTGTACCTTATATGTACCTTCCCAGGCAACAATTCCATAAGATAAATGGCTTTGAAATAGTGAGTAATATATTATTTTCAGTTGCTCTGTATCGTAATACCTAGTTAAATATTTTAATTTATAATTGACTGTTCTTAGTTTTTTTAGTAAATATTCGATGTGTATATCCCATTTTAGGTGTGAATCTAGTATTAATCCTAAGTATTTTATCTTCGAAACAGATCTAATGTCCACCCTTTCTCCATCCAAATCTATTGACAAAGTAGTATATTGGGGCAAATAACTGGAATATGAAGCAAATGCCATGAAGTGAGTTTTGTCTGTATTGATTGTAAGTTCTTTTTGATCAAACCATTTGATTATGTTTATATCAACAGATGTTACAAAACTAGTAGTACGTAAAGTATTTAATATTTCTACTAAAATACAAAATTATTGCCAGTAGATGAAGTCGTTAATTATCCCGTTAAATTACTAAAAATACAATTATATTATAAATAATTATAATAATTCGATTTTGATTTATTTATCATATAGGATGTATTTAGTAGATGATAGAAGGTATGCGTTTATCACGCAATGTCTATAAATATTTTAAATAGTGTCGATATTACAGCCTCGTAATAGATAAGATGCGTACCAATAAGAAAATGACCGTAAGGTATTTTTTTAATAATTCCTATTTAAAAAAATTACTTTCACTTTCGTTTTGGGAAAGTATGGAGATAGATATTATTCTTTAAGTACATGTTATCTCATCACTATCGTAAATTCAACTATCAAATAGGTATTACACGAGATGTGTTTTGCTTTATAGCTGCGAATGTAATATGCAGATATTAGAATTGAAGAATAGAACGATTATAACGGTGATAGTTATTTTTTATCAGAATATCCGATTAGTTCATTTACAATGTAGATAGGTTCTACTTAATTAAGAATATTCTTTTAGTTTCATATTTTCTTAACCGATGCATTCTTAACATAATTATAGGCTAGTGAAATCATAAAACTTATTAAAGAAAAAGTTAAGTTCCATAGAAAATTTAAAGCTGTTTACTACCTAGAATTAAGTAGACTTCGAGTTAATGTCAGACTTAAAATCAAGAAAGCATATGAAATGTATTTACAAAATATTCAGATCAAGCTATGTGATGAACCAAAGTTATTCTGGTCATCGGTTATTTATAAAAAGAAAACTTCTAGACTTCCTGATAAAATGTTCTATTATGATGAATGGTATGATAATCCTGATTCGATAGTACATTCTTTAAAAGTGTCTATTCTTTGCCAGAAGATCGTGAAGACTTGAATTTTCAACTTAACTATGATTCTAATATATACTATTAAATATTAGTAATGAAACAATAACTGAAAAAGAAATCCTAGATGCTGGTAAAAAATAAAAAAATAAATTCACCTCGGGTTCAGACAAAATACCTTCTTTTCTCTTAAAATATTACTTAATAGGATTAATATATCCGCTACAAACTCTTTTTAATCTAGTCATGAAAACTTCAGTCTTTTCAGATGTTTGAAAAGTAGGTAAAATCTGTCCCATATATAAATCTCAACATCGCGCTGCTATAAACAAATATAGGCCAATATCCATTCTCAATAACGCTGCAAAACTTTTAGAGATCATCCTGTATAACTGTATCTATCTATCTATCTATCTGCTAAAAATCTTATATAAATGATAGAGTAGTAATCTTGCAGGGTTTTGTCACAGCTTATACAATACAGCTAAAACACTCTCTTGGCGGCAATGGTTTGCGTCGATTTCGTCGCGCATCGCTTAAGCTCCGCCTTCGGAGGGAAAAGATGGTTTTGGCGTTCAGAAGCGTACTTAGGTAAGGTGTTGAGTCGTGCGTATAATTTCGTTGATTGTATAATTTCGTGGAGCCTATAATTTCGTTGATTTTGTTTGAGTTAAAGGTACTGTTATTATTTTGGTGACTCTTTAGCTGTGAGTAGAATGAGTGAAAAAAAAGACATCATTCTGTTTGTGCAGTCAAAAGCTGTTTTAATAAGGGTTATACCTGCAAGAAAACATTCTTTAGTTTTCCCAAGGACCCAAACCGATAAGTAACACATTATAAGAAATTTTCATTGTTAAAAATATAATTTATACAGGGTGTGCCATTAGTGCGTTATTGTTCATTATTTTGTTGTAGACACGCAAAAAAGTTTTAAATAAAAGTTATATGGATTTGAAAAATAACTACATATTTTAAAAATATCTTTGGATATACAGTGTGTCACGTTTTTGCCTGGCAAATTAAAATGTATGTTTTTTAAATGGAACACCTTGTATTTTATTTTATGATGAAATTATTAACACCCTAAATTATTGTAAAGACGAGTTGCTACAGAAAAAATTTAACAGGTATGTGTGTGGTTACCTTTTAATAAAAGCCTTGCGGATCCACTCCTGTGATACCTGTCTTAAATATAACAAAGATCACGTTGAATTAGATGATTTTTCTTTTTATTGCTTTTTAGAGGCATATGATAACGCCAATTCAGATACATTTGGAAATCTGCAACTGTCAAATGATGAATTTGTAGAACTAATATTCAATATCGAAAAGATATTTCAAAATAATTTTGAAGAATTGGCTACAAAAAATAACATTTGTACCACACTTTTAGAATTAATTAACCCAATACCCTTAAGTCATCCATGCTAACGTTTTCCAAAAGAATAACCCATTTTAATGTATGTTTAATCTCAATAACTAAAAAATATACTGACAATTAGTTTGACAGAATTGTCATTTATTTAAAATTTTAAAAATAATAGCAGTCGGTTGATCAAAATATGAACGGTGATTGAAGAATTTTTTTTTGCAGTGTTCTCACTACCTAGAATGGATATGAAATATATTTGTTCAATTGAAGGCAATAGCATACTTTTTCGTTTTGTAATCTGTGCATGGATATTAGCCAATCTATGCACATGCTACAAAACGAAAAAGTATGCTATTGCGTTCATCTACAAATATATTTCATATCCATTTTAGGTAGTGAGAACACTTTAACAAAATTAAATCTACATATCACGTTCATATTTTGGTCACCCAACTCCTATTATTTAAATTTTTTTAAATAAGTGACAATTCTGTTAAACTAATTGTCAATATATATTTTAGTTATTGATATTAAATATACATTAAAATTTTTAGTGTAGACTCGATAAATAATAGCATTTTTGTTTTTATTGTGTTCACATTTAAAAAAAAATTTTTAGCAAACTACATGATACTAATTTAATTACGAGTATTAAAATTAAAGTCCTGAAAGTTTCGGTGAAGATGAGGACAGAGCATCTGCCTTCCACGCGAAAAGCCCGGGATCGAATCTAGGCCGAGGACTAATTAATTTTTCATGTTTATTTTATAAATTAGTCAACTTCGTAAATTATTTTAAAATTAGTTATTTAGTCTAAATAACCTAAAATATTTTTTTTAAATTTGTAGATTTTCGTTAGTGGGTCGTAGAAAAAATATACTGACCATATCGAGTGGATTGTTCATATCACAATCAGACGATTGAGTACTCCGCCTACGACGTCGTACTCAAACTTCGTCTTTGTGTGATATGGCTTTCATATCCACCCTTGTTGAACTAACTACTATTCATTTGTTTTCTTGGTTTAAGTTTTACATCAGAAATAGGAACTAAATTAATTTACTTTTCAAGTTTTCTTGTAAAAATCGATATTACTTTCTCCAAGTACAAATTTAGTACCTACCTAAAATAAGTACTAATTATGTAATTTCGTGTAATATTGTAATTCAAATTTCACATTACTATAAAGTTTCAAAATTCCCTACTTCGGTATGGTCAGATAAAAATTGAATATATTACGAGTATATTAATAAAAACTGTCAAAGTATTACTTCTACAAATCTGTATTTCAATTAATAAGAATACATCTAAATATAACCAATATTGTTAAAATAAAAGCACAAATTCTTTATAATTCCAAAATACCATAGAGTTCCCTGACCTTAGTCAAAGCATTCGTTTATCTAGGTATAAACCCTTTGCGCAAAGAGTAACACTTGCCAGACATACGGGTTACCACTTGATTTGCATCCACGAGCGTGACAAAATTCTTTAACAATTGAAGCCCTTGGTGTAAAAAGGATCCAAGCCACAATTTGTCGTGAAGTGACTGTTTTAGCTCAAAACATTTGTTAACGAGGATTTTACTAGCCACATACAAATTATTTCACCTCTAAAAGATGTGCTATTTTTCGTAATATTTATATTTAAATAATTTTTTTAATTATATTTGACAGATTTAAAACAAATTAAAATTTTAATTTCCCAAAACTTACTTAATATGGTATGTAACCAACCTTATTACACCAAGGTTTTCAATTTTTTTCAATAATAAAAAAATTGTTTAATCCGGGCCTGACTTTTCCCTCGAATCTAACAGAGATAGCACCATTTCGTCTTGCTTGGTTCTCGACCGCCAGATCAAAGACGCCGACACGGAGTTGTGGAGCTGTATTGTATAAGCTGTGGTTTTGTTGTGAGAAATGTCCTTTACATAAAGGCTGGATAAGAATTTTTCATTTCAAGCTAGTCGTTTACTCTCGTCTCTCGTCTCGTCTTGTCTCGTCTCGAACGAGACGAGAGAGACATTTTCTCTCGAAAAAAGATTCGAGATGAGACGAGAGAGTGTCATCTCTCGACGAGAATTTCTTGTTTCTCTCGAACTCTCTCGGGCTCTGTCGAACAATTTTTTCTTTGCTTATTTGAAATTTTAACATATTAGATTTCGAGATAGTCAAAAAGTTAACTATAACACACCTATTTTATAAATATTAAATGGTAACAAATGATACTTGTTACTTTCCTATCTGTATACAGATATAAGAAAAGTATAGGACACATGACTTTTTTCGACATCGAGTTTTCGACAGATTTTTACGTTTTGAGGTCCCCTGAATCCGTTTTGACTATTTTCGCGATGATGTGTGTGTGTGTGTGTGTGTGTGTGTGTGTGTGTGTGTGTGTGTGTGTGTGTGTGTGTGTGTGTGTGTGTGTGTGTGTGTGTGTGTGTGTGTGTGTGTGTCTGTGTGTGTGTGTCTGTGTGTCTGTATGTCTCATAACTCATGAAACGATACACAGAAAAACACCAAATTTTAAACTTAAGCTTTATTCCAGCGTCTAATGAACTGATTAGATTTTGGGCAGAGTCGGAACATCTGGGGGGTACTTTATAGGTTGTTAATTTTTTATTTTATGGAATATATCTGTTATTTACGTTTGAAGAAGAAAATTCTTTAAATAAAAGTTACTTCTAATATAATTATATATAATTTTTGTTCTATACAAAATTTTCTTAAAATGGTCCGTATTCGAGAAATTTGACAAAATGTAAAAAAAATGATCATATAAAAGTTGTTTACAATATAATTTTATATAATTTTTATATTATACATAATTTCTCTAAAATGAACCGTATTCGAGATATTTGAGAAAATGTTTAAATTTCGAATTTTGAAGAAAACTCAAAAACGAATAAAGAAACAAACATTAAATTTTAAACTTAAGTTTTATTTCGGCCTGACGTGAAAAGATTAGATTTTGAACAAAGTCGGAACATCTGGGGGGTACTTTATGGGAGGCCGTTTTTATATTTTATGGAATATATCTTTTATTAATGTTTGGAGAAAAAATTGTTCAAATAAAAGTTACTTCTAATATTATTATCTATAATTTTTGTGTTTTGTAAAAATTTCCTGAAATGGTCCGTATTCGAGAAATTTGACAAAATGTGCAAAATTCTGATTTTTATGAAAATTTTTAAAATAAAAGTTGTTTGCGATATCGATCTCTATAATTTTTGTTTATACATGATTTTTCTAAAATGGAATGTAATGAAAAAATTGTAGGAAATTAAAATTTTTCAGTATTTTCGTTTTATGGAAAGTAGGGTTATGTGATACCTCATTTAAAAGATATTTTCTGTATTTTTACAACAGATTTAGGTTTTTATATTTTTACAGAAATTACATTAAATAAATTCATAAAGTAGGTTAAATTCTTTTCTTATTAACCGCTTCAACCTCAAAGGATTATTAACGGAGGTATATTACCTTATAAATGCTGTTTTTTACAATAGTATACAATGGATAATTAACATTTTGGCTAGTACAGAGTAAAGTCAGTATCTTTTATAATTTTAAGCAATTTTTTACTGTTAGAGGGAACACTGCACTAATGACAATTTTTTGTAGCTGGTACTTTGTTCTTATACAGACATGTTCTGGGCCTTTACTAATAAGTTACATTCTTGATAACTCTCGTATTAACAATTATTTTATTATTAAGGAAACGCTTCTTGTATTTACTAAAATAAATAAATTAAGAATATCAAAGGTGATTTAAAAACCACTTGACGTATTACATTTTTCATAACTTCTTAGCAAAAAATTCTCTTCTAACATTATCTAACATTTTTTGGATTATTGCGGTACACGAGGATTATCAAGAATGTAATTTTTGATAAAACAAAACAAAATAACAAAATTAAAACTGTTTGCTTGGAAGTAAATATAATCAAAATATCTTTCAAATGAGGTATTACATGACTTTACTTTCCATTAGAAAATTTAAAGATAGTAACACCCTCTATTTTACGTCTCAAATAAAGTGCATTTCATTACAAGAAAAATATCATGTTTCTCTAATTTCACATCTTTTTTGTTTTATGTCTCTATCTTCCGCGCATTTTGAAAACATACTACAAAATGCTTTCTTTTGACATCGCAGGATTGCATTAGAAAAATCTAACTTCCAATTTAACCTCTTCCCCCCTCCCCGACTGACAGAGTATTTTCGTTTTTAGTTAACGCCTAATCTGGGCCACTTATTACTTCAAAATTCAATTGTAAAACGACTGTGACAGACGGATAGATGGAGAGACAAGTATTTCCTATTGCCAAATTTGGGTACTAATTAAGGATGTGCACGATGTATCGATGTTTAAAAAACATCGATTTTTAAGTTTCGATTATCGATGTTCAACATCGATGTTTTTTAATCCGATGTTATTTGCTAACATCGATTTTTACATTAACATCGATGATTTTCTTTTCAATGTTTTTTTTTGTTAAGCGTCACGTTTAATTTGATGGTTTAAATTTCTTTTTCCTGTTTTTTTTTGCTCTTCAATGAACACTTTTGGAAAACATCGATGTTTACAGACACATCGATGTTTGAAAAAATTTGCGCATTCCTAGTACTAATGCGCAAATTACTTGAAAAATTATTTGTTTCTGTCTTACAAATTTTACCGTTTTTTCATGTTTCGTCTTTTTCTAATTTAAATTTGATATTGTTTTATCACGAGAGACACGAGACGAGGCGAGACAAGACGAGAGGAAGGCTCTCTCGATCGAGAGAAGCGCCTTCTCGTCGAGATGAGAGAACAGTTTTCTCTCGCCCTACGAGACGATACGAGAGAGGCCACTCTCTCGTCTCGTTTTGTCTCGCGGCATCACTATTCCTGGCCTATAAATTTATATGCACAGATTAACTATAAATTAGCTTGATAAGCAAAGTTTTACTCCAATTATTATTAATGAATACGAATAATAGATATCATAGTATTGCGAAGTTTGTTCGTAAACAAATTAACATCAGTATGCATAAAAACTGAATAACTAATCAGACAATCCCAAAACAAGAATTCATCAGAAGCAATAATAAAAAAGAATGTCCAAATTTCTTTATTTGTAAATTAAATAACGCTTGCATAATTTAAATTTAATATCCTTTTTATAGCACATTTTAAATAGGAAAGTGTTCGGTTTATCCTAATTATAATTGTCTTTGTTACACTTTTGTTTCTAGACAGAAATACTGAATTCAATAATTACACTAATTTATCTATTTTTTTATTATGTAAGAAACGTTATTCTCTTTATTATTCGCTTGTCAGCAGTAATAATTTAATATTAAAAAAAATCGTATCTGCTTTTAAACAATTGTGCGATGCTCTCTTCAATACCGAATGAGTTGCATAACTGTCGTATTTTAACAATAATTTTTTAGTATTTCTTCCGGTTTTACTTTCTCTGGAGTTCAAGGTCATCCTGCGGTAGACCAAAGAATACACAATTATCTTCGCCTTAAGTTTTCACTATCACACTTCGTAACTATCATCATTAATTATATGATGTTTATTTAATCCTTATTTGTATGTAGGCATTGACATTTTGTTGTTTTTTATAATAAAATTGTGTTATTATTTATTTCAGTTTCCGTTAGGTGTAAGTCGACAGCTTGTATAATTTTAATAATTTTATCATATACGTTAATTGTTGTGCTACACTGTTTGATTTAATAAAATTAGATTTTTTACGGTTTCACCGTGGAATTTTTACAGTATTTTTTCAAAATGGGTAATTTTCGTTGAACTGAGCTGCAGATTCCTTATAAATAAAAAGGAAAAAAAAAATAAAAGTCCGTCTCATAGAAACTTCAAACGACTATTTCCTTCAGGAAAACAACTACTATTACCGCATCAGGCATTGAATTATATTGGAATGGAAACAATTATTTTCGTCCCTTCTATATCTGCTCTTTTTTTTTGTAATATCCACCAATCACCGCTCATATTTTGATCAATCAAATGCTGTTATTTTTAAAATTTTAAATAAGTGACAATTCTGTCAAACTAATTGTTAATATATTTTTTAGTTAGATTAAACATACATTAAAATGATTTATACTTGTGTAGAATCGATAAATAATAGCATTTCTGTTTTTATTTCGCCTGTAATTATAAATAATTTATTAATTTAAATAAAACTAAATCAAGCAATTTTAATTACGAGTATTTAAAGATCAAAAATAAAAGAATAGATGGTCCTGTGGTAAACGTTCTTGGCTTTCAATGGAAGACTGGAGTTCGATT
The DNA here is from genome assembly GCA_927349885.1 of Psylliodes chrysocephalus. Taxonomy (NCBI): domain Eukaryota; kingdom Metazoa; phylum Arthropoda; class Insecta; order Coleoptera; family Chrysomelidae; genus Psylliodes; species Psylliodes chrysocephalus. The sequence continues at coordinate 17,936,812 of OV651828.1, forward strand.
CTAGGATAGGGAAAAATGAAATAAACTTTTTTTTTTTCGTTTATTTTATTTAAAGTCACTCATTATTTCAAAATTAGTTATTTTATCTTAATGACCTAAAATATATTTTTTATTTGTAAATTTTCGTTAGGGGTCGTAGAAAAAATATACTGTACAACTCGAGTGGATTATCCATATCGCACTCTGCCTACGGCGTCGTGCTTAAATTTCGTCTTCGTGCGATATTCGCTCCGTGCGTCATGGTAGGGGAAGCCAAAACGATACCAGCGCTAGCTGCGGATAATTCGTGCATTTTAGGGCAATATTTTGTAATTTTGGCATATCAAATACACGTATATATTTTACTTTTTTTCCAAAAAAGTAGGTAAAAATAATACAATAAGCAACCGGAGTTGCTGTGTTGAAAATTGTAAAAATACTAGCAAAAAAAACAGTGTAAATTATAAAAATGTTCAGTAGCAAAGTGGAAATTGAATCAAAGAAATAAATGTATAGGTGTACAATAAGAAGAAAAATTACCTTTATTTTTGTAGTAATAACAGTAATACTGGAAATAGTAGACATCAGAAACTTGAAAGGTTTTAAATAAACAATGAATTATCATTTTACGATGTTCTTCAACATCCCTTTATTCTTAAACATATTCATTCAGCAAGGACTAGAATTCAAGTTTTCTACCTCTGATTATTGTGTGTGGCTGGAATGCAATTTTGTAAATTACTGATAGCAAACCAGTTTTAATTATTCATTCTATGTTTTCTTTTGAACAAAAATGAAAATATAAATAACAATCCTTCTGTTTATACTTTAACTTCACGCTATAATGGTATTTTTTTATTTTGACAGATTAGGTTAATCCTTCAAAGACTACTTATTAGATTATTAGATTTAGATTTAGGCAACTTCTTATACATTTTCCTGTAAATACTGTTGCCTGTCTATATTTCATTATCGATTTTTATTGATTATACTTAATTTTTTTTAATTTAAGTGATAAAAATATATAATAATAATAATATTAAATTAATGTTTTACTTGTTTTACAAATCCATATACTTTTATTAAAACTAACATATATTCTTTTTAATTACGAATTCTATTAAAAAGTGTATTTGTCAGTATACACAGAAATAGTCCATTAGTACCTAAAATGAATTGGCGCTGCTGTCACGCACGGAGCGAATAGCCATCATATCCACTATTGTTGCATACCACAATACTTTGATTTACTTTTACTATACGGAGAACGGTCGCACTGCGTAGCTTTCTGAGTGCCTTTTAAAAGGAGATAGAAAACTCTGCCATTTTGAACCCTTATTACGTGTTGCCTACATCTTGGCGCAATATTTTTAATAGGTGCGTTTTAATCATCCGCTTCTGCTTCGGAATTGTCGGTTTTCTTGTTTTAATCTGACAGGTTAATATTATTTTTGAAGTCACAGTTTATTGCTAAAGAATCAGTTAGCTCACTCGGACCAGTTGAAAGTTCCAAAATAACATCCACTCCAGTGTAGCACTCCAGAAACCAAGGGCACTATATCTAGGAGGATATCAAATAGAAGAGGGAGACTTACCTAACTTGAAGCCACTTCAAATCCTACACTTCCTTGAGAAAATAGGATTGGAAGGGTCGCTATAGGCATTGATACATTTTCTTAGTGCAGTGGCGACAGAAGGGGGCACAATAGATCTTTTAGGTCGCAGTGTATTAACACCCCATTATCAACATAACATAACATAACATAACATCATCCGCTTCTGCTTCGGAATTGTCGGTTTTCTTGTTTTAATCTGACAGGTTAAAACGACTAAACCGACAATTCCGGAAGCAGAAGCGGATGATTAAAACGCACCTGATATTTTGCTTGCAGCTGTCAGTGTCAGTAAATATTATTTTTGAAGTCACAGTTTATTGCTAAAGAATCAGTTAGCTCACTCGGACCAGTTGAAAGTTCCAAAATAACATCCACTCCAGGGATACAAATTGAGGATATGCAGAAGACTGCTGTTTTATTATAGGCGGTTGTCATATATTGTATTATCCGAGTTGCACAGTGTATAAACTGAAACATTGAGATCAAAAGTGCCGACGCAGAGTGAGCGATCTGATTCTTTAGCTGTAAACTGTGTCGCAGGGTTCAAAATGGCCGCGCCCTATGTTCGGCGTGTCGGACCTCTCTCTTGCCTCGTATAGTAATCAAAATATGTGTTGCACACACTACTATTGTACGACTTACAGCATCCTTCTCAAAAGCCTATTGTAAGCTTACTTTGTCCATTTTTTAAACAGGTGGCAAAATTGCAAATACAATTTTTGTTTTAAAAAAAAGAAGAAAATAAAAATCATCTATAACAAAACAATTTAACAGCAGAACTTTGGTAGTGCTTGGAAAGATTGACGCAAGGACTAGTATAGGAGACGTATAAAAAAATCATAAAGGGCGGCACAAAAATAAGAAATACGTTATTCGGTAATTTTAGCAACGTTATGTCATAATTATCAAAAGTTAAGGAAAGTACCGAAATAACCGTTAACTGTCTACAAAAAACCGTAATAGTCAACAGAAGTCAAATGTTACCAAAAAACATTAATTGTCAACAAAAGACGTCAATTGTCAATGCACGTTCTCAATTGTCAAGAAGAAGCGTTTATTATCAATAAAAACGTAGATAGTCAACAAAAAACGTCATTAAAAAACGTTAAAAAGGTTAATTGTCAACGAAAAACTTAAAACGTAAAAAAACATTGTCAATGAAAAATATAAATTACCAACATAGAAACAAACGTCAATTGTTAACAGAGAAACATCAATTATTTTTATCTTATCTTTATCGGTTGTAAGCAATTGTTAAGAAAGAAGCATTAATTGTCAAAGCAAGATGCAATTATTGTCAATGTAAGATCTCAGTTGTAAACAAAAAGCGTCTATTATGAACAAAAATTAAAATTATCAACAAAATCATTAAATGTCATTAAAAAGGTTAATTGTTAACAAAAAAAGGTCAACTGTCAATTGTCAAATTGTTAAAAAAATCAAGTGTAAACAAAAATTTCAAATTTTAACTAAAACCTGTTAATGAAGAATGTAAATTTTTAACAAAAACGTTTTATTAACAGGCATTAACGCAAAACCTTAATTGTCAACGTAAAATGTCAATTTTCAAAGAAAACAGTTAATTATTAACGAAAAAGAAACTAACAAATATCAACATTAATCATAAATTCTCAACAAAAAACGTCAATTGTAAATGAAAAATTAATCGTCAACAAAAAAAGTTGAATGTGAACAAAAACCGTCAATTATTAACAAAAAACGTCGATTGTCAACAGAAACCCTTAATAGTCAATGAAAAATGTTAGTTTTCAATAAAAACCATTAATTGTCAACTAAAAACGTAATTTGCACACAAAAAAGCAATTAATAACGAAAAGCGCAAATTGACAACGAAAAACATCAATTGTTAACAAAAAGCATAATTTGTTAACAAAAAACATCATCTTAACAAAAAAACATCAATTATTAAAAAAATTGATGCCAACGAAAATATCAACGGATAACATAAATTGTGCAAGAAAAAAATGAATTGTCAACAAAAGACGTGAATCATGAACGAAAAACGTAAATTGTCAACAAACATCGTTAATTGTCAACGAAAAACGTCAATTATCAACAAAAAAAATGTAAAATGCCAACAAAAATGTCAAAGATCATTAAAACGTTAAAAGTCAACGAAAACGTTAACGAGAAACGTCAACCGTCAATTGGCGTAATAAGGTTACATGACTCTGTTTTGAGAAAATTGAGTTTTAAATTGGTTTTAAATATGTCATATGCAAATAAAAAATTATATAAATATAAACAATACGAAAAATAGTACAATTTGTCGGATTAGAGTTGAAAAATTAAAATGAGGTTAGTATCCTTGTTAACAGATGTTTTGAGCTAAAACAGTCACTTTACTACAAATTGTGGCTTGCATCCTCTCTAAACCAAGGGCTTTAATTGTCAAAAAGGTCAATTGTAAACAAAAATTTAAAATTTTAACATAAATCTGTCAATTGTCAATGAAACATGTAAATTTTTAACAGAAACGTCAATGTATTAATAAAAAACTTTAATAATTATCAACAATAACATTAATTGTCGACAAAAATGTTATTTATCAACGAAAAACATTGTCAACCATAAAATGTTAATTGTTAATGAAAAAGGCAAATATTAACTGTGAACATAAATTTTCAACGAAAAACGTCAATCGTTAATCAAAAACGCAAATTGTCAAAAAAGAATGTTGATTGACAACAAAAAAAAGGCAAATATCAACAGAAAATGTTAATTGTCAACATAAACCGTCAATACCAAGTCAACGAAAAACTGAAATTATTAACAAAAAACGTTTAATGTCAACGAAAAACGTAAATTATCATCACAAAAGGCAAATTGTCAACGAAAAACATTAATTGTTAACAAAAGACGGTAACTGTTAACGACAGAAAGACAAATATCAACAGAAAACGTAAATTGTTAACAAAAACTTAAATTGTTAACAAAAAATGTTAATTACCAACATGTACCTCAACATGTACCATCAATGGTCAACGAAAAACATTAACTGCCGATAAAAAACGTGAATCGTCAACGAAAAACGTAAATTGTCAACAGAAATCGTTAATTGTTAACGAAAAACGTTAATTTTTAACAAAAAACGCTAAATGTCAACGAAAAACAGCATCTGTCAGAAATGTTTTAGCAGAAAATTGTAGCCAGGGAACAGAGTTGTTTTCCGTTACAAATAATCACTTTTAATGACAGCTCACCTTATATCTATCTATTATCTAATAAAGTTATGCGCATGGTATTTATCCCAAATACACTTTTTAAAAAATACAGGGTGTCCTGAAATTAGACGGTCATATTTTAACAGCGTAATATACATCCTAAAATAGAAGTAAAAGTTCATATACGCAAAGGTTTTACTTTCGAGATACAGGGTGTTATAAGTGAAGACATGATGGCACATTTTTGTAAACATTTTCTAAAATTTCTTTAGTCACTGATTGTCCAAAATTAAATTTCTGAGTCCACAGGCCTACTAATTATTGTTTACACTTTCGAAGATAATATCCACTTATCATGAAATTTTCAAATAAGTTTCTCTTGAAAATTGTGCATCCCAGCGAAATGCAACAATAGTAGCTTTATTCTAAAGAAAACATTGGTTTTTTAAATTTTATAGTCAAAAATGTTAAAAACTGTAAAAAAAAAACTTAGGGCAATTTTACCCTAAGCCCCCCTAATTTATCCACCTATGAAGATGATCAAAAACTGAAGGGGGGGGGGGGGGGGTTGTTAAAATATGACAGTCCAATTTTAGGACACCCTGTATATCTAAAGGTTAGGTATTTGTTTTGCTTCAAGGTTAATTATTGTGTCTTAGGGTTAATTATTTTATGTTATTCAATCTTTTGTATTCTTGCTAATTGTTTTTTCTGTATACAGTATGTCGCTAATGTATGGAATAAATTCATTATAATGGAAGTCGTTGGTTTTTCGAAAAAATGCTCGGACAGGTCAATTTTGTTTACTTAAAGCGCAATTTTTGAAATAGAATTCAATTTTCCCCCACTTCCCATTTTTGGGCAGTGACGTCATTGACAATTTTTTTAAATGGTAACCTCAATTTTTTTTTCTTGATTTTGATAGATCTTGCAATTTCCTACTAACAATTTTTTTTGAATAGAAGACATTTAAAGATTAGACACATAAATTTTATTTTATTTTGAGAACACAATAAATGAATAAAAGATAATTAAATGCTTAATCTAACAAAATAATAATAAAAATAATAATAATAAAAAGAATTTGTGAAATTGTCATTAAATTCTTTTTATTATTTTTATTATTATTATTATTATTATTATTATTATTTTAGATTAAGCACTTAATTACAAATAATTATCTTTTATTAATTTATTGTGTTTCAAAATAACATAAAATATATGTATCTGATCTTTAAATGACTTTTTTTCAAAAAAAATTGTTATGTCAGATATTTCAAATATTATGTTTCCGAGTAGGAAATTGCAAGATCTATCAAAATCAAGAAAAAAAAATTGGGGTTGCTATTTAAAAAAATTGTCAATGACGTCACTGCCCAAAAATGGGAAGTGGGGGAAAATTGAATTTTATTTAAAAAATTGCGCTTTAAGTAAACAAAATTGACCTGTCCGAGCATTTTTTCGAAAAACCAACGACTGCCATTATAATGAATTTATTCCATACATTAGCGACATACTGTATATTGAAGTTTTTTACTGATAATGATAGGTATTTAATGTCTTAACTATACTATGATATTTTTCAACCTGAAAAGAAGAGAAAATACAATAATAAATATGCCTTCTTGATTTTTATTTTATGCGACAACGTAAATAACAAGCTTGTACATCTTTTGTAAATTACATTTTGCATTTTCCAAAAACGGTTAAAAGAGGATATCCTAAAATGGAAATATTTAAGAGGAATAAACCATTGCTGTCAATTTTTACATAAAACCCGAAACCAATGATACTGACTTGTAGGGAAATGTGTCGTGGGCACAAATAGAACGAGAGAAATTTAAAAAATACATAAAAATAGGTTATTTAAAGAACAATAATAATAGAACAGAATAAGAAAAGGAGTTAACTTAATAGAAATTAAATAAAACATTTAGTCGAAAAATTAGATGAAATCTAAAAAATTTTCAGAACAGAACTGGTAGAAAACTTGAAAAGATGAAGTACAGGAAGATTCAGTAAATACTGAAATAACTTGGATATAGATAAATGTCACGACTCCTGATAAATAAAAAGCAATGGCTAAAAATATGTAAAAATCATTAACCAATCATATTAAAAAGTCGATAATTTCCAAGAGTATAATTTTTTTATGCTGCATTCATGGTAGAACCAAATCCTCTTAAATATAATATGCAACATATAGCAACTGATCGTATCTTCAAATAAACAAGATCCCAATTACCACAACTATAATTTTTTTCGTTTCGTTTTATTATTTGATACTTAAGATAAATCATCAATTGCACAAACATGATGAACTGTGTAGCGCTCGATCTTAGAAAAATTTCTCATACATGCGTAATTGACCTTATATACTTAGTGTTTCTCATGATTTTCTTCTGTGATTATAATCCTTTTGCAAACTTACTAGATTAATTTTGCAATTTTCCTCCTATTATTAAAAATTACATGTTTAGGTATGTGCAAAATGACCCAGGGCGATAATTTTTATGGTTACGCTATATTTACCGACATTCAGATCCGTAATTAGGATTAACAGGTCCGTATACCTGTAAAAGTTTTATTTAGAAATATTTTTTATTTTATTAATACATCAAAGAAATAAATAAGAAAGAAAAAGTCCTTATATCTTATAATATATACGATTTTCTCCAAATCTTTTAACAAAATTAGTCTTGAGATAATACCGGTGTGAAGATAGCAGCCAATTTCAGCAGCCAAAATTTCCGGAAACGCACGATTGGGCATTTCAGTGGCGTAGAAGCTAAATATAACAAAAATTAAGAAAAAATAAATATCACAAAAGACAACGCCATAATAAGTTTAATAAACTTATGTTTTATCATTTTTATTAGATATTCATAATTTTGAAGTAAGCTGAACATAAAAAAAAAAACAGAAAAAATAAAAATGATTCAGTATTTTCTGAGTTCATTTTTGGGAATTAAATAGTAAATGATAAGTAAAACAGTTAAAAGAAAACTTGCTCACAAACAGACAAAGGGGTTGATTTCTCAACCCAAATATTTAAAAAATTCATAATTTCTAAAATAAATGAAAAGCTAAATTTATATTTAGCACATAGAAGGATAATTGCTAGTATCATATACAGTTGAAAGGAAAATTGCTTCCGAACGGTCAAAGGGGTTGATTTCTCAACCCTAATATTTAAAAAATTCATAATTTCTAAAATAAATGAAAAGCCAAATTTATATTTAGCACATACAAGGATAATTGCTAGTACCATATATAGTTAAAAGAAAAATTGCTTCCGAACGATCAAAGGGGTTGATTTCTTAACCCTAATATTTAAAAAATTCATAATTTCTAAAATAAATGAAAAGCCAAATTTATATTTAGCACATAGAAGGATAATTGCTAGTACCATATACAGTTGAAAGGAAAATTGCTTCCGAACGGTCAAAGGGGTTGATTTCTCAACCCTAATATTTAAAAAATTCCTAATTTCTAAAATAAATGAAAATCCAAATTTATATTTAGCACATAAAAGGATAATTGCTAGTACCATATACAGTTAAAAAGAAAATTGCTTCAGAACGGTCAAAGGGGTTGATTTCCCAACCCTAATATTTAAAAAATTCATAAGTTCTAAAATAAATGAAAAGCCAAATTTTGGGAAATCAACCCCTTTGACCGTTCGGAAGCAATTTTCCTTTTAGCTGTTAGCAATTATCTTTTTATGTGCTAAATATAAATTTGGCTTTTCATTTATTTTAGAACTTATTAATTTTTTAAATATTAGGGTTGGGAAATCAACCCCTTTGACCGTTCTGAAGCAATTTTTTTTTTAACTGTATATGGTACTAGCAATTATCCTTTTATGTGCAAAATATAAATTTGGCTTTTCATTTATTTTAGAAATTATAAATTTTTTAAATAATAGGGTTGAGAAATCAACCCGTTTGACCGTTCGAAAGCAATTTTCCTTTCAACTGTATATGGTACTAGCAATTATCCTTGTATGTGCTAAATATAAATTTGACTTTTCATTTATTTTAGCAATTATGAATTTTTTAAATATTAGGGTTGAGAAATCAACCCCTTTGACCGTTCGAAAGCAATTTTCCTTTCAACTGTATATGGTACTAGCAATTATCCTTGTATGTGCTAAATATAAATTTGGCTTTTCATTTATTTTAGAAATTATGAATTCTTTAAATATTAGGGTTGAGAAATCAACCCCTTTGACCGTTCGAAAGAAATTTTCCTTTCAACTGTATATGGTACTAGCAATTATCCTTCTATGTGCTAAATATAAATTTGGCTTTTCATTTATTTTAGAAATTATGAATTTTTTAAATATTAGGGTTGAGAAATCAACCCCTTTGACCGTTCGGAAGCAATTTTCCTTTTAGCTGTATATGGTACTAGCAATTATCTTTTTATGTGCTAAATATAAATTTGGCTTTTCATTTATTTTAGAAATTATGAATTTTTTAAATATTAGGGTTGAGAAATCAACCCCTTTGACCGTTCGGAAGCAATTTTCCTTTTAACTGTATATGGTACTAGCAATTATCTTGTCATGTGCTAAATATAAATTTGGCTTTTCATTAATTTTAAAAATTATGAATTTTTTAAATATTAGGGTTGAGAAATCAACCCCTTTGACCGTTCGGAAGCAATTTTCCTTTTAGCTGTATATGGTACTAGCAATTATCTTTTAATGTGCTAAATATAAATTTGGCTTTTCATTTATTTTAGAAATTATAAATTTTTTAAATATTAGGGTTGAGAAATCAACCCCTCTGACCGTTCGGAAGCAATTTTCCCTTTAACTGTATATGGTTCTAGCAATTATCCTTTTATGTGCTAAATATAAATTTGGCTTTTCATTAATTTTAAAAATTATGAATTTTTTAAATATTAGGGTTGAGAAATCAACCCCTTTGACCGTTCGGGAGCAATTTTCCTTTCAACTGTATATGGTACTAGCAATTATCCTTCTATATACTAAATATAAATTTGGCTTTTCATTTATTTTAGAAATTATGAATTTTTTAAATATTAGGATTGAGAAATCAACCCCTTTGACCGTTCGGAAGCAATTTTCCTTTCAACTGTATATGGTACCAGCAATTATCCTTCTATGTGCTAAATATAAATTTGGCTTTTCATTTATTTTAGAAATTATGAATTTTTTAAATATTAGGGTTGAGAAATCAACCCCTTTGACCGTTCGGAAGCAATTTTCCTTTTAACTGTATATGGTACTAGCAATTATCCTTCTATGTGCTAAATATAAATTTGGCTTTTCATTTATTTTAGAAATTATGAATTTTTTAAATATTAGGGTTGAGAAATCAACCCCTTTGACCGTTCGGAAGCAATTTTCCTTTCAACTGTATATGGTACTAGCAATTATCCTTCTATGTGCTAAATATAAATTTGGCTTTTCATTTATTTTAGAAATTATGAATTTTTTAAATATTAGGGTTGAGAAATCAACCCCTTTGACCGTTCGGAAGCAATTTTCCTTTCAACTGTATATGGCACTAGCAATTATCCTTCTATGTGCTAAATATAAATTTGGCTTTTCATTTATTTTAGAAATTATGAATTTTTTAAATATTAGGGTTGAGAAATCAACCCCTTTGACCGTTCGGAAGCAATTTTCCTTTCAACTGTATATGGTACTAGCAATTATCCTTCTATATGCTAAATATAAATTTGGCTTTTCATTTATTTTAGAAATTATGAATTTTTTAAATATTAGGGTTGAGAAATCAACCCCTTTGACCGTTCGGAAGCAATTTTCCTTTCAACTGTATATGGTACTAGCAATTATCCTTCTATGTGCTAAATATAAATTTGGCTTTTCATTTATTTTAGAAATTATGAATTTTTTAATTATTAGGGTTGAGAAATCAACCCCTTTGACCGTTCGGAAGCAATTTTCCTTTCAACTGTATATGGTACTAGCAATTATCCTTCTATGTGCTAAATATAAATTTGGCTTTTCATTTATTTTAGAAATTATGAATTTTTTAAATATTAGGGTTGAGAAATCAACCCCTTTGACCGTTCGGAAGCAATTTTCCTTTTAGCTGTATATGGTACTAGCAATTATCTTTTTATGTGCTAAATATAAATTTGGCTTTTCATTTATTTTAGAAATTATGAATTTTTTAAATATTAGGGTTGAGAAATCAACCATTCTGACCGTTCGGAAGCAATTTTCCCTTTAACTGTATATGGTTCTAGCAATTATCCTTTTATGTGCTAAATATAAATTTGGCTTTTCATTAATTTTAAAAATTATGAATTTTTTAAATATTAGGGTTGAGAAATCAACCCCTTTGACCGTTCGGAAGCAATTTTTCTTTCAACTGTATATGGTACTAGCAATTATCCTTCTATGTGCTAAATATAAATTTGGCTTTTCATTTATTTTAGAAATTATGAATTTTTTAAATATTAGGGTTGAGAAATCAACCCCTTTGACCGTTCGGAAGCAATTTTCCTTTCAACTGTATATGGTACTAGCAATTATCCTTCTATGTGCTAAATATAAATTTGGCTTTTCATTTATTTTAGAAATTATGAATTTTTTAAATATTAGGGTTGAGAAATCAACCCCTTTGACCGTTCGGAAGCAATTTTCCTTTCAACTGTATATGGTACTAGCAATTATCCTTCTATGTGCTAAATATAAATTTGGCTTTTCATTTATTTTAGAAATTATGAATTTTTTAAATATTAGGGTTGAGAAATCAACCCCTTTGACCGTTCGGAAGCAATTTTCCTTTCAACTGAATATGGCACTAGCAATTATCCTTCTATGTGCTAAATATAAATTTGGCTTTTCATTTATTTTAGAAATTATGAATTTTTTAAATATTACGGTTGAGAAATCAACCCCTTTGACCGTTCGGAAGCAATTTTCCTTTCAACTGTATATGGTACTAGCAATTATCCTTCTATGTGCTAAATATAAATTTGGCTTTTCATTTATTTTAGAAATTATGAATTTTTTAAATATTAGGGTTGAGAAATCAACCCCTTTGACCGTTCGGAAGCAATTTTCCTTTTAGCTGTATATGGTACTAGCAATTATCTTTTTATGTGCTAAATATAAATTTGGCTTTTCATTTATTTTAGAAATTATGAATTTTTTAAATATTAGGGTTGAGAAATCAACCATTCTGACCGTTCGGAAGCAATTTTCCCTTTAACTGTATATGGTTCTAGCAATTATCCTTTTATGTGCTAAATATAAATTTGGCTTTTCATTAATTTTAAAAATTATGAATTTTTTAAATATTAGGGTTGAGAAATCAACCCCTTTGACCGTTCGGAAGCAATTTTTCTTTCAACTGTATATGGTACTAGCAATTATCCTTCTATGTGCTAAATATAAATTTGGCTTATCATTTATTTTAGAAATTATGAATTTTTTAAATATTAGGGTTGAGAAATCAACCCCTTTGACCGTTCGGAAGCAATGTTCCTTTCAACTGTATATGGTACTAGCAATTATCCTTCTATGTGCTAAATATAAATTTGGCTTTTCATTTATTTTAGAAATTATGAATTTTTTAAATATTAGGGTTGAGAAATCAACCCCTTTGACCGTTCGGAAGCAATTTTCCTTTCAACTGTATATGGTACTAGCAATTATCCTTGTATGTGCTAAATATAAATTTGGCTTTTCATTTATTTTAGAAATTATGAATTTTTTAATTATAAGGGTTGAGAAATCAACCCCTTTGACCGTTCGGAAGCAATTTTTCTTTTAATTGTATATGGTACTAGCAATTATCTTTTTATGTGCTGAATATAAATTTGGCTTTTCATTTATTTTAGAACTTATGAATTTTTTAAATATTCGGGTTGGGAAATCAACCCCTTTGACCGTTCGGATATAATTTTCCTTTTAGCTGTATATGGTACTAGCAATTATCTTTTTATGTGCGAAATATAAATTTGGCTTTTCATTTATTTTAGAACTTATGAATTTTTTAAATATTAGGGTTGGGAAATCAACCCCTTTGACCGTTCTGAAGCAATTTTCTTTTTAACTGTATATCGTACTAGCAATTATCCTTTTATGTGCTAAATATAAATTTGGCTTTTCATTTATTTTAGAAATTATGAATTTTTTAAATAATAGGGTTGAGAAATCAACCCGTTTGACCGTTCGAAAGCAATTTTCCTTTCAACTGTATATGGTACTAGCAATTATCCTTGTATGTGCTAAATATAAATTTGGCTTTTCATTTATTTTAGAAATTATGAATTTTTTAAATATTAGGATTGAGAAATCAACCCCTTTGACCGTTCGAAAGCAATTTTCCTTTCAACTGTATATGGTACTAGCAATTATCCTTGTATGTGCTAAATATAAATTTGGCTTTTCATTTATTTTAGAAATTATGAATTCTTTAAATATTAGGGTTGAGAAATCAACCCCTTTGACCGTTCGAAAGAAATTTTCCTTTTAACTGTATATGGTACTAGCAATTATCCTTCTATGTGCTAAATATAAATTTGGCTTTTCATTTATTTTAGAAATTATGAATTTTTTAAATATTAGGGTTGGGAAATCAACCCCTCTGACCGTTCGGAAGCAATTTTCCCTTTAAGTGTATATGGTTCTAGCAATTATCCTTTTATGTGCTAAATATAAATTTGACTTTTCATTTATTTTAGAACTTATGAATTTTTTAATTATTAGGGTTGAGAAATCAACCCCTTTGTCTGTTTGTGAGCAAGTTTTCTTTTAACTGTTTTACTTATCATTTACTATTTAATTCCCAAAAATGAACTCAGAAAATACTGAATCGTTTTTATTTTTTCTGTTTTTTTTTTATGTTCAGCTTACTTCAAAATTATGAATATCTAATAAAAATGATAAAACATAAGTTTATTAAACTTATTATGGCGTTGTCTTTTGTGATATTTATTTTTTCTTAATTTTTGTCATATTTAGCTTGTACGCCACTGAAATGCCCAATCGTGCGTTTCCGGAAATTTTGGCTGCTGAAATTGGCTGCTATCTTCACACCGGTTGAGATAATTATTAGAAAGCTTTCTTGCCTTGGCCTCACCGACCTATACGTTCTGTTCTCTAAATCATATTTTCTTTAAAAAATATGCTGAAACCAGTAGGGTCCCCCAGGGTTTCAATCTAGGTACCCTATTATTTTTATTATTTATCCACGATTTGTGTGATTGATTCGATAATAATAGATTAATGTTTGCTGACTACCTAAAATTGTATACTTCCAGCATTACAAGAGCAGCTAAATTATTTACATAACTGTTGTATAGATATTTTCAAGAGAAATATCTTAAATTAAATATTTTGATATACTGTTTTAAATTAAGAATATACCCCTTGTACTATTTTCAAAGAGATAAAAAAATCGTACTTACAGGGTGATTGCGGTTGAATATGTAAAAGGAAAACATCAACAAAATGCTGAAATTGTTGGCAAAAAATAGAAAATAATTGCCTTTTAACTTGCGAGTTGTTTATAAAAAAATCTTATTAGTTTACATACAGGGTCATACATTATTGCATTACAAAAAAAGTACATTATACGGTAGGTATAAGTAGGATCTAGGGAAATGAATAATGATCGGATTAAATGTTTATTTTGACTGGAGCATTGCCTCTTTATATTGTATATTTATATCAGATTGGGATCTCTTTTCCGCGTAAAGTATTAGCCCCTGTAGGAATAGTGCACTGCTTGTATAATAGGGCAGGTCAAAAATTACCAAAAAAACATGAATTTAGGCTAGTGTGAAAAAATTGTGTTTTATGTGGTTTACACCCTATATAAAAATTAGTGAAAAAATAAAATATTTAGCTGGGACCTTAGGGGTGAGAAATTAAAAAACTAAAAAAATTTAGCTTTCTACAGCTCTTCGCTTGATTTAAAACTCAAGGGGTTTAGGGCAGCTACAAGATAATAAAACCGGTTTTGAATGTTAAATCAACCCAGAACTCACCACGAGGAGGTGGCCGCACTTCGAGTTCCACCTACCCACCCATTTCTCCATTTATCTCAATATATCTTACTTATTTATATAAAGAGATCATTACATTTTTGGCAAGTCTTTTTTGGCTTCAAGTTGAGCACGTATGTATGAAGAATTTTCACAACATCCAATTCTCTTTTCTTTTTTTTGGCATTGTTATTAATGTTCTCATAACTTGGAAAAATATAACAATAATAGCAATTACAAAGGACAACTGAATTTATTACAAATACTAAAGATATAAATTCAGATACTTTGTAAGGTATATAAGAAAACAAAAGTCAAATATTAAATTAAAAGAACAGCCTGAACTAAAGATAATCGACCAAATGACTGATGTAACAGAACCAAGACGTTAACGTTAAATATTAGGTGCAAATACGAGATGGTTATACCAATTAATTTTCTTCTACTATGGGACCGAGATCGATATTTTCTGGAAATAATCGGTCTGCTGCATCATCGATATTATTTAGTAAACGTGTTATTCTGGTGCCTTGCATAACCAAGAAACCATAACACTGATGCAACATGTGCGCAAGTACTTAAAGTTCTCGAACCGCATGGACATGTACAATAATAGTAGAAAATTGGACCAATATTTTCATTAAGTTCCTCTTCGTATGCCAACCACAGCATATATTTAGTTGCGTTTCTGAACCTAGAATAAATTCTAAAACGTAAAAAATTATTCTCTTCTCTAAACTCGTCTATTTCTAAAACATTATTTTCCTCTCTTGAAAATTCTCTTTAGAAATTGAAGTTAAATATTTAAATTCTTCTAAACTAAAAGTATTTATGTCTTCCCAATTTTTTAAATTATTATTAGCATTAGCAGCTTAAACTAGACAAATATTGGTGAACATTAACGTGGAGGAATGGTCTATTAACAAAACGCAAACCAGCATGTAAATTAATCATTAGAAAACCCGAATGATTTAGATGAATGTCACAAATCTTCAGATATTCGGGTACATAAATATTTGAGACTAAAAAAATATTTGCTCTGCATACTGCCGATAGTTTTCTTACATTTACTTGTGCGTTACAAACTGAGTGGGGTGTTAAAACATTAAGTCTTAGGCAATTTGGACCATTTTCAATATTTCTAAGTTCCTGTGTAATTGCGTGATAACAGTTTAAACATAATCTTGTAGATTATCGACTGCAGGATGTCCGGCAGCTTGTCTTCTAAAATTAGCAATGTTAAGCACATCTATATTATTGTCCTCGTCTAAACGAATAGTGAATCGAAGTTGAAAGTGTCTATTGCAAACATAACAGCTAATCCTATTTGCAAACGCCATATTTGCAACAATATTTATTTAAAACACTAATACAGAACGGTCTTATGCTCGCTTAAGTAATACAAACGTCATTTATTATAAAAGTCAACAATATATTCAATTATTCGGAAAATATTTAATCATAGTCTTCTAGATTAATATATACAGGGTGTCCCGAAATTAGACGGTCATATTTTAAGAGCGTAATCTAAATCCTAAAATAGGAGTAAAAGTTCATATAAATATAGGTCCGAAAACGTTTTTTTCCGAGATACAGGGTGTTTAAAGTGAAGTCCTGATGACACATTTTTGTAAATATTTTCTAAGCGCTTAAAGATAACTAAATGAAATTTGGTACAAATGCTTACCTTTTTACGCTCTATGTAATGGACTAAATCTTAGTGTTTGATCATCTTCATAGATGGGTAAATTAGGTGGGGGCTTAAGGTAAAATTGCCTTAAGTTTTTTTATTGTCAGTTTTTAAAATTTTTTTTTACTAAAAAAATTTGGAAACCCAATGTTTCCTTTACAATAAAGATACTCTTGCTGCATCTCGCTAGGACGCACCATTTTCAAGAGAAACGCATTTGAAAATTTCATGATAAATTCGTATTATCTTATTTGAAAGTGCAAACAAAAATTAGTAGGCCTGGAATCCAATAGCTGCTCTTCAATTTTTTGAGACGCTGTGATAAACAAAAATTGGCTGTCAATTGTGTAATTATTTGTACTTTTTTTGCGTGAAAGGAAAATACTTCTAATAAATGGAGAGATTTTCAAATAGAGAATTGGCAGATATCAATTTTGAATATGGTTTGTGTAATGGAAGGGCAAGAGCAGCGGTTCTAACATACCGTAAACGGTTTCCAAAACCGAAGAATTCCTGACTACCGTGTATTTATTAATACACATAGAAATTTGGTTGACCATGGTTCATTTCAACGTGATCGTGGACAAGGGAGACCATATGGGAACAACAATTTGAAACACGCCCTTAATTTATTTGAAGAGGACCCAAGGAGTATTCGAACTGTTTCCACCCTTTCAGAAATACCACGAGCAATAGTAAGTAATAATTACTTCCCTTTTTATTTATACTATTTTGTGATTCTTAGTTTTTATTGCTCAAATTTACAAGAACAAGTATTAGAAATTAAAAATTTAAACAAACCGACTTCAAAAACGTGCAGATACCATCAGCACATCTTAACCAAATTTATAGGGGACTTCCCCTGAGGTATCCCCTTACTAAAAAAAAAAAATAATCATATAAATCGGACAAGGTGGTAAAGCATTATCGCTAAACATACATAAAAAATAAAGAGTTTTAGGATTTTCTCATGGACCCAATTATTAGATTTTAACAAAATTTATATGGGACCACTCCTATAGTACCCCCTTTCTATAAAAAAAAAATCATTGCAATCGGACACCGTGTTAAAGAATTATCGCTGAACATACATAAAAAAAGATATCTCGACGAATTGAGAACCTCCTCCTTCTTTGAAGTCGGTTAAAAATAACACAAACAAGTTTCAGATTAAAGGCATTTTTAAATTCTTACTTTAGTTTACGTGTCTTTTAAAAAATATGTTCATTTAGGTTGGAAGAATGTTAAGAATGCAGGGTATTCATCCCTATCATTATCAGCGTGTTCAAGCCTTAAGACCCCACGACTTTTTACCACGAATGGAGTTTAGTGAATGGATAAGAAACCATCAGGAACTGCTTCTTTTTATTATGTGGAGCGACTGGGCTACATTTAATAGAGATGGTGTTTTTAATATTCACAATCACCATTTTTATTCACAAGAAAATCCTCGGGTGGTGCGACGTCGATTTTTTCAAGATAGATTTTCTATTAATTTTTGGGCGGCAATAATCAATGACAGATTAATAGGGCCGATTGAAATTCCTGCTCGTTTAAATGCAATTGAGTATCTGAATTTTTTACAAACCCACCCTGAACCCATTCTGGATAATCTCCCATTATATATTCCACATCAGCTGCGATTTCAGCACGACGGAGCGCCAGCCCATTATGGCGTTAATGTGAGAAATTGGCTAAATGAAAGATTTCCGGGTAGATGGATAGGAAGAGGTGGTCCCATACCGTGGCCACCTCGATCTGCGGATTTAAATCCATTAGATTATTATTTTTGGGGTCGTATAAAAGATATGGTATACGCTACAGAAGTTGACAGTGCGGAAGAGTTGTGTGAAAGGATACGTTTGGCAGGGAATGAAATACGGCAAAATAATGTTGAAGTAATGCGAGCTTCACATGCAATTACCCGTAGAGCCGAAAGATGCCTTCGTCAGCAAGGCAACGTTTTTGAACACTTACTTTAAATTTTGTATAAATTGATATTTTTAGTAGAATTTTTGTTATTTTTAATAGAATTTTTGTTATTTTTATTAGAATTTTTAGTAGTATAGACAAAAACAATTTTTGAGAATCATTTGTTTATCGTCGTCATTTTGACCTATTTTAAGTCATCCTTAGGAAAATAAAAGTAGATACTTCACGTTAAAAAGCTTAAAATTATTATCAAATAGCATTTGCAATAATTAAAAGTAGGTAACTAATGATTTCTTCTCTAACTCAGTCAAACTTCATATTTTCAAGAAATTACCAGCTATTCTTAATTTCAAATACAGTTTTGCTATAATTTTACGATATTTAACGTATTTGACTTATTTTTACCATCCTAAGGATTACCCTAAAAGAGCTTAAACGTCGGCAGTTAAAGAAATAAATTCTCATCAATCATTTTATTGGGCAAAAGCCAACCAAACCATTAAAAAAAAAAACAATTGATTAGTTTAAGTCTAAATACTATTTAGTTTTACCATTTAAAGTTTCTTTATAAAATAAATATTAAATTAAAGCTAAATACATTTCTTTAGTCACCGGTTTTCCAAACCTGAAAAAAAATTCTAATTCCACAGGCCTGCTAATTATTGTTTGCACTTTCGAATAAAATAATATGAACTTATCATGAAATTTTCAAATGCGTTTCTCTTGAAAATGGTGCGTCCTAGCGAGATACAGCAAGAGTAGTTTTATTGTAAAGAAAACATTGGGTTTCCAAATTTTTTAGTCAAAAATAATAAAAACTGACAACAAAAAAACTTAGGGCAATTTTACCTTAAGCCCCCCCTAATTTACATATCTATGAAGATGATCAAAATCTAAGATTA
Organism: Psylliodes chrysocephalus; assembly: GCA_927349885.1. NCBI lineage: Eukaryota > Metazoa > Arthropoda > Insecta > Coleoptera > Chrysomelidae > Psylliodes > Psylliodes chrysocephalus. Next base: position 17,956,118 of record OV651828.1, read on the forward strand.
AGTCAATTACATAGAACGTAAAAAGGTAAGCATTTGTACTAAATTTAATTTAGTTATCTTTAAGCGTTTAGAAAATAATTACAAAAATGTGTCATCAGGACTTCACTTTAAACACCCTGTATCTCGGAAAAGAAACGTTTTCGGACCTATGTTTATATGAACTTTTACTCCTATTTTAGGATTTAGATTGCGCTGTTAAAATATGACCGTCTAATTTCGGGACACCCTGTATAAATCAAGTGTAAGCATGTTTATATATCCTATAAGATTGTTGGCATATTCACCACTAGAATTTACTAATAAAATCTATCAATCGTCTATAACTCATAGGTTACAAAATATACAGGGTAATCAATTTTTGTGAAAATCTTCGGAAAAATTATGTATTATCATAGTAGATATAAAAATCTGATGTGTCCAACACATGACTTTCCTATCTAGTTATATAAATGTTTAGAGGATAAACTAAATATATACATTGTCCACATACATCTACCTCGAAACATTTTTCTATAGATATTCATGGAAAACGAAAATACTGAAAAATTTTAATTTCCTACAATTTTTTCATTACGGTCCATTTTAGAAAAATCATGTATAAACAAAAATTATAGAGATCGATATCGCAAACAACTTTTATTTCAAAAACTTTTATAATAAAAATCAGAATTTTGCACATTTTGTCAAATTTCTCGAATACGGACCATTTCAGGAAATTTTTACATAAAACAAAAATTACAGATAATAATATTAGAAGTAACTTTTATTTGAACAATTTTCCTCTCCAAACATAAATAATAGATATATTCCATAAAATATAAAAACGGCCTCCCATAAAGTACCCCCCCAGATGTTCCGACTTTGTCCAAAATCTAATCATTTCACGTCAGGCCGAAATAAACCTTAAGTTTAAAATTTAATGTTTTTTTCTTTATCCGTTTTTGAGTTTTCTTCAAAATTCGAAATTTACACATTTTCTCAAATATCTCGAATACGGTCCATTTTAGAGAAATTATGTATAGGATAAAAATTATAGAGAATTATATTACAAACAACTTTTATTTAAACAATTTTTTTAAAAAAATATTTTTTTTACATTTTGTCAAATTTCTCGAATACGGACCATTTTAGGAAAATTTTGTATAGAACAAAAATTATAGATAATAATATTAGAAGTAACTTTTATTTAAAGAATTTTCTTCTCCAAACGTAAATAACAGATATATTCCATAAAATATAAAAATGACCACCTATAAAGTACCCCCCCAAATGTTCCGACTCTGCCCAAAATCTAATCAGCTCATTAGACGCTGAAACAAAGCTTAAGTTTAAAATTTGGTGTTTTTCTGTGTATCGGTTCATGAGTTATGCGTTATACAGACACACACACACACACACACAGACACACACACACACACACACACACACACACACACACACACACACACACACAGACACACACACACACACACACACACACACACACACACACACACACACACACACACACACACACACACACACACACACACACACACACACACACACACACACACACACACACACAGACATCATCGCGAAAATAGTCAAAACGGATTCAGGGGACCTCAAAACGTAAAAATCCGTCGAAAACTCGAGGTCGAAAAAAATCATGATTCCTATACTTTCCTTATATCTGTATACAGATAGGAAAGTAAAAATCTGATGTGTCCAACACATGACTTTCCTATCTAGTTATTACAGGCTTTTTCCGTTTATTGTGTACAACCTATTGCAGCATCTCTATAAATGTTTAGAGGATAAACTAAATATATACATTTCCACATACATCTACCGCGAAACATTTTTCTATAAATATTCATTGAAAATGAAAATACTGAAAAAATTTAAATTTAGCACTTTTCCTACAATTTTCCATTACGGGCCATTTAAAAAAAATCATGTATGAACAAATATTATAGAGATCGATATCGCAAACAACTTTTATTTCAACAATTTTCATAAAAATCAGAATTTTGCACATTTTGTCAAATTTCTCGAATACGGACCATTTCAGGAAATTTTTACATAAGGCAAAAATTATAGATAATAATATTAGAAGTAACTTTTATTTGAACAATTTTCTTCTCCAAACATAAATACCAGATATATTCCATAAAATATTAGAACGGCCTCCCATAAAGTACCCCCCCAGATGTTCCGACTTTGTCCAAAATCTAATCATTTCACGTCAGGCCGAAATAAAACTTAAGTTTAAAATTTATTGATTTTTTCTTTATCCGTTTTTGAGTTTTCTTCAAATTTCGAAATTTACAAATTTTCTCAAATATCTCGAATACGGTCCATTTTAGAGAAATTATCTATGGGACAAAAATTATAGAGAATTATATTACAAACAACTTTTGTTTGAACAATTTTTATAAAAAAAAAATATTTTTTTACATTTTGTCAAATTTCTCGAATACGGACCATTTTAGGAAAATTTTTTAAATAACAAAAATTATAGATAATAAAATAAGAAGTAACTTTTATTTAAAAAATTTTCTTCCCCAAACGTAAATAACAGATATATTCCATAAAATATAAAAATGACCACCCATAAAGTACCCCCCCCAGATGTTCCGACTCTGCCCAAAATCTAATCAGCTCATTAGACGCTGGAATAAAGCTTAAGTTTGAAATTTGGTGTTCTTCCGTGTATCGGTTCATGAGTTATGCGTTATACAGACACACACACACACACACATACACACACACACACACACACACACACACACACACACACACACACACACACAGACACACACACACACACACACACACACACACACACACAGACACACACACACACAGACATCATCGCGAAAATAGTCAAAACGGATTCAGGGGACCTCAAAACGTAAAAATCCGTCGAAAACTCGAGGTCGAAAAAAATCATGATTCCTATACTTTCCTTATATCTGTATACAGATAGGAAAGTAAAAATCTGATGTGTCCAACACATGACTTTCCTATCTAGTTATTATAGGCATTTTCCGGTTATTTTGTACAACCTATTGCAGCATCTCTATAAATGTTTAGAGAATAAACTAAATATATACATTTTACACATACATCTACCTCGAAACATTTTTTTATAGATATTCATTGAAAACGAAAATACAGAAAAATTTAAATTTAGCACTTTTTCATTACGGTCCATTTTAGAAAAATCATGTATAAACAAAAATTATAGAAATCGATATCGCAAACAACTTTTAGTTCAACAATTTTCATAAAAATCAGAATTTTGCACATTTTGTCAAATTTCTCGAATACGGACCATTTCAGAAAATTTTGACATAAAGCAAAAATTATAGATAAAAATATTAGAAGTAACTTTTATTTGAACAATTTTCTTCTCCAAACATAAATAACAGATATATTCCATAAAATATAAAAACGGCCTCCCATAAAGTACCCCCCCAGATGTTCCGACTTTGTCCAAAATCTAATCATTTCACGTCAGGCCGAAATAAACCTTAAGTTTAAAATTTAATGTTTTTTCCTTTATCCGTTTTTGAGTTTTCTTCAAATTTCGAAATTTACACATTTTCTCAAATATCTCGAATACGGTCCATTTTAGAGAAATCATGTATAGGACAAAAATTATAGAGAATTATATTACAAACAACTTTTATTTGAACAATTTTTAAAAAAAAAATATTTTTTTTACATTTTGTCAAATTTCTCGAATACGGACCATTTTAAGAAAATTTTGCATAAAACAAAAATTATAGATAATTATATTAGAAGTAACTTTTATTTGAAGAATTTTCTTCTCCAAACGTAAATAACAGATATATTCTATAAAATATAAAAATGACCACCCCCCCCAGATGTTCCGACTCTGCCCAAAATCTAATCAGCTCATTGGACGCTGAAACAAAGCTTAAGTTTAAAATTTGGTGTTTTTCTGTGTATCGGTTCATGAGTTATGCGTTATACAGACACACACACACACACACACACACACACACACACACAGACACACAGACACACAGACACACACACAGACATCATCGCGAAAATAGTCAAAACGGATTCAGGGGACCTCAAAACGTAAAAATCCGTCGAAAACTCGAGGTCGAAAAAAATCATGATTCCTATACTTTCCTTATATCTGTATACAGATAGGAAAGTAAAAATCTGATGTGTCCAACACATGACTTTCCTATCTAGTTATTATAGGCATTTTCCGGTTATTTTGTACAACCTATTGCAGCATCTCTATAAATGTTTAGAGAATAAACTAAATATATACATTTTACACATACATCTACCTCGAAACATTTTTTTATAGATATTCATTGAAAACGAAAATACAGGAAAGTAAAAAGCAAAACTTCAAGCATGCAGACAGTTTTTAGCTTTATATTTTATCATTACGAGTATACAGGGTGATTCTTAATACGGTATCAGACCCAAGTCGTATTTAAAATGCCTTGGTTGTGTCGATTACAACAAGCTCAACGTCTGAAGTGAAAACTTACGGAATTACAGGATGTTAAAGATTATCTATATTTCCAAGTTTAAATCATTAAATACTTAACAAAACGACTTGCATGCCTTTGCATAATGAAAATATAAAAACAGGCAGGTTATTCGAAAATTACGAATATTTTATTACCCTATATTCATACCATATTGTTTTGAGAAGCCCTTGAAAAATCAAGAGAGGAACAGGTAAGCTGTAAACTATAAAAATATGAACAAATGTTTAGTGAAAATTAAATTACAATAATATGTTTGCTCGACTTATGTTCAATATTTGAAACCAATAACATGAAAATACTATTTCTTATATGAATGAGTACCAATAAGTAGATATGACATTTATACTTCATTGTGTGCATAACTATTACTCAATGGATTTCCTAGAAGAAAACTAGCAATGAAACAGTAGTTAAGAAATGGATAATTTCCCAGATTTTTCTGCTCATTGACTACTTCATTCTGAGGTTCTATTAAATGTTTTTAATTTCTAGTTATTCCAAAAACAGTTTGACAAAGTTTGGTATTGGCTATTTAAAATATTAATGTATGTATATTTATAATCTTTTTCAATAAAGAACTCACAAGCAATTTATTTTCTAATATTTGGCAATGATTTTATATATTGTTGATTTTTCCACCTTGCAAGTTCAACTGTAACCATCCTTCAAGGGATGCGACTTAAAACAAAATGTATTGGGGACTTTACCTCATTGGTGCCGTGAATAGAGCTCATAATCTTATTTAAATATACAATACAAAAAGGCACTTATGACAATACTTGAGCCAAATAAACCTGTAGTCCGATCATAAATCAATTCTGCACATCCTTCTGAGATCTACCATATAATCAACTTTTTGTACCGAAATAAAGTATGACCCTATATATGGACTTATACTATTTCAATTAACTATACTAATACAATTTCAACATTTTGTTGATTTAACTTACATATTCAACCGCGATCACCCTGTAAGTACGAATTTTTTTTCCCTTTGCAAATAGTACAAGGGGTATATTCTTAATCTAAAACAGTATGTCAAAATATTTAATATAAGATATTTCTCTTGAAAATATCTACTTATATCAGTATATATTTATTGTTTAAAATTCATATATTTGGTAGTTATATTTGGAAAACTAGTCATAGGATCTAATTTTACTTATAAGAATTTTGAACGAGTACATCGAGTACTATACGATATCAAATATTGAGAGACTTTAACAGTGATATTTTTTTTCTTCCTAATTTTAGCTATTTTTGTTCGGTGGGAATACCTACTTTGACCAAAAAAGATTTTCCGAATCATTAATCACCCTCTAAGGTACACTATTTTAATTATAGTAGTTAAGTATGTATTTTGACTACACAGAATGAGCAAAAAACTTCCAAAAATACTTAAGGGTGATTTATGGTGTTCATTTTAAAGAACTAGGGATTTCCAACTTCAACACCCTGTATCTCAAAATCTAGTAATAGGATACGATTGGGCCTATAAACACTTTTGATGGGGACATCAAGTTATTTAACATATCAAAAATTCAGACATTTTGACGGTACTCCCGTTTGCATAAGAAAAGTGCGTGGTCCTTTAGATAATATGCAAATGAGAATTTATTATTTTATTTTTCTACGCCCCTTTATGACAGTACGTCACTGGTAGACCGGAAACACTTGTAGCCATATTCGTCTATTTCATTGTCAAAATTAGATACCATCGCGAATCCAAGGTCGTTTAGGATTCCTTCTTCCTGACTATATATATATATATATATATATATATATATATATTATATATATATATATATATATATATATTCTAAGAAACTATTAGTTCCCACTTGTCAGCATTTTGACAGGTCGTTGAAATGCCTAATTAAGGCATTCCAACCACCTGTCAAACCTCCGAGCAATTACTAATAGAGGGAGCGTGGAAACGAGTTTGTAGGCGAATGTTGTGTTAGCAACATCTGTAGAGGAAGTGAGGAAGCGGGCATAAGGAGGAAGGTAAACATCCTTCTTGTTCAGTGGCGTATCATTTATCTATAAAAATACACATTCTCCAAACGTTTTAATTGTAAAAGAAAGACTAAAAATTTTGCTAATTTTACTATTTTTAAAATGAATACCGTCTTATGTGTGTCTAATGCAGGAAAAGAAACAAAATCACTGTAAAGGTCTAATTTTTTCAATTAAAGAATAAAACCTTAAAATCAATTTTATTATAAATACAGGAGCGACTAGTTTCGGCCTCACAGGAACATCTTCAGGCCTGTAATACAATAATCTTTAATTATTATAATAGGTTGGTCACTTACGAATAACATTAAATAGTATAAACCACATAAATGGATCCATATTGTAGCGTTACAGCATTATAGAATTAAAGCTGTGAAAATAAAAAAGAAGTGCAAACGTAACTAAAAATAAGAAAACTGAGTACGGAATCTACAAGAGAAGAGATGAGAATGAGCAATTACGAATGCATTTAAATTGCTCGGGATAACAAATAAAGCTGATAATGTAGTGGTATAGTCCCCGTCAAAGATATATGTTAAAGAGGACGGCGTTTTCTCTGTAAATCTGGAGAATGTAAGGATGGAGGGAAGACGAATCTTGCTGGCTCAGGTGTAGATGGCTAGAAAAAGGAGCGTGTAGATGAAAGCTCCAGTAAATATCGTCACTTTCGTCTAATTTTTATTCTCACTCACCGTTTCGGCTTTATCTTCGAAATTCATTTTTTAAAAGGAAATAAAAGTAATCATTCATACAAGCATATAATAAAACAACATGAATTCATTATATTTAATAAGCTAATAAACGTTTGTTTCAATGAAAAAAACATATATGTGAGTATAAAAAAATATATAAATAGATAAGATTAATATCAAAATCAATTTGAAAATACAACAGATAATAAAATGAAATGAATTAATACAAGTACAAATAGAAAGTTAATAACATACCTTCTAAAAGTAACACATTTTAGGTAGATAAATGTTTAAAGAGTTTATTCCTGAACATAACTAATCTAACGTTTTTCCCCTTTTTAATATTATGAGGGTTTTTGTAGTTGAAATGAAAATTATAATTTATTTTGGTCCTAATAAAAATTTAAACATAGGTTATCAAAGAGTAAAATTCATAATAGAACTTCATAATCTTAAATCGTTATCAAAAATTATCATTGGTAAAACTTCAAACAATAATTAGATTCTTAAACAAATTTCTAGTTTTTATTTTGGAAAAGACTTTTTTGCCTTCTTCGGTTGCCTCTGCCACTTTTCTTTTAGTAGTTTCGAGGAGAATTTTCCTATGGAAACTAGTAGAACTATCAATTGGTTGGTAAAATTTTGATATTTTGAGTCTGGTAAGTCTTGTTAAACTTTCTTCTTAGGAAGCTATAACCTTATGGAGAATAAAAATTTAATGTTAGATCAAAAGCTCTTAATTGAGAATTATATTTGCAAATGCCGTTTTAATAATATTTTCAAAAGTTCTTGGAATCGTTGTTAACAGAAACCTGCAAAAAATATATAATTTTATTCCTAAAATATAAGATATCACACAATGCACATTCGTATAATATCACTGTGCTAGAAAAATACTAGGTAGTTACTGAGACAATTTAAAAAAAGTATTTCGAGAAACTCAACTTTTAATGTCATCATTGTACTTAACTTTTTTATTGCTAAATTATTAATAATGTCATTTTGTGTAGTTCGTTGTGATTTTTATAATATATTATAAAAACCTATTGTCAATGTTAATGTGCCAAGTTTTTTTAATAATTATGTCCTTGTTATAGTAAAAACACATTTAAACACATTTTTAAAGTTTTCTGGATTTCTGCTTTAAATTATCGTACAATTGAACTGACTAATTATGTGTTTAAGTAAAGGTATATCTCTTGTTTGTTATAACAGTCTTTGTATATTGTTCTAACTTATTAGATAATCAGAGAAAACAGTAAGACATCCTAATATATCCTATTTCACCAACAAAAATGTAGAATAATTAATCTCACATCAAACGAAAAAAGTAATTTTAGGATGTCCTAATAGGTTTCAACTTAAAAACTAAATAAAATGTATATTGCAACTGTGTTTAAATAAATGAATGTTTTTATACCTGACTATAGCACCAAACATTTTTTTAGATCATAATGATCTGCATAACTCAAAATAGTCATAATCCACATTATTTAAGTTGTTCTAGTATTGTTTTAGCATAACGATGTTAACTCCAATAATAAATATTCACATTTTTTTGGGACGTTTTTTAAGGAAATTAAAAAAAAAACATGAATAATGTGATATTCTTGTTTAGTTTTGTACTATATAATATAGTTCATTAGGTAGTGATTTAGAAGCAAATTATGTTCTATTTATAGAATAAAAAATCACTCATAATATCTAAATATTTATACCTATTTATATTTTGGACAGGAAGACTATTTTATGTTTTTGGCTCTGAATAGTTTTCTTAAGAATTTTAAAACCTTCCTTAGCGCTTTTGGGATATTCCATGCATATCTTAGAAGTTCATTTTGTTTAAACCTAAAACAAATTAAGTACAAAAAATGAACATTTAAGCAATACACAAAATTAGTCTTTTAGATTAGTTAAAAAAAAGTGTCAACAAAAAAAATAGCTATGCCTTTTTCCTTAAACATTCTTTTTGAAAGAAACTTAAGTTTCTCTACTTACTTACTGTTTTAGTATTTTAGTAGCAGATGAATATAGTGTAGAAGTAGTGACAGGATTGATTATTATACTTCTTTCGTCGAAATTGCATTTTTCTTTAATATTTTCCTTCCCTGAGGTCTGTAATAAAAATGTTCATTAGCATAAAAAGTTATTCAGGTGGTCACTTGTTGAATTCCTATCTTTTGGAACCATGTATTTCTTTCTCATATCAAGAAAAGGAAACCAAAAAAAAATAACAATAAACTTTACAAAGATGTGATATTAAAATAATAATAAGTAATTAACCTTTACTATAATCATTATGAGACGGATGAAGACGAACTTAGCTGGAGTGTACTTGCTCTTAATTTTAATTTTTCGATAAGAAAATAAGAAAGTTTAATTGCAAATTAAAGGTGATTGCCTAATGCACCGCCTCTGATAATTAGGTTGTGTCTGTACTTACTTATGATATTATCTTGAAGAAGCATTTTCAACAGGCCTTTTACACATAAAGCATGTTTTCACCATATTATTATAGATAATAAATCTTAAATATACATTTACAACCCTTACAACAGCAGGGGTCAGGACACTTGGGCCTGGGAACTTTTTTACTGCGCATGCGCGGCCATAGCCACGAAGTTGGCTAACCTAAATGTGTCATCTGTCAATGTGTCATCTGTCAATTCTTCTTCTTTTTTTTATTAGTTGTCAATTCTTCTTCTTTTCGCTGTCAGTTTTTGTTGGCTGTGGAACGCGGGAGAAAAAGGCCATCGGCTGCGGCGGCGGCGCCCTCTGGCGGTTGGATTAGAATTTGTCATCTGTCAGGTGTCTGTCATCATCTGTCAGCTGTCCGTGTGTGTGTCATACGGTCGATCCGTCAACTGCCCCGATGAGGATTTCGCCAATGAGCGGCGAACATAACCCCCAGTTTAAACGGTCGTTAGACAGCTGCCCGTGGCCCCGGGGCCCGCCACGAGGCGCGCGCCACGCGGAGTCGCGCCGATGAACATAACCCCACTTTTAACGGTCGATCCGTCAATTGCCCCGATGAGGATTTCCGCCGCCGAGGTGAACATAACCCCCGCTTTGAACGATCGGCTGCCCGGGGGCCCGCCACGCGGAGACGCGCCGATGAACATAACCCCCATGGGGGAGTCGTCAATTCCTAACCTCTTTTACGTTGAAAAAAATCTATTCGAGATTGTAAATTATGTTGGTTAACCTGTAAAAATAATAACTTGTCGTCGCTTCTGTCAACTATATATATATATATATATATATATATATATATATATATATATATCCTCTTACGTCAAAGCTGTCACTAGCGCTTCGTGGGGTAGTGTGTATTGCCTACAATAAATGTCCCGCAACCCAGATGTCATCTAAAAGTAATATGTGTTGCCTAACATTAATTTTGCTAAACGCTGTCAGCCAACGTTAGTTTGTAACTTCCTACATTTTACGTTAGCCACACAAGGCCCCATCTAGACCCACACCGAACGTCACTACCACTACCGCATTCTTCTTGCTGTCAAGATAAATAGCAAAAATGATGATGTTTACCCCGAGTCGTAAGGGAGCAATATTTATTTAATGAAGTGCCAAAAGGGCCGAGGTGGCGAAGCCACTTTTTCCGCTTAGTGCGCATGTTTTTCTTTAAGTCTCCAGGCGACAGTTGACGGATCGCTGGAGTACCGGATTCCCGTCATTTTCGACCTAAGGCGACCGATGACGGGGTGATGGGTTGACAGATGACCTTAGCTAATGGCAGCAATCGTGACGACAGATTCGAATGAGTATCCGTCTTTTCCCTGGCGTCCTGGGAATCCGACGGTCTGGGAATCCGACGGTCTGGGAATCCGACGGTCTGGGAATCCGACGTCCTGGGAATCCACCGTTCTGGAATCCGACGTCCTGGCGTTCTGCGTTCCCAGGAAGGCTGCGAATACGACAGCGCCACGACGCCGCACGCAACGGTCGCAACGGACGCGACGCACGTACGCAACGCACGCAAGGTATGTGCACCGAAAAGTTTGACGTTTGACGTTTAACGACTGACGTTTCACGTTTGACGTTTGACGTTTCACGTTTGACGTTTTGACGTTTGACGTTTGACTGTTAGTTTCTGCTAGTATCGAGGGTACAATAACTACTGCTACTACTACAGCTGGGTTGGCCGAGCGTCAAGGTTAACAACCTAGATCTCCGAGAGGAGGCGTATCCTACACCCGACAATATTAGTAAAATAAGTATAGTATTCAGTATTGAAATGTCTAGCGAAGAGAATAGACGTAGAATTGAAGAGTTTGCAGAGAAAGTTCAAAAACTAAGAAGAGACATAAAATTATATGAAGATAAAAAACAAGTTTTAAGAGATTTGACAAATTTAAGTCTTTGGGATAAAGGCTTTGAGAGATATTATCCTAGACCACTTAGAAGAATCCAACTGACGCAAATATGGCCATATTAAAGGCTAATTTCATTATACTTACGGCTATATTAAACAACGTACTGTATACCAATGTACCGTTGGGCGTACAACAGATGGCGATACGTTTTGATAATCAAACGGAATGGCGAAAGATGAATTTCTCGGTGGTAAATAATATGAAGCTAAATACGTTTTCCATAGCAATCGATGAAGCAAAGAGATACAAATTAAAATTGATTTTTAATGATGGCACTGAAGGAGAATTCAAAGATTGGCATGCTGTTACGACTCCACCACCACCACCGATCGATTTGAGTGACATGTCAGAGCCCAAGTATTCTAAATTATATGTAGTTAGTTGTATAACACTATCATCTACTTTGTTTATAATATTGAAAATTATTGTAAAAATTGTAAATAAAAAATTTTATTCTTCTTGTAAAACGAAAATAAATGCATGAAATTAATAAGGGGTTTCAATTAAAAAACATTTCCTTTAATAATCATTTATTAATAACAAAAAAAAATTACAAAGGTATGCAATTAAGAAACCATTGGCGTAGACTTTCGACGTTCTTCTGGGTACATTTAAATGATCCATTGGCGTGGTACATGCAGGTTTTGGAGTCACTACTGAATTTTTCTGTTGCACACGGGGTTCCATCGAACTTGCATACATCTACTATTATAGGACGTGACACGTGACACTTTTTTAGTAAAAATTCGGCTTTTTCACTTCCTCGCACGTAAATACAATCAACATGGTTTAGTAAATATGTTTCCAGAATCGAGTTTAACTTGGAATAATCCACGTCTCCAGAGGAATAGTTGATCCCATGAATATGTTTCTCAACATATCTAGCGCTAATTCTATCAGGCGTATTTAGGTTAGAATAAGGTGTAGGCGGTGTGAACAAAGCGTGGTATTGTTTACAACCAATTGCGATACTCAATTCCTTTGGATGAAAAATACCGTCGATGCAGAAGCCTTGGATGTCAACGAATGCGATCCTCATGATGACAGAAACGAGACTGAGAGACTTATATAATACTCTTAACTACTTCCGTAAGAGGATGATATTCCATCAAACGATCATGAATTATGATGCAATATGCTTTGGTATTAGCGGGGAATCCTGTATCTGCTTCTATTTCCAATTTTACGTCAACCGTAGAAGATTTCATAGTCTCTTCCTGCTTTGAACAATCAATCACAAATAATGCGTAGCGTTTGAACGCTTCATAGTTTAGAAGAGCCGTTTTCGGTGTACCGGTTATATAGTTTGCATTAAATTCTGTGTAGTTGTAGTGAGCAATAGCATAGTCGTCTTCTTTAAAATCTAAAAGCATTCGTTCGTTTGGCCAATATTCCCCGTTTAGAGATACTCTAACACCGGTTAGGTTAACATTATCAAATTTAGTGGGGTCGCTACTTAGTTTATTCCGCCTGTCAGTTTGGAAGCAAACTAATATATATCGTGGACGTTCTACGGCGGCACTAGTTTTTACGGCCCAAATTTCTCGTTTAGAATCTTTAGTTATTGATGGTAGTTCATTTAATTCCCAGTTTCTAAACGGAATCAATATAGGGTGATCATTTTTGATGGGTTCCATAAGTTTAATTTTAATTTCGTCATTAGGGAAGATATGTTTAATTTTTACTTCCATACTTTCAATTATCAATTTAACGGTTGTAGAGGTCATACCACTACCTCCGGTTATAGGCTGCTCTGTGACAATGACACAATCATTATCGTTACGTGATCGAACTAAACGAAATGTTTGCCTACCATAGGTAATCATAGTATAATCATTGAAAACGTTGAAAATGTGTTTAAGAGGCATAAGCAAATTGAAATGTTTTGAACCATTCAGAAGCGGATTATCGGGATAATTCCATCCCGCAATACTCATGAAACGACTGTATTCCGGTCCATAGCATGTTAAGGCTCGTACGGTGCTTACGATTCCAGGATCTCTAACGACTTCTATTTCTCTAGAGCATTCGCTGTAGGAACAGCTATCGAAAAGAAACGCTCCAAAATTGGGTGCTAATTCACATTTTCCCCCGCCAGTAATTTCCAATTTTCCTTTAATTTCCAATAGAGTGTCAGGCATTGCGAAAAATGCATCAGATTGATTTATGATAAATTCAATGACGTCGCTGTTGTTGAACGATTTAACGTATGGACTATAGGATCGATATTCTTCTTTTCTAATGGTATTATCAAATCGTGGTTTTTTATAAAGGTTGAATTTTGGATCGATATCACCTTCATCGAATCGAAAACGTTTCATCACCGGTTCATCACCATCATCATCATCATCATCATGCTGGTGTTTTCCCATTTCGTTTAGGTTTTAATCCAATCGATTTAAGAAATATTAGGTTTTGTGTAGATATAACGACTTGTCGCTGAGGAGCTCTGGTTGGTACTGGCAACGTCACGTATGCAGAAGTGTTTATAACTAAACCCATTTAACGTTCTTGTAACTCCAAATGAAGAGTACTTAGTTCACCGCGAAAGTTTACGGGTCTCTGCTGCTGATCAAGCGCCACAACAGTTATGTTTGTTATTTCTCTGCTACTGCTTACAGGTAAGTATATCGGATTATGTGGACGTTCTATAATCTGATATCCAGGATTTTCGATTATCGGGAACTCGTATATTGAATGCGTAGGTCTATCTCCGTAGAAGGCTCCTTCAGTAATGTTACAATCAAAGTGTATGCTAGATACTTTTATAATGTTTACAGGTAGATCCGATGCATACTTTCGGTCTGGAGCAAGAATTGTCTTGGAAAATCCTAAAATATTACCAAGACTATCATCCTGTACAAATGAAATAGCGTGATTTCGGCAGTATATTTCGCATTTGAGAGTATTGTTATTCGGCTGCAATGAAAACTCGTTAATGCTGTTGGTTCGCACCTCCAGTTCCTTCTCTATATATTTTTCGATATCCGTAATTTCATAGCACCCCGTAGGAATTTCGATGGTCTTTAATTTTTTTCGATTATTATTTTCATAATAGTAAAACTTTTCACCATCAATATTGGGTATTGAATTGTACGAACAGAACCCCAACAATCCTAGAAAATATGAATTTTCAGGATTTAATATGATTGGGGTCTGCGGAACGAATGAAAACTCGTTAGTGGTACTCGTTAAAGTTAACAACATGACTGATGTAGAATGAGTGATGTAAGGATTTATATATATACACATTTATAATTTTTATTCATTTATTTTTTTTAAATAATAATTACAAGCGTGACAATCAGCCTGCGCATCTGCAGGCCCATCAAAGTGAGTTTGAGCGTCAGGCCTATTATAATGTACGTAACAAGGTAAACGAATTTGTAAATTAAAATTACATTTATATTCATTAGGTAACTTGTGCCAAACATCCAGCAATTCTCCAGGTCTAACGTGCCGTATCAAATAGTCGACAGGAAGTATGCTTAGTTCATCTTCTTTAAGGGATTGTAGCGTCCTTTTTCCGTCTATGTACGCTAGTATGGCCTCCATTGTATAGAAACTTTAAACATAAATGTCCACAATTAATTTGGTTATAAGTTTGATATGGATCGTCGTTGTAAAATATTTTTGCTTTACCTAAATAACGAACAAGTTCTTTCGGCGGCTTTAGATTACCGAATGAATCAAAATAGTCTACGATATCGTTTATCTTTCTATAAGCTACCCAATGAGTTCCTTGATTTCTCGACGTATCTAAATTTAAAATGGCGGATTCTTTTCGGTGAGATGTCTTTGGTAAAGTGTCTCTCATGAAAACTCCACGAAAATATGGTATTTTTAAACGTTTAGCATACGCAATCAAGTCTTTATCGTATAGAGGTCTAGAGGGTAGCTTCAACGGTAGTTTTTTTGTTTCTTTAAAAATAATCCCAATCCTCCTTTTGCGTTTTTTCGTAAATATAATCCTTTACCAATAGATTCCATAGCTCTATTATGTCTTTGATCTTCTTCAAGTTTCTTTTGAGCATTCTTGGCATCGATGACTGTCTTGGCGATGCCGGCCGCGCCTCCTGATAACGCACCAAGAGCTGATAGACCAGCAAATAATGGAATCAAAGGAAGGAATCCTCCGCTCTTTGGAATCGGAATTATCCTAGGAATTCTAACACTTTTTCGCCCTCCAGATTTTTTAATTAACATTCGTGCTACTTTCAACGCATGAGCGGCTGACTTTTTCAGATCCGATGAAGGATTCTTCTTCAAAGATTTTCCTACTTTTCCTGTAATCGCTCCTAACCCAAGTTTTCGTTTAGCCACTTTAAGCATCCAAGCAACAGCTTGGTCGCCTAATCCTGCACCCATTTTACGTTTAGCCTTCATTCCTGTAGTAACAAGCCAAGCGGCTGATTTTTCACCAAAAGTCGCGTCCTTCGACTTGACGCGTTCCCAAGCTTTGTTTTCAAGTTCCCAATCGGCCTTATGGCGTTCGTCTAAAGAATGATTCTCGGAATATGCAATATCGTGTGCTTTACATGCAGTATCCAAAGGATTAATGCCAGGATCACCACGCGCAAGACGTTTTTGTAATTTAGTACCGGGTCCACAGTATCTATAGCCCGGAAAATGAAGTTCGAACGGTAACTTGTTGATAATAGTATTGAGAACACCTTGTCCCTCGTACACCAACATTTAGAATGATGCATACTTTAGTGAATTTGCTTATATATAGGATCTTGGACACCAATGCTTTTTAAATGGAAAACGTGTAGTTTACTCTGGACAGTAGAGTGCAGGTGTGGACATTTAAGTAAAGACTGGACAAATATTGCTAATAATTTAAATGGGGGAAAGTTATTTGTAATAGGGTAAAGTCAACATTGGACAATGAAAATAAAATAAAATATATTTTGTTTTAAAATTATATTTTTAAAGAAACAGTATTAAGTATTTACAGTAACTCAATGAGTTTTAAAATTGTCTCTCTTTGAAGCTCAGCTTTTTTATTTAGCCCCATTTTTAGTAAACTTGTAATAAGTTTCTTTTTCTTAATTTGTTTTTCTTTGTAATTATTCCTAATTTCAATACCCCGTTCTGTTTTGTAAAATTGTCTCCGTTTCTCGTTAGCTTCTTCCCTCCGCCTTATTCCTTCGGCACCTCTATCACATCTACATGTGGATTTATCATGAAGTTCGTGTTCGGATGTGTAGTTTTCTAAGTCTTTTACACCTTCAGATGCTAATTCTGAAATTTCTGTGCGTACTAAACCACACTGTTTTCCTCGAGAATGTAACCAATCTTGTTTAAATACTCTTCTATCGTAATGAGAATGAGGTGTACCCCTAAGACCATCTCCATCCCTTCTAAGTGGCTTTTGTCCATCAGCACAGGTGATGTATCTGAGGACACCAACAGCATGGTCCAAGCAAATTATTTTCCTAAAAGTTGTTTTTGAATGGAGTCGTGTACCAGTGCGCTGTAGTTTTTTCTTGTAGGCCAACATTGTAAATCCATTAGTAAAATGTATTAAAGCGTGAAGATGTTCATGTGCTGTACTACCATCGTCTGCTATTAGATGACATCGACAAATAGAATACCATTTAATATTTGGAGCACAAGCAAGTAAATTAAAGTCCTTTTCATTTAATATTAAATGATACCATTCTTTGGACAATTCTTCGTAATCTTGTGCCATTTCCTGTGGCGACAAAGCGTTAATTTCATTTAGATTCAAGAGAGTCAAATAATCAGTTTTTGACAGTGAAGACATTTTTTTGTTATTTTTAGAGAAACTACTCGTAGAAAATGTCTCAATAGACTGGAAGAGTCTTTAATGTCTCAATACCTTAAACAAATAATTCATTACCCCCACCACCAAGATTTTTGCGCACGCGCAGTAGTACAAACGAACGTGATGTAAGCGTCGTTGCGACATGCGTTCACGTGAACGAAGGTTAGGTTAGGAGGGCATACGAGAAGTTCTCCATGTTTCATCGTTTTCTTATTTTTCATCTTTTCTCGGTAAATTGCTTTAGAACTTCTCGTATGCCCTCCTAACCTAACCTTCGTTCACGTGAACGCATGTCGCAACGACGCTTACATCACGTTCGTTTGTACTACTGCGCGTGCGCAAAAATCTTGGTGGTGGGGGTAATGAATTATTTGTTTAAGGTATTGAGACATTAAAGACTCTTCCAGTCTATTGAGACATTTTCTACGAGTAGTTTCTCTAAAAATAACAAAAAAATGTCTTCACTGTCAAAAACTGATTATTTGACTCTCTTGAATCTAAATGAAATTAACGCTTTGTCGCCACAGGAAATGGCACAAGATTACGAAGAATTGTCCAAAGAATGGTATCATTTAATATTAAATGAAAAGGACTTTAATTTACTTGCTTGTGCTCCAAATATTAAATGGTATTCTATTTGTCGATGTCATCTAATAGCAGACGATGGTAGTACAGCACATGAACATCTTCACGCTTTAATACATTTTACTAATGGATTTACAATGTTGGCCTACAAGAAAAAACTACAGCGCACTGGTACACGACTCCATTCAAAAACAACTTTTAGGAAAATAATTTGCTTGGACCATGCTGTTGGTGTCCTCAGATACATCACCTGTGCTGATGGACAAAAGCCACTTAGAAGGGATGGAGATGGTCTTAGGGGTACACCTCATTCTCATTACGATAGAAGAGTATTTAAACAAGATTGGTTACATTCTCGAGGAAAACAGTGTGGTTTAGTACGCACAGAAATTTCAGAATTAGCATCTGAAGGTGTAAAAGACTTAGAAAACTACACATCCGAACACGAACTTCATGATAAATCCACATGTAGATGTGATAGAGGTGCCGAAGGAATAAGGCGGAGGGAAGAAGCTAACGAGAAACGAAGACAATTTTACAAAACAGAACGGGGTATTGAAATTAGGAATAATTACAAAGAAAAACAAATTAAGAAAAAGAAACTTATTACAAGTTTACTAAAAATGGGGCTAAATAAAAAAGCTGAGCTTCAAAGAGAGACAATTTTAAAACTCATTGAGTTA
Source organism: Psylliodes chrysocephalus (assembly GCA_927349885.1). NCBI lineage: Eukaryota > Metazoa > Arthropoda > Insecta > Coleoptera > Chrysomelidae > Psylliodes > Psylliodes chrysocephalus. Next base: position 17,974,820 of record OV651828.1, read on the forward strand.
CTGTAAATACTTAATACTGTTTCTTTAAAAATATAATTTTAAAACAAAATATATTTTATTTTATTTTCATTGTCCAATGTTGACTTTACCCTATTACAAATAACTTTCCCCCATTTAAATTATTAGCAATATTTGTCCAGTCTTTACTTAAATGTCCACACCTGCACTCTACTGTCCAGAGTAAACTACACGTTTTCCATTTAAAAAGCATTGGTGTCCAAGATCCTATGAAAATTACTGATTAAACAGTTTTAGAAATTTTTATTGTAGACATTGTTCCATTTAACTATGGGCCATTAATAAGATTAATGTCCTTTTGCTCTTACATTGTATTAATGGTTGCCTACCATTAAGCACTAAAATATTGTTTTAATATTTTGAGTTATCTATACTTGTAGACAGGAAATAACCGATGATATCGTTTATCTTTATACAAACCGAACACCTTGAAAATTTATAATTCATTCTGAACTGAACCTTTATTTTCAGATGTAAGTAAGTTTGTTTGTAACTAAGTAGTTGAAAATTTTAATTTTAGTCGTCTCTTTGCACCTAACTACTTAGTGAATAATGAAAAACTGAGTGTAAAATCTCAAATAGCCAGATACCTAGATCGACTACGTATTTTTAACATAATTTTTGTTAACTAAAACTGGTTCCATTAAAAGAGTATGTATGAAATTAAACTTTGATTGTACTTTTTTTAAATGGTAATGTATTTATTGATGATGGATGGCATATTTTTAGGACAGAGGAGAATTTATGGTAACACCGAAATATACAGCTAAACTTCAAATACCGATACAAAATAATTAAATGGATATTTCTAACATAATTTTTGGTGATAAAAAGGATTTATTAAATAGTATGTATGAAATGAAAACTTTACTGAATAGTGATGAATGACAGATGTCATATTTTTAGGACAAAAATGTAAGTAGTACTTTTTTATTCGATTTAATGACAGATATCATATTTTTGTTATTGGATTTAATGATAGATGTCATATTTTCAGGTTGAAAAACGAAAAATATATACAAATGCTAAATATAAAAGCAATCGATAATAGTTTTCTAATTAAGAAATATCTTCGGCACAGAGGTGCTGTCTAAAAATGGGCCCTTTTTTATTGGATTTTTAATAACAGATGTTATATTTTTAAGACAGAAGATGTAAATCGAAATTAAACAAGAAAATGCCTATAATGAGGAAAAAAGTGAGTTACAAAAGTTTTTAATAGTGACGGCTGACAGATGTCATATTTTTTAGGGTCGAAATGTATAGAAATACTAAATATAAAAGCAATCAATAATTACTTTCTGAAAATGAATGGGGTATTTTTACTGGATTTAACGTGTCATACGGGACACAAGATGCTGCAAAAATACTGAAACTAAACAATAATATATGAAAAAGTGAGTACAAAACGTTTTTAATAGTGACGGATGACAGATTACATATTTTTAGGGCAGAAATGCTAAATATAAAAGCAATCGATAATTGCTTTCTAATTAAGAAATACCTTCGGTATAGAGATGATGTCTAAGAATGGGATCTTTTTATTGGTTTTTAATGACAGATGCCATAATTTTTAAGATGTAAAACCGAAATTAAACAATAATATACGGAAAAAGTGAGTACAAACGTTTTTAATAATGACGGATGCCTGATGTCATATTTTTAGGACAGAAATGCTAAATATAAAAGCAATCAATAATTACTTTATGAAAATAAATGAGGCCTTTTTATTGGATTTAACGAGTCATACGAGACAGAAGATGATGCAAAAATACTGAAACTAAATAATAATATACGAAAAAAGTGAGTACAAACGTTTTTTAATAGTGACAGATGACAGATGCCATATTTTTAGGTTAAAAAGAATATTGAATAGACATACGAAAACCTGTAGAGATGACAATGGTTGGATAGCTGCGATATTTTTTAGGTTGATAGCTTGAAAAAAAGAGATGGTAATAATAAATGTTTTACAGATGATTATTAAGATTGAAAATGTTAAATGTGAAGATAATCAAGTACAAACGATGATGGTATATTGTAATTGTATTTATTTTTAATAAAGATTAAGACGATGACTTACGACAATAACGTACTGCGCAGGTTTACATACGATAATGGACGAAGAGTATTTTGTTACCTTTTTACCATCGACAATGGACGTAGAGTATTTTTATTGTACTTGTAAGTAATAAGGAAACGACGATAATGTATGACTATAATAATAATACGACTTCTTAGACTAATTCTAAAATACTGAACTTTTGACTGCTACCTTCCCGTATTCAGAGATCCAGAAAAGTAATGTCTCCTTGGTTATTACATTTATTGTACTAACCAACTACGGCCCCTTTGACAATGCAGCAGCGTGTATTCTTTAAAGATTTCTACGATTTTCCATTCTTTTTTCTATAAATTTCTACGGATATCAACGTTTCACTCTTCATCTTCTTCAGTAGTTTTTTTATTCTTCGTCTTAGGCGTGTATTGCTCTCTACATGATTTCTAAGTATTATTCAATGTTTGGGTCTTTTTGGATCCTCGTATCAATAAATTTTAAGGAGATATTTGTCTCCTCTTTCCGTCTGCCTGTCCTTTTATCTGTATTTTTGTCTGTCTATCTTTCCGTTTGTCTGCCTAAGATCCTTTTGACCATTTTGCACCTGGTGACATGCCACCGAGACTTAGGTCCTTTTGTCCACGAAACGAAAACGTAACGAAATGTATCGAAACGTGCCGAAACGTGACGAAACGTGACGAAACGAAACGTAACGAAACGTAACGAAAAGTAACGAAACGTAACGAAACGTAACGAAACGTGACGAAACCATCTTTTTCTGTTTGATCTATGGGGCAAATGACTGGTATTACGTGGTGACTTTTGGAAGATGGCAAGTGCCTCAATACTAAGTGCACCTGCTCCTTCTGACTTACGCCAGTCGATTCATATTGCGCCGGTTTCCACACTCCCCGTTTTCCCCTCCGGGTGCAGGCTATACTGTGCAACGGCCATCTTGGATCGCTTAGCCGTCCACTGACTTTGCTGCTACACCCGGCGATATATTCCAGTCGCGTCACTAACAGGTGACGTCTCCTCCATACAGCTGAATGGCCCGGATAGAAAATGGCGTTACCCAACTTCATAGGTTAGGTTACGCTGACAGCTCACGATTTCCTTGACTCCGCCGAGACTTAGGTCCTTTTGGCCACGTTGTAGTTTTAAGCGTTAATCGTTCTCTACATATTGCCGTTTTTCTTGTTTGAATCGGACCAACAGCAGTGAAGATACGTGCTAAGGCCCCTTTGACATTGCACAAGATTTTTCTCTTTTACGTTAATCGTTCTTTACGTAATGTCGTTTTTCCCGTTTAAATCGGACCAATAGCAGTGAAGATACACGCTAAGGCCCTTGTGGCATTGCACAGGATTTTTCTCTTGTACATTAATCGTTCTATACGTAATTCCGTTTTTCCCGTTTAAATCGGACCAATAGCAGTGAAGATACGTGCTAAGGCCTTTGTGGCATTGCGCATGATTTTTCTGTTAAAGGAGATTAATTTTTTCATTATTTTTCCCTTACTCTGTACGTTAAGACCTTTTCAACGATGTATCACATGTTTTATATTTTATAAGCATGAGGGGGTTGTGGGGGTGAAGGAGGGTAGGAATTTTTTGGTTATTTTTCCCTTACTCTGTACGTTAAGACCTTTCCAACGAGGTATCACACACTATGATTAATCGATTTTCAATGAGAGGGTGGTTCACGGGGATGAAAGGGGGTAGTTGGAATTTTTTAAATTATGTTTATGTAATCTATGCTTAAAACCCTTTCCAACGAGGTATCACACACTATGATTGATCGATTTTTTAATGAGGGGGTGGTTCGCGGGGATGAAAGGGGGTAGTTGACATTTTTTCATTATTTTTCCCTTACTCTGTACGTTAAGACCTTTTCAACGACGTATCACATGTTTTATAGGATCTTGGACACCAATGCTTTTTAAATGGAAAACGTGTAGTTCACTCTGGACAGTAGAGTGCTAGTGTGGACATTTAAGTAAAGATTGGACAAATATTGCTAATAGTTTAAATGGGGAAAAATTATTTGTAATAGGGTAAACTCAACATTGGACAGGGGTTACGAGGGCATACGAGAAGTTCTAAATCGCTTTAAAACTTCTCGTATGCCCTCGTAACCCCTGTCCAATGTTGAGTTTACCCTATTACAAATAATTTTTCCCCATTTAAACTATTAGCAATATTTGTCCAATCTTTACTTAAATGTCCACACTAGCACTCTACTGTCCAGAGTGAACTACACGTTTTCCATTTAAAAAGCATTGGTGTCCAAGATCCTATGATTGATCGATTTTTCAATGAGGGGGTGGTTCGCGGGGATGAAAGGGGGTAGTTGACATTTCTTCATTATTTTTCCCTTACTCTGTACGTTAAGGCCTTTCCAACGATGTATCGCATGTACCGACCATATTTTATAAGCATGAGGGGGTTGTGGGGGTGAAGGAGGGTAGGTTGAATTTTTTGCTTATTTTTCATTGTTTACGTCAACTATTACCGCCATCTTGGATTTTCGACGTTATCATGTTTACTGATAACCCAGACTTCGAACTTCGATTGACCTTTGGACTTTTAGACAAAAATTGCTAGAATGAACCTTAGCGATTTTCCATGTTAATTTACATAAGGATTGTGCCAGAACCCGTGCTGCCCCTTTACTTACAACGTTATAAATAATAATAGTTTTCGTAAAATACAAATAAGAAATTGACATGTGTCAGAAGTGTCAGATCTGGCGCTCACAGAACACTTTTGGCGCTGTCAAACTTGGCATCGCTGATTAAATAAGCCAATTACAGAAGAGGTATTTTCCCCCTCGGGGGGAGTAGATGTTGCTAACAAAATTTAGCGCGGGGAAGGGGGGAAGACTCCCTCTAGTAGTAATTGCTCGGAGTGTCAAACAATACCTACCAGTGGGAAGGTCTCGTATATCTAAGGGGGTAGCGACATAGTTTTGCATCTTGGACGCTATTTTTATTCGAAATATCAGTCGTCAATCCTGCCAGTTTTTAAAAAAATGTACAAGCAGTTTTTTTAATTAATATTTTTATAGTGTTCGATATAAAATATTTAAATGTAATCCATTATTCATAATTTTACGTATTGTAGATAGAATACATCGTATGTCGCAACCGTCAGATCTACCAAACCTGCCCACTGGCAATTCATTTGTTTGGAATGCCTAATTAGGCATTCCAAACTGAATGGCTACCAGTGGGTTCTGACGGGTTATGATATGGAAAAATTATGGCAACCCTGTAGGCCTGGTGATTTGACAAGGTCAATGAAATAGATAGTTACATAGATTGATCATCCATATTTTTCAAAATAAACATAAGCTTATGACTTAAAGTAAAAATGTAAGCAATTATTTTTTTTTAAATATCTAAAGGCTAAAAATTGGTTTTAAAACACATTTTTGCTAAACCGATTCAAATTAATAAATATTTGCCAGGCAATATGGCCACTCGTAAACGACCAGCTTTGAGCAATCTATATAACTATATATGTATCATTGACCCTGTTAATGACAACATGATATCTAAACTGTCATTACCCACTGGTAGCCATTTGGACATGTCATTGGAATGCCTAATTCACGCCTAATTCCAATCTGACATCTTATAAATATTTTATGACTTATGACAGTTCCCAAAAATCGAAATCCTGATTTTTTTTAAAACTATTTCCAGGACCGACCTTACCCATCAAACGCTATTTAAAAAATTCACAAATTTTGAAAACCAAAAATATGTCATTAATTTAATTTTGAATCAAATATCATATCAATACAATCAAAAATACACAGTGAACATGAGGGATTTTCTTGCGTTGAAATATATTTAAAAATGAATTTGAAACATATATGTCAAAACGTCATCAATTTGAGATTACGCCAGAACGTACCGTTTAGTAAAAAGTCATGTCAAATCTATAATCACTTCTCAGTTTATTATTCTTCTATGGTTTGTTACTCCTCCTGTTATTTGTTTCTCTACTTCCCTTAAGTAATAGCAGCATACTTTGGATCTGTAACGGTAATTTATAATCACTCTTACAATATTTAATAACTATTTATTGTCAGAAGCTATATTAGTTATAATACCTACCTTTCAAACTTTCTAATGTTTCACTATCTACATCGATCTTATAACGGCCCAAATTTACTTGAAACATTCTCAATTCTCAATTTTAATTTTGGAAAAACAAAACAGAATGACAGATGTGACAGATTTATACATGGCGCTAACAATTATCCCCACTTTTACCATGAATAACATTTTAAAACTAACTTTCCCTTGGTTTTAAAACTGACAGCTAAAATTTCAAATCATTTGAAAAATGACGTCATCGTTTCAACGCAAGAATGGATGAATTCAAAACTGCTACGAATATGATTTGAATACACATACGCAAGAAAATCCCTCTAGTAATACAATAAAGGAACATAGTAAATAAGTAATAACTGCTGTTATTGACATAAGATTGTGAAATTTATGATTTTGTTATTTTTTCTTTGTACGAGCATATAATCAATCCTTACCCTATTTATTAATTTATATTTTTCCGCAATTTTAAAGACGTCAATATTAAATAATCCATCATTCACAATCTAAATATAGGAACCCAACAAATTTTTTATTTGCCCTATAAAAATTTAGTAAATCGGTTCCTCGTCCGATCTAAAAATAATTCTCAACAATAATTTTGCAAGGAACACGTATTGATCCCGACTGATATACCCGCCTTCCACTAACCGCCCCCGCATCAAACTCCGCCTACAAAAACCGCCCCCAATCGAAGTCCGGAGAAGTTCAAACAAAGGTCACTAGTGCTAAAACTGACTAATATCAGTTACTGCCACAGTACAGCTTAGATCTATTACCTACTTCCAATGAGAGATAAAAAGCTACACGGAAGATTTGGAAAATCGAGTTTCGTATTTCACAGACTCTCGGCAGATCAATTGGATTTAACTCTTTGGATTTTTCCGGATAGAATGAAAAATTTTATCGATGGATTTTGTTAGTGTGACATAGAAAGTTTTATAAAAATCGAGTGAAACTTAGGAAGTTCTTTTCTAACCTTTTTTGTTTGTCAAATAGTTTTGTCGTATCACGAAAAGAGAAAAATGTACCTACTGATTTTTGGTAATGAATACAATAATAGGTATTCGAATATAACACGGTTATGTTATGTTGTTATGCGGTGTAAGATGCATTGAGACCTAAATAATCTATGTGCTTCCTACTATCGATAGAGCGATCATTTCCAAGGAATTTAGATTTTGGCTATTGTGCTTTTTTTGTCAACATTTTGATAATGGTGATTCTAAATATTTTACCTTCTGGGTAAATGGAATCTCCACTTTTTTCAGTACTAGATTCTTTGGGCCCGTCAGTGCCTTTATGTGCAGTTTACCATTTAATCCTTTCTTTGCCAGTCACCAATGATATTTGGAGCAATTTATGTGCCGTCTGCTATTGCACCTTTGAATCCTCTTACGATGAATCCAAGTTTATTAGTATATTGTAAAACATACTGATATTTAACCTATTTTAATGACTTTACCTCCAAATTATGTTTCTGTATGTTAAAGCTAATTTAAGAAATAAATAATATGGCTATAACATCTTTGAGTATTTAATACTATGTTACTAAATTTGACCGGAATTTTGATTGGTCCAAAATACAACAAACTATAAAAAAAACATTTTAATTTAGTTTTGCTAATTGCAGTAATTTTCAGAGAAAAGAAATCAAAGTTCTAGAGCTCTAAGTTTAAAACATATACACGATATTATTGACAAATTGGATGAACAAACTCCAGACGGTCTTCAAAAGATTTTCTATTATTTGCTTCCGTGGAATTAGCTTGGCGCGGTGGGGAAGGCGCAACATGTTTAACAGAATATTTTAAATTTGAAACCTCTGAAGATAATAAAGAAACAGACAGGTTAGAATATAATCCTATTTTTGGGAAAATTTGCCAAGGAGGAGACAAAAAATGTGCAGATAGTAAGTGGTTGATTTCAAATACTCAAAATCCACAATACTGCCCAATTAGATTATTCAAAAAATTAAAAAGTCATCTAGGAAATTCAGTGAAAGAAGAATAGCTAACTCCATATATTTAGAACCTGTGAAAGAACAGGAGATGGCTAAAATTATAAAAGATTTAAAACCAAACAAAGCGCCTGGACTAGACCAAATTCCTTCTGAGGTTTATAAAAGATGTGTACATTATTTAAAAAATCAACTGACATATAGAGCAAATAAAATATTTACTACTGAAATATTTCTTAATTCTCTAAAAAATGCAGTTATAAAACCGCTATATAAAGCTGAGGATAAGATAAAAATGTCAAACTACAGACCCATATCGATTCTCTCTAGTATGAGTAAAATAATAGAAAAACTAATTAAAGTTAGATTGTGTAATTTTATAAACAAATACAAATTATTATCTTTTAAACAATATAGGTTTGTAGAGGGGAGGTCTACCGAAGATGCAATAGTTGACATAACATCCAAAATATACAAAACTCTAGACACAAAAATGCCTGCGATTTGTATCTTTGTAGATCTAGCCACAGGGTGAGTCATCCAGATTTATTAGAAACTTTAAATACCTTAGGCATCAGAGAAGTAGCATATCAACTACTAAAGAGCTACCTAACTGATTGAGACCAGTACGTCAGTATTATGGTGACATTATAAGTGATAGGCAAACAATACAATTTGGCATTCCCCAAGGTACTGTTCTTGATCCTATTATGTTTAATTTATATAAACGCCCTTTTCGAATTACCTGTACCTGCAGAAATCATAGGTTTCGCCGATGACACGGCCATTTACTACCAAGATACTAATTGGAATATCCTAAATAATAAAATAATTAAATATCTACCTATTGTGTTAGATTATTTTCGTAACAAATTATTAACAATTAATTTTATTAAAATAACATTTCTTCCAATTACTAGTTACGATTCAAATTTACCTAAATATGATTCAATCAATATAAATTACAACAATGAAAATGTTTGTATAAAAATGTCAAAAACAACTAAATACTTGGGAATTATAATAGATTGTAATTTAAAATGGAATACAAACATTGTAGTGTTATAAAGAAAATTAGATGCCACTTAGCAAAATTGAAATTTTTAAAATTGTTTTTGGATATTCCCCACTTAAAGATGTAATATTATGCATTAATACAGACGCATCTAACCTATGGTATTATCGCTCGGGGAGGTGTGGCAGATATCCATATTAAACATTTACAAATAATACAAAAATTAATTTTTTAAAATATTTATAATAAAACCTATACTTACCCAACGGAACGTTTATTTTTAGAAGCAGAAGTTTTGGATTTGAGACAACTATTTTACCTACGAGTTGCAATATTTCAGAAGAAGCATATTTTCCTTAGCACTCCGGTACAACATTTATACTTAACCCGTTATAAAAATCATGTGATCATCGTACCTAGAATGGAAAAACTCTAGGGCAAAGAAGTTCTGTACATATCGGTCCTAAATAATAATACGCACTACCGGCGCAATTTAAAAACCTAAATCTGTAGGTTTCTATAGGTCTAAATTGCAACAGTGGATATTAACTAAGCAACGACAAAAATTTATTAATTTAAATATAACTAAAATCTAAAATAATTTAACTAAAAAGAACTTATCTGCAATTATCCAATTATTATCCAATTATTTAAGTATACAATTAATTATTTATAAAATATTCAATGCTGTAGCTAATTTGTCTCTATAATTAATAAAACAAAATATAGAGTATATTTCTCAAAGTATCTCACGCACAAGGTTCGCCTTTAGTAGAACCACTATTTATTTACATAGACAATTTTTTTTTTTTTGTAAATATAAGTTAAAATTGTAATTCGATTCTTAAAGTGAATAAATTATTATTATTATTTCCAAATCCCTTGAACCCCAACTTGACCGACGGGAGGCTACGGTTTCAGCAAGATGGGGCCCCCCGACACTACGCTGCTATTGTTCGTCAATATCTAGACAGAATTTTTCTGGGTAGGTGGATTGGAAGACGAGGTACGATTGAGTGGCCAGCAAGGTCTGCAGACCTTACACCGCTGGATTTCTTTTTATGGGAACATCTCAAAAGTAAAGTCTACATTCCAAAACCCAACAACATAGCGGACCTACAGGAGGAAAGGATAAAAGAGGAAATCAATAAAATAACACCGGAAATGTTGCGTAACGTAAGGGATGAAACATATCACCGACTGGGATGCTGCTAACAAGTCAATGGTGCACATTTTGAGCCCTTATTACATTAAACATAATATAAACTTTTAAATTACGTTCATTTTATGCAACCCTCAAACGCACTAGAAACTAAAATTTGATAAGTTCGTGGAATCCATCGTTCCATCAGTTTTGCAATGAAGGGTTACAAGCCACAAAGTTTTATTTGAAAGAAACATATTGAGGGTGGTTCAGCTACCCCCGAAGGGCTATATTTTTCAAATTACTTGCAAAATGTAGGTAAATATATTAAAACGTTGATGTGTCTTGGGAAATTTTAGAAAAGTTATTCATCTACCCGCTAGCGAATTTATTCCAGTTAAGGTCGTCACCCTGTATATTGTAATGAAATATAGTATTTAATTATTTTTAGAGAAAATTGTTTTTCTTTTTTATTTACTTTTGCGATATTTTAGAAAAAAATATTTTTTAATGAAATTTGTTTTCTTAGTGTAGAAGATAATACCCTTCAACTGGTATTGTCACGCAAGAAGCTTTTGTTTAAAAACATTTCTTAAAAATTTGAATTTTGTACTTTTTGTCACATTTCTCGAATACGGACCATTGTAGGAAAATTATGTTATAAAAATTATAAAGAATTATATTACAAGTATTTTTTACTTTCCTATCTGTATACAGATATAAGGAAAGTATAGGAATCATGATTTTTTTCGACCTCGAGTTTTCGACGGATTTTTACGTTTTGAGGTCCCCTGAATCCGTTTTGACTATTTTCGCGATGATGTCTGTGTGTGTGTGTGTGTGTGTGTGTGTGTGTGTGTCTGTGTGTGTGTGTGTGTGTGTGTGTGTGTGTGTGTGTGTGTGTGTGTGTGTGTGTGTGTGTGTGTGTGTGTGTGTGTGTGTGTGTCTTTATAACGCATAACTCATGAACCGATACACAGAAAAACACCAAATTTCAAACTTAAGCTTTGTTTCAGCGTCCAATGAGCTGATTAGATTTTGGGCAGAGTCGGAACATCTGGGGGGGTACTTTATAGGTGGTCATTTTTATATTTTATGGAATATATCTGTTATTTACGTTTGGAGAAGAAAATTCTTCAAATAAAAGTTACTTCTAATATAATTATCTATAATTTTTGTTTTATACAAAATTTTCCTAAAATGGTCCGTATTCGAGAAATTTGACAAAATGTAAAAAAAATAATTTTTTATAAAAATTGTTCAAATAAAAGTTGTTTGTAATATAATTCTCTATAATTTTTGTCCTATACATAATTTCTCCAAAATGGACCGTATTCGAGATATTTGAGAAAATGTGTAAATTTCGAAATTTGAAGAAAACTCAAAAACGGATAAAGGAAAAAACATTAAATTTTAAACTTAAGGTTTATTTCAGCCTGACGTGAAATGATTAGATTTTGGACAAAGTCGGAACATCTGGGGGGGTACTTTATGGGAGGCCGTTTTTATATTTTATGGAATATATCTGTTATTTATGTTTGGAGAAGAAAATTGTTCAAATAAAAGTTACTTCTAATATTTTTATCTATAATTTTTGCCTTATGTCAAAATTTCCTGAAATGGTCCGTATTCGAGAAATTTGACAAAATGTGCAAAATTCTGATTTTTATGAAAATTTTGAACTAAAAGTTGTTTGCGATATCGATTTCTATAATTTTTGTTTATACATGATTTTTCTAAAATGGACCGTAATGGAAAAGTGCTAAATTTAAATTTTTCTGTATTTTCGTTTTCAATGAATATCTATAAAAAAAATGTTCCGAGGTAGATGTATGTGTAAAATGTATATATTTAGTTTATCCTCTAAACATTTATAGAGATGCTGCAATAGGTTGTACAAAATAACCGGAAAATGCCTATAATAACTAGATAGGAAAGTCATGTGTTGGACACATCAGATTTTTATTTTAACACTTTTCATCTCCAAGCGTAAATAACAGATATATCTCATAAAGTAAAAAAATTACCCCTATAAAGTACTCCCCAGATGATGTTCCGACTATGCCCAAAACGTAAAAATCAAAAAATCCTTATCTGTATACAGACAGGAAAGTAATAGCCTAAGTACATGACTCTAAAAATAGACATTTTATTATTACACTTATTGCAGTATTTTGCATTATAAAACATCATTTGCAGTATTTCATGGGATAACTGACATAAAAAGGCCCATATAGGCCATTCCACAGACACTTGCAATATTCCCAATAATTTTCTGAATAGAAATAGCTCGCTTGATATATTTTTTTATTTATTATTTTTGACTTATTTACAATTGAGTTTTTTATATCTACCTAAAAATTTTTTAGACTCACTTCTACCCTCAAATTAAACGTATAAGGGGTCTATTCTGTAACAATTCCTTTATATTTAAAGGCATTTAAAAATATTGGCGGCCTTTATACTTTTATATTTGTATTCGTTAATTTACTTCTGTCATTATTTAAACTGATTTCTTTAAGATAATCCTCTAATGTATTTTAAAGATCCGTTTAAATAATGAAAGAAGTAAAGAAGAAAATATTTTTAAAGGCCGTTAAATATAAAGGAATTTTTACAGAATAGACCCCTAAGCTCGTTAACTATATGGTAATATTATTTTATTTTAATATTCTGTTCTATTTACTATTTTATTCAGAAATTATCGAAAATGACGTCACCGAACGGGACTCTCCCCGAACCAATATTTCGAGAATTCTCGTCCCGATGCATTACAATTTATTGCAGAATAAGCATAAACCCAAAACAGTGCATGTTTACCTAAAATCAGATCACCTTTGGTTTCGCGTAACCAAGGCGACCGTGAACAAGAAGTGACATATTAAATTAAAATGGTTACCGTATTTACTTGTGCTGTTAAATGTATTTAATAGAACATTTTTCGAGAAATAATATTCGGATTGATATTATTTTGTGTTATAAATGTGATAAAGCAGTTTTTTCTACAAATATTTATCTATTTTAAGGTAAGGACTGCGTTTTTTGTTATTGCTTTTACTTTTTTATATTTAAACGAAATATAAATGTTATTTTAATCGTAATAAATGCCTAAATGAATTGGTATACTAGTTTTTAGACAATTCGTACATGCAATATAAGATGAAAAATTTAATATTCATTGATTCATAATGCCAGATCAGGTAGTATCTATGATGGATAAATCAGTGTTATCATAATATTTTCTTGAAATAAGAATACCTTTGTTTTTATTTGCAATTTAGTTAGCGATTTTCTTGAAATTTAGATATTGAATTAAAAAAAAACAATGTGGTTTACGTGTGTATAGCTTTTGGTACCTAGTTTGAATCTTCTATTTATTGATATCATTAAATATTACTTTTCTTTTAATACATTCTTTATGATTATAACCATATTATCAATATTTTTTGGTGCTCACCGATTTTTTTTGCATTATACAATGAATATGTTGCTTTATTATTTTAAAATTAGATATAGATATTAGTTTATACATTCGTTTTTCGTAATTTTATATCTACTTATACTATACAGGGTGTCCCATTAGCGCGTAATTGCTTGATATTTTAATTTGTGTCATAGATATGGGGGGGGGGGGGTGAACGTTTGTATGGGAGTATAGATTTTTTAAGGGTAGGAAATTGCAAATTGGAATTGTAGCTACTCATCATAAATAATGATTTATTGCAGGGATTTTGGATTTTCACATTTTAATGGGGGAAACTGGGGGTGAAAGTTTGTATAAGAGTATCGGTTTTTTAAAGGTAGGAACTTGAAAATTGGAATTGTAGCTATGCATAAATAAATAATGACCTGTTTCAGGGTTTTGGATTTTCACAGGAGGGGGAGAAGTTGTTGTTGTAAAATAAAAGTATATAAAAAAAATGTAAATAAATAAAAATAAATAAAAGTGAATAAAAATAAATAAAAATAAATTAAAAAAAATAAAAATAAATAAAAATAAATAAAAATAAATAAAAATAAATAAAAATAAATAAAAATAAATAAAAATAAATAAAAATAAATAAAAATAAATAAAAATAAATAAAAATAAATAAAAATAAATAAAAATAAATAAAAATAAATAAAAATAAATAAAAATAAATAAAAATAAATAAAAATAAATAAAAATAAATAAAAATAAATAAAAATAAATAAAAATCAATAAAAATAAATAAAAATAAATAAAAATAAATAAAAATAAATAAAAATAAATAAAAATAAATAAAAATAAATAAAAATTAAAAAAATTAAAAACATTAAAAAAATAAATAAAAATAAATAGGAATAAAAAAATAAATTAAAATAATATAAATTAAAATAAAAAACTAAAATAAATAAAAATAACAAAAAATAAAATGAATTTAAATAAATTAAAATAAATTAAAATAAATTAAAATAAATTAAAATAAATTAAAATAAATTAAAATAAATTAAAATAAATTAAAATAAATTAAAATAAATTAAAATAAATTAAAATAAATTAAAATAAATTAAAATAAATTAAAATAAATTAAAATAAATTAAAATAAATTAAAATAAATTAAAATAAATTAAAATAAATTAAAATAAATTAAAATAAATTAAAATAAATTAAAATAAATTAAAATAAATTAAAATAAATTAAAATAATTTAAAATAAATTAAAATAAATTAAAATAAATTAAAATAAATTAAAATAAATTAAAATAAATTAAAATAAATTAAAATAAATTAAAATAAATTAAAATAAATTAAAATAAATTAAAATAAATTAAAATAAATTAAAATAAATTAAAATAAATTAAAATAAATTAAAATAAATTAAAATAAATTAAAATAAATTAAAATAAATTAAAATAAATTAAAATAAATTAAAATAAATTAAAATAAATTAAAATAAATTAAAATAAATTAAAATAAATTAAAATAAATTAAAATAAATTAAAATAAATTAAAATAAATTAAAATAAATTAAAATAAATTAAAATAAATTAAAATAAATTAAAATAAATTAAAATAAATTAAAATAAATTAAAATAAATTAAAATAAATTAAAATAAATTAAAATAAATTAAAATAAATTAAAATAAATTAAAATAAATTAAAATAAATTAAAATAAATTAAAATAAATTAAAATAAATTAAAATAAATTAAAATAAATTAAAATAAATTAAAATAAATTAAAATAAATTATATGAGGTAAGAGCTAAAATAGTGTATTGCGAAAACAGCCATTATTATTTTTGTCTTGATTTTAAGTATTTAATATCTTAAAAAAAATTATAATTCTATTTCTCCTGTAAAGTACCTATATTTAAAAAAAAATTTGATTTCGAATTCTTAATTGATACAAAACATTTAAAAAAAATTTAGTTTTTTTAAACACAACTTTTTCTTATGGTTATAAATTTTTTTAAGATAGTATAATAGATTGCTAAGTGCTCGAAGAATATCTGAATACACTTTGTTTTTTAATACAGTGTATCAAAACGTTTTATACACATAAAAAAGTTTGTTGGTTTAAAAAAAAAAATTATAAGTCCTGCATCACTTGGGAATTCATAATTGAAAATTATTACTTTTGTTTTTTTTATTTAGAGTAATCAACTACAAAAAAATACCTCTATTTCTATTTTTCCTGTATACCACCTGTATTTTACAAAATTTATTGTTTTATTATAAATTCCCCCATGGATCATTTGGTCGTCAATTTCCCGAAGTGACGTAACTCGATTTTCACAACTTTACAAGAGAGCGTTTTAAAGTTTTTTTATAAAGTTACCTCTTTTCGTGAAATTATCAGATACACCTGTTAGATACGTGCTATTTTAATAAATGTAATGAATGGAGATACGCAATTTCCTGAAATTGTAGAGCATATTTTTTTACATAATATATGACTTATCTCAATTTTCAATTTTTTCGAGCTACTTCGTGATATTGACGATTTGATCAAGAATAATTTTTTTAAACAAAACTTTTTCTCTTGTGTATAAAACTTTTAGAGTGTTTCAAAAAAAAATTTACACACGAAAAAAGTTCTGTTAAAAATAATCTTGAAAAAATGTTCTGCATCAGTTGGAGATTCATAATTAAATATAGGTGATATACAGGAAAATTGAAACAGAGTTTTGTTAGCTTAACAGACCGAGGTGTCCACCTTGTTTTAGAAACATAATATGTAAAAAAAAATATTTATTTTTTAAGGTGGGCAGATATCTTAATCAAATATCCAAAACGGGCTCATATTTTCTAATTTCTAGACTAGACTGTATTATAATATTTTTTTGTAAATCTATGAACGAGCGGATTCTTTTAAGACTAAATAAATCTGTACTTTAAAGATAAAGAATCGATCTCTAATATTCATTAAATAGAATGCATTCACTAAAATATCTAAAGTTTATATTGTTTCGTGGTAGAAAATCGTAAAAGTACAAATAAGGTTTTATAAAAAATGGTATTTTCATTTTTTAAAGAAGTAAAAATGTATAAGATTTAAAATGTTATTATGACATTTTTAAAATTTCTTATTAATTCTTATTTTTCTTTTCAGCGAATTTCCGTAAAAACATTTAAATCGCCGCAATCTTTTCGAGAGTTAATCGGTAGTATGATATTAATGGTTTAAGTTCATGTTCATTTCACCTCTGACAATAAAGACGTTTGATCTCAGAATGTATGTCTTCTGATTTACATTGTACTGTCTTGGGAGGTACCTTCTAGGATCAAATGGACAAGGCTGCAGATATAATGCCCAAAGATATATTTTCGTATCAATGGGCTGATATAGAATTGAACATGATACGAAGATCCCTAATGTCATCGGGAATAGAAGATTTTCCGGACGCGTGGTAATCGGTAATATGTACTGGATATTATGGAGAATCTGAAATACTTTTGAAACGTCAAATGGGAAAGAGAGTGATGGTGGAATGAATTGCTTCAAATGGTGAGTGTTTTGATTTAAATTTATTGTACTCTGTAAACAAATTCTTGCACCATATAAATAACGTCTTTAATATTTCCAATTAGATATAAAATAATTATAATTAAAAAAAAAATATAAAAACTTTTAAAATTTTTTTTTTAATATTCTTCCTACGAATATGTAAATAATTTTAATATTTATTAAAATTTCTTATGTTGTTTTAGGTGTAATAAGCAGCTTCAAATGGTGAGTCTTGATTTAAATTTAACTTTTTTTTGTAAACAAATTATTATTTCTATTAAATTTATTTTATGTTGTTTCAACACTAAGAATGAAAAATATCTTTATTGAAATAGAAATCCTAACATACAAATATTAATTAATAATTAAAATCACTATACCAAACGTATACCAAACGAATGACATTCGATCATGTATTGGTAGTGGGTTTATTCATTATCCAGACGGGGAGAGAGGAAAGATACACAAACGGAAAACTTGACAGTGCCGTACCGTATGGAAGTAGTTATATATTGTTCATTACTATAAAATGCTAGATGAAAGCGGAAGGACACGATTTTAAAAATAGTTTTTTATGATATAATTTTAATTTTAAATGTATAAATAGTATTTGATAGTATTTTAATGTGATATTACATAGACCCATGCACAGGGTATTCCTAATAAAAAAAAAGTTTTATTATCAAATTCAACTTCAAATGAATTTTGCTAAGCAGAAAGGTTTATTTTGCATTGATTCTCCCAGATTTGAAGCAACTAATGAGGTAGAAATAATTAAAGCTGAATTTGATAATCAATCTGTAGAGGACATTTTAATCTGTACAACTGCATTTTGGATAAAGTGTTTTTACTTCATTTTTCTTAAGTACTTTTATTTTTTATTAAAAGGATAACAAATAAAAATTTTTACATTTTTATTTGTAAACAATAATTGAAGGGTTTTTATTAAAAATCACCAATGTTAAAACAATTTAATAATATTTCTGTTTTTCCTTTTTTAAAGCAACTATCATTAAATGTATTACTTTAGCTTGACTTACGATCAATTTTTAATTTTATGCTATATTTGGTTTTGACAGAGAAAAAATTATAACCCTTTGACATTTGTTGTTTTTGCTTAGATCTACATAAAAAAATTAATAGAACTGCAAATATGATTTACTATCATAATAGCGAATAGCAACATTGAATATTTCCACTGTTGTCATTTTCGTCAAGTATTGTTAAGAAGGTTTTTTGAGAAAGGTGGTAATAATAATGGTGATATTTTTTTAATTTATCACCAGTGATACCTGACTTATAGGTGCCCATTCCGCTTTGATTCGCTCAAAAAGATAAAATTTTATAAAAATTGACATTGGGTGTTTAAAAACCCTTCAACTATAATCTCTGAAATGTGTTAATTGGGTAAATTAATTAAAAAAAAAGAAACAAATAAATAAAAATTATTAAATTAATATTTACCCTTACAAAATAGGTTCTTGTAAGTTCACAATACCACAAGGAATTATGCAGATATTACTAAGACAATGTGCTTACTTAAAATTTACACAGGAACGTGGTTTTAATTTGTGAAGTTCCCTAACTCTTCTTATAACTCTTTCGACAAGTATTCTTACAGATGCTATTGATTTACTTAATTGTACATCTTCTGGAGAACTTTTTTTGTTCTACGATACACTAGGTGGCCTTACTAAAGGGTATATCATATTTTTAAGTAATGGCTGAATGTTCTTAAACCCCATATTTCCCATTATATGGGATCCAGGAACCAGTTTGTTTAAATATCCACATTTTTCTATTACTTCTTTATCGCTAATTCTTCCAGGAAATGATGAAGATATAACCACAGCTTATACAATACAGCTCCACAACTCCGTGTCGGCGTCTTTGATCTGGCGGTCGAGAACCAAGCAAGACGGAATGGTGCTATCTCTGTTAGATTCGAGGGAAAAGTCGGGCCCGGATTAAACAATTTTTTTATTATTGAAAAATTGAAAACCTTGGCGTAATAAGGTTGGTTACATGCCATATTAAGTAAGTTTTGGGAAATTAAATTTTTAATTTGTTTTAAATCTGTCAAATATAATTAGAAACATTATTTAAATATAAATATTACGAAAAATAGCACATCTTTCGGATTAGAGGTAAAATAATTTGTATGTGGCTAGTAAAATCCTGGTTAACAAATGTTTTGAGCTAAAACAGTCACTTCACGACAAATTGTGGTTTGGATCCTTTTTACACCAAGGGCTTCAATTGTTAAAGAATTGTGTCACGCTCGTGGATGCAAATCAAGTGGTACCCCGTGTCTCTGGCAAGTGTTACTCTTCGCGCAAAGGGTTTATACCTAGATAAACGAATGCTTCGACTGAGGTCTGGGAACTCTATTGTATTTTGGAATTATAAAGAATTTGTGCTTTTATTTTAACAATATTGGTTATATTTAGATGTATTCTTATTAATTGAAATACAGATTTGTAGAAGTAATACTTTGACAGTTTTTATTAATATAATATATTCAATTTTTATCTGACCATACCGAAGTAGGGAATTTTGAAACTTTATAGTAATGTGAAATTTGAATTACAATATTACACGATATTACATAATTAGTACTTATTTTAGGTAGGTACTAAATTTGTACTTGGAGAAAGTAATATCGATTTTTACAAGAAAACTTGAAAAGTAAATTAATTTAGTTCCTATTTCTGATGTAAAACTTAAGTTTTGGTTTAAACCAAGAAAACAAATAAATTATAATTTGTTCAACAAGGGTGGATATGATAGCAATATCACACAAAGACGAAGTTTGAGCACGACGTCGTAGGCAGAGTACTCAATCGTCTGATTGTGATATGAACAATCCACTCGATATGGTCAGTATATTTTTTCTACGTCCCACTAACGAAAATATACAAATTTAAAAAATTATTTTAGGTTATTTAGACAAAATAACTAATTTTAAAATAATTTACGAAGTTGACTAATTTATAAAATAAAATAAACATGAAAAATTAATTAGTCCTTGGCCTAGATTCGATCCCGGGCTTTTCGCGTGGAAGGCAGATGCTCTGTCTTCATCTTCACCGAAACTTTCAGGACTTTAGTTTTAATACTCGTAATTAAATTAGTATCATGTAGTTTGATTAAAATTTATTTTTTTTTTAAATGTGGACACAATAAAAACAAAAATTCTATTATTTATCGAGTCTACACAAAAATTTTAATGTATATTTAATATCAATAACTAAAATATATATTGACAATTAGTTTAACAGAATTGTCACTTATTTAAAAATTTTTAAATAATAGGAGTTGGGTGACCAAAATATGAACTGTGATTTGTAGATTTAATTTTGTTAAAGTGTTCTCACTACCTAAAATGGATATGAAATATATTCGTAGTTGAACGCAATAACATACTTTTTCGTTTTGTAGTATGTGCGTAGATTGGCTAATATCCATGCACAGATTACAAAACGAAAAAGTATGTTATTGCCTTCAATTGAACGAATATATTTCATATCCATTCTAGGTAGTGAGAACACTGCAAAAAAAATAAATTCGCCAATCACCGTTCATATTTTAATCAACCGACTGCTATTATTTTTAAAATTTTAAATAAATGGCAATTCTGTCAAACTAATTGTCAGTATATTTTTTAGTTATTGAGATTAAACATACAATAAAATAAGTTATTCTTTTGGAAAACGTTAGCATGGATGACTAAAGGGTATTGGGTTAATTAATTCTAAAAGTGTGGTACAAATGTTATTTTTTGTAGTCAATTCTTCAAAATTATTTTGAAATATCTTTTCAATATTGAATATTAGTTCTACAAATTCATCATTTGACAGTTACAGATTTCCAAATGTATCTGGATTGGCGTTATCATATGCCTTTAAAAAGCAATAAAAAGAAAAATCATCTAATTCGACGTGATCTTTGTTATATTTAAAACAGGTATCGCAGAGGAGTGGATCCGCAAGGCTTTTATTAAAAGGTAACCACACACATACCTGATAAAATTTTTCTGTATCAATTCGTCTTTACAATAATTTAGGGTGTTAATAATTTTATCATTAAATAAAATACAAGGTGTTCCATTTAAAAAACGTACATTTTAATTTGCCAGGCAAAAACGTGACACCCTGTATATCCAAAGATATTTTTAA
Organism: Psylliodes chrysocephalus; assembly: GCA_927349885.1. Taxonomy (NCBI): domain Eukaryota; kingdom Metazoa; phylum Arthropoda; class Insecta; order Coleoptera; family Chrysomelidae; genus Psylliodes; species Psylliodes chrysocephalus. The sequence goes on from OV651828.1 coordinate 17,996,288, forward strand.
AATATGTAGATATTTTTCAAATCCATATAACTTTTATTTAAAACTTTCTTGCGTGTATACAACAAAATAATGAACAATAACGCACTAATGGGATACCCTGTATAAATTATATTTTTAACAATGAAAATTTCTTATAATGTGGTACTTATCGGTTTGGGTCCTTGGGAAAACTAAAGAATGTTTTCTTGCAGGTATAACCCTTATTAAAACAGCTTTTGACTGCACAAACAGAATGATGTCTTTTTTTTTACTCATTCTACTCACAGATAAAGAGTCACCAAAATAATAACAGTACCTTTGACTTAAACAAAATCAACGAAATTATAGGCTCCACGAAATTATACAATCAACGAAATTATATGCACGACTCAACACCTTACCTAAGTACGCTTCTGAACGCCAAAACCGTCTTTTCCCTTCGAAGGCGGAGCTTAAGCGATGCGCGACGAAATCGACGCAAACCGTTGCCGCCAAGAGAGTGTTTTAGCTGTATTGTATAAGCTGTAATATAACATTAATAACCGCAGATGGAGTACAAAATATAAGTGTTACACTGTAGTTGGACCATGTACTAGCATGGATAACAGGATTAGATGGCGTTTTGATTTTTACTTCAAAACTATTGATAGTACTGCATATTTTCCCATACCTCGCTCTAAATGAAACTGGTAAATTCTTTGTACTTGTTGAAGTGTTATCTAAAATATAAAATTGTTAAAATAATTAGCTATTTTATCTATAGAGCCTGTAAAAGCTGTTTGAAAGCTCTTGAAAAGGACTACATAAGATTCATCTAATTTTATTTTCCTTAAAGTTATTAAAAGGTATATAAGCTACACTCTGCTTTTCACAAATATCATCAAGGACTTTAAAAACACTGTTGGGCAATCCTAAATATACTTTCGATTATTTTTCAATTATTTTGAGAGTTGTTTCTGAAATTCCTACTCATTACTATTAAATCCCTCTGAATTAGAGATTAAAGAAGTTGTTTCTTCTGATTCAGGAATAAATTCACTATCTTCAAAACTTCTAGGATATTCTGGATTTTCTTTCAGAAAGGGTTTTAGGTTATACACCTCCGAACTTATAGTAGCCTCATTTTGAATTTCCTGAGGGTTATAATTGGCAGAAATTTCTGCTGCATCTTAAATATCCGATGTATTTTTATTAAAAAGTTGACGAGAAACACCGCTTGTAGAAGGTTGATTTTCTTTGCCAGTCGACATTTTAGAAGACATTTTTTTTATGTTTTCAATTTTTGTTTTTTTGGCAGAATCAGTGAAGTGAATTATTTGGTTAAAAAAAACATCGTTAGTGCAATGGTAGATAATTGAAGTCAAATTGCAATAAAACATTTTCATTTTAATAAATACGTAGTAGAAACAAACCTTAAAGTGGTGCTCACAACAAAATAATTAAGCTGTTGCTTGAGGCATTTCCGTATGTCCTACTGTGGTCCACCATAATCTTCTTCTTTCCAAACACTAATAAACATTTTTGAAGATGAATGTAAATCATTATCACATTCTGGAACTTTTCGTAGTCATAATATTTATAAAAGTACAAAATTAAAAACTAAAATTCGAAATAAATTCTTTATTGACAAACAACCAAACAACACAAATACAAAACAATTTCTTGATTGACACTATGACAGATGACACATACAGTGCTGTCGTTTTGCCATTTTTTTTATTATTAAGCGACGTTTAAAACAATGAAATTATAAATATGGTAAAAGTTTACACATAAATAATACTTTCAAAAAATATTTAATATAACATATTTAAAAGATATTTGTTTAACGATGTTATAGAAGTCTAAAAGTAAGAAGAAGTACACAAACGTATATTACTTCTCGTATACCGTCTAACTGGCAACTTTGTATTGCTAGCTCCTAGGGTTGCCACCTGTCCTTTTTTGGAGAAGGACAGTCCTTTTTGGAAGTAAAATGTCCTTTTTTACGTCAAATGTCTTTTTTTACTGCCCAGATCTTTGGAAGGGACATGGTTTGTACAAAAATTATAAGCTAAGGACATTTTTTTACACTTTTCCTCAAATTTTTTCATTGCGGTCCATTAGAGAAAAATAATGTATGAAACAAAAATTATAAAGATCGATTAAAGCCTAAATTTAAAATTTGGTATATTTCTCTCTATCCGTCTTTGAATTTTCTTCAAAATTCGAAATTAGTCTCAAATATATCGAATACAGTTCATTTTAGAGAAATTATGTTAAAACAAGATATATAGTAAATGATTAGAATTTAATTTTTTACATTTTGTCAAATTTCTCGCATACGGACTATACGGAAAATTTGAGGTCAGAAAAATTAATGATTCAGATACTTTCCTTATCTGTATATAGACAGGAAAGTAAAACAGCAAAAACGATTTGAGAATCGTATAATCAAAGGACCTTCTTGTTGATTTCAAAATAGTTATCACGGGATATTGGAAAACTCGATAGCAATGTGTCCAAAACAGTACGTGTCGTGCTAAATAATACTTGTCAATGAGACGGTTTCTCGTATCCAAAGTGATGCACGCCACTAAGATCGTGGAAGATATCGATAAAACTACAATGTATATCGGAAATTTATCACAGCTACTTTATATGTAAAGTGGTAACAATCTCTTGGGTAACTCGAATCTTGAAATAGAAAAAGGAATCCCGTGAAGGCCGTCGTACATCAGAGAACAGATTGTTGCAGAGATTTTGTAACTTTTCGTACTAAAATTTAAAGAAAAATATAAATAAACTTTTCTAAATTCATATAATACTGGTAAAAACTGCTTATGTATTTGATTACCCTATACTGAAAAAAAGCAAAACATTTAGTATTAAATCGTGAGCATATTTTAAACTCAATTACAAATATTAGGTCGGCACTGCCATTGTATTTTACACCCACTGAATTTCGTCCTTGTTTAGGTTAACTAAATAATGAACTCCGTTGTTACATTTCAAACAAACCTTAACTTTCTTTCATAAACATAAAGTTAATAAAGTTAAAATTTATAATTAAAACGTATGTTGGCGTATTTGTGTGCAGTTAATTTGAAATAATACTCTAATGAAACTCTTGTATAAATTGTATTTAACAATTATTGTACTAAGGAAAATGGAAAATTATATTTACTATTAAATTTCATTGTGAAACATTTTTTGGTTCATTTTCAAACGTTTTTTTTTATAAATTTTTGTTTCTTCTAGAACAAAAAATAATAGCTATATTTTTTGATAATACTGCCTTGCTAGTGGTAGGTAAATAAACTACAGACATCAGTGAATTAAATAAATGCACTAAAAGATATCGTTTTATTAAAATAACCGACACCAAATCTTTAATACGAAAATGCAAATGAAAATAAAAGTCCTTTTTCTACTACCGTGCGTAAAGTACGTACTTTACGCACTCCACGAAGTGTGTAAAGTTGTACTTTTTTTCACTAGTGCGTAAAGTAAAACTCTTTACGCACTAGTTAAAAAAAAGTAAAATTTGACAAAATTTGTACATAACAACAAAATATAACGTTTTATTTTATATTAACATTTTTTTGCTATCTGCTTCTAAGACAAATAAATAAATTATTTTTGCTTATATCTATTTAGTGTCCAACAAATTATCAACAGTTTATTTTAATTATAATTTTCTCTAAATGTCATCGATTTAATTAAAAGTAAACATACAGTGGATGTCGATTTTGGTAAAAGTAAGTTGGCCGTGGCTGTGTGGATTAGAAGAACTGTCAATCTCTAAACTTTTAATTAGTGCCTACCTTATAACAGAACACGACAAAAGTATATTTAAGTTCAAAATTAGATTCTAAAGCCAATTTAGCATTTTTTTAAACTCAATCAAGTTTGAGAAAGTAAAAAGTTTTACTTTTTAATGTTTGTTTACTTAAATTCAAATTTTATTTGCAGTTTATTATATCTGTCATAATCGATATGGATTCAAATTTATCTAGTGATAGCGAATTTGATAATAGCTTTCCGAGATATCTTATGCAGTGCACAAAAGGCCACTGAAAATTTTTTGCCAAAAAAATCTGCATATATTTATCAGCAAAAATACAATGCATTTATAGAATGGTGTAGGAAGAATAAGGTGACAAAATATTCGTAAAACGTTATTTTAGCATATTTCTCTGATGAATTGAAGAATTGCAAAGCTTCTCCCCTATGGTCGATTTATTCTATGCTTAAAAGCAACTTAAAATATAAAAACAACGTTGATATTTTGAAATTCAACAAGTTAATAGCGTTTCTCAAACAAAAAAATGAAGGTTATAAACCAAAAAAATCCAAAATTTTTGAACGAGAAGATCTAATTAATTTTCTGTTGAAAGCTCCAGATTCCAAGTTTTTAATGATCAAAGTAAGTAAATGCCTCAGTAGATGCTTGTGGTAAAGTCCCTTTTTTGACTCATGTGATTGTCGCACTCGCCTACGGCTCGTGCGACAACATTCACATTCGTCAGAAATAAGGGTAACTTTACACACTTGTTGCATAAATAACTATTATATCTCAAAAAGTCGTTTATTACTTCATCCTCATACACACCTAAATGGATAATTAAGGAGTCAATGCTTTGTAAAATCAAAATATTTAATAAGAAAAAAAATAAACAATTTAAGCTAAAAACAAGCCTACTAATAATTTGACTTACCATGACATATTATTTACAAATTAGATACACAGGTTAACATAAAAAGTAATAAAAAGGTTACTGTGTGTACATTAGGGTGGTGCAAAAAGCCGACTATTTTTTTTAATTCGGTACGATATTAACTAACCAGCTGTTAGAACACTAAGATGGTCTTATGAAAAACCCCCCAAAGGACTGAACATAAATTTTTCAAAAAGATTACTACTGTATGTGTATACTTATCAAGATTGTTTCCCAAAATGAGACAATATGGTTGGCTCGTTGGCCCCTACCACTATGTCAGTTGACTTAGAGAAGACCACGTCATATCCTGACATTAATAATTCAAAAATTTTGGATATCTTTACCATCAAAAGATTTATTCTTTAGTTATAATTTAAATTGTGAAAAATACAATTCAAATAAAAGTTTAAAAAATACACTAAAAAATATGAACAAACAACATTTAACACGAGGTCTAGGAACTAAAATGGCATTAAATTTAAATAGTAAATTTAGTCTTACGTGTTCCTTGTGCTCTTATTTAAATATTCATTTTATTTCCCTTTGTCTTATTAATCGTTCTGTATCTGAAATGTGTGGAGAGTGGGTTTCTTCACGGCACTTAGGCCTCAGTAAGCTTATTGTGCATCCTCCTAATTAGATAGGCCCCTCCTAGTTGGTGAGCCAGCCTACAGATTTAATGATGTTGAAAACGTCGTCAAGAGGTGCTTCTCTTCTTTTATTAAGCACTTAATGATTTGTGTATTTATCAATTACAATAAATTATTTTAAGATTTAGGTAATTAAGCACTTCGTAATTTTTCTATAAACCATTCCTAATAATTATACCCAATATTTCTATATTGTTGCAAAACAGTGACTTAGCAATTATGAAAAAGATACAGAAATATTAGGAAATGATTTCTTTGAGTGTATCTAATAGGAAGATGATTTTAAGTTGGATATCAGATGATTAAATATCACATTCAATCCTAAAGCTACATTTTAGAATATCTACACTTTCACCATCAGATTTAAAAATTAGTTTATCTTTATCTCAGTTGGTTAAGGAAATGCATAAATTTTGTTCTATTTGTTAGTGTGCTACATTTAAATTTAAAAAGAAACTACTTTTTTCTAAAATTCGAGTACTGGTAAGATCATTTGACATTTTAAACATGATTTTTTTTATTTAAAAACATAAAATTTTTAGAATCAACAATAATGAGTAATTTACGTTGCAAGACCGAAAAGTAGTGCTTTGCAGGTCTAGACAAGCAGATTCTAGGGCGAGCCGTAGGCGAGACTTGGAATCTTGAAGAAACTTGCTTAACACTAATTTACGGTCGCGTGATCTAGAATATTTTTTTTGAGAGCGACACTCTGATGTAAACTCAATTATTTATTTTATCTAATAAAGTGATTAACAAATATTACAAAAACTAGATAATGAATACAACTACATAAACTAACCAAATACATTATTTTCTATTCAGATAATTCAAAATCTAAATCCATGTTTTTAAATTTGCGAACACGAGTATGACATAAACAAATTAAAAATCGACGAACTGTTACTTGGCAATAAATCGCAATGTTGTTACCATAGTAACGAAATCAAGACAGACTGTATTATCAAACAGCGATCAAAATACTTAAAAACAGGGACCGGTTATAGTAAATTTCTATCATAATTATTAAAAACAAAAAAAATTAACGAAGATACCTGTGAAACCGTTGCTAAGCAATATAAAAAGTTGGTTGAATGTGATAGTTAGATAATTACATTGCCAGTTACATATTGAATTACATTTTTAATAATAAAATTGTCTTTTTATTCTTAAAAATATGTTTGACAGTTAAATTGAATGGAGTCAATAGACATTGACGGATTTAGGCTTGCTGTCGCCCTCGGCTCCGTTCGATGTGCCGCCCTTATTGATAAAATGAATTTGATTAATTTTGATCCAATATTTTTATTTAAAAAAAATATTTTTATAACATTAATCAATTTGAAAATCTCTTTTTCCTGCAGAAACGTCGATAATATCATCATAATTAATTTCTTGAACTATACTCGGACAAAATATTAAAGAAGGTGATTCCTCCCTGATCACGTACAACAATAATACTATACCAGAACATAATAAATGGAATCACGCGCGTAAAACTGCAAAAGTTATCGGAATCACGTGCCAACTAGTCATAAATGCATGTTTATTGCCAAAATGAATTACGCCAGTGGCGTATAAAAACTATTGGCAAATTAAATGCGGTAATAGTAAATAATAATATATGAAAGTAGGTTGGTTATCTATTTTTGTAGTAATAATCATTTATGTTTATAATTTTGTTTTGTTTATTGTTAAAATATGTAAATATTATGCCAGTGGCGTAGAAACACTATTGGAAAATTAAATGGGGTATTATACTAGAACAAAATATTGAAGAAGGTGCGCCTTAAAACTGCAAAAGGTATCGTTATCATATCAAAATGCACTCTTCCAGTGTCGCAGAAATACCATATTGGCAAATTAAATGGGTATTTGTGAATATTACTAGATGAAAGTAGGTTGGTTATCTATTTTTGTTATAATAATTCATCTATGTTTATAATTGTATTTTGTTTATTTTAAAAATTGGTAAATTAAGCTTGGTATCACTTACTTGAATTCTAAATCTATGAAGTTTCGTAATCCATTGATTCTAAAGAACTATCACTGGAATCGTCTTTATCGTCGGAACTTAAAGTTATGACTAAAGGTTCAACTACTGTTTCGATCATACCGTCCAAGCGCCTCATATTATTTTCTTCCTTAATTACATGGGAAATAGCATTCTGTCAATGTTCAGGTTTTATACGTTCTCTAACGGTTTTTAACAAACTTTGAACGTCGGCTATTTTAAAAGTTTTATTTTCTTGAACTACAAACCCTTTCACTTGCGCCCAAATTCGCAGTAATAAGGTGGAAGTCTTAGTACCGTAATACCACGATCACGAGCCATTGTGTGACAACATTTTGAATATATTTATGGCGGTGTTCCTTTATTATGTCCATTAATTCCACTTTAAGCATCTCCTCAGTAAATGTTATTGCTTTATCCCACAGCCAGGTTTGCATATCTACTGGACATTATCGAAATGCGTTTAACTCGTCGACTGTGATAAGAAGCGTTATCTAGTACAATAACTGAATTTCGTTCTAAACGCTGTAATACTTCAATAAACCATTTTTCAAAGCATTTCACATTCATGTCCTCCTGGTAGTCTCCTGTTTTTTTCGATATAAACACAATGGCGCTCTTTTCCAAAAATCCACTGTCACTTATGATTTTGGTAACAATTAGGCGCTGTCCTTTACCTGATATTGCTTTCAAACCTGTAGATAATCCCTCTATAAAAGCTTGGCGATGACTAGTTACAGAAGTATCTTGCCATATCTTAGATACCGTGTGTCCAGCATTCACCCACGTTTCATCCAGATAGTATATATTTTTTTAAGGGCTCTAAACTCTTTAATATTTCGTAAATAACGCCGTCGCCAGGACACTATATCTGACCTCTCAATTAAAATTGATTTCCTACACCGTTTGACAAAACGAAATTTTAGGTCCCATAAAAGTTTTCGTTAAGTTTCACGGCTCATTAATGGAATTTCTTCGTTTTCTCTTAATTTCGTAAGAACAACTTTAAGTGTTGGGGCTTTGTTTTCGAAAAAAAAAAAAAAAAAGAATGTACAGTTCTTCGAATGATTTGTTTTTGGTCCAATTTTAATAGTTTTCGACCACGGGTATGCGTTTAAGGGGCTTCTAAGGAGCCTTTTTTTGTCTTTTCTTGTACAATATGTTCAACTGTTGAAACAGATACTCCAGTTAAACAAGAATTGCGGTTTACAGCTTCATTTGTAGGAAGTATCTGTTTCAGCCTATCATACACTTTCCATATAATGTTCGTTTCATCCTTTGATAAGGGCTTTCGCCGACGTAATTGGGTTTCACTTGAACCTTCCTCTGAATTCATTACTTTTGCAACAATATAATAATTCTACTATTAAATTGTTTTTATTAAATTTATAAAGACACCAATGTTTTACTATTTAATAAACTTTTAAAGTACCTATCTAATATACTACACAATAAATATAACTCCTCGAATATGCACTACCACTACCAAATTGTAAGGCACAAACATTGTAACGTTCATTTTTGGCCCCACGAATTAATAAAATTGTTTTGGCTTACCTGGTTAATCATACGAAAAAAAAAGGGTAAAATCGTATTGATGATATCACTATTATTTTGGTCATTAACTAATTTCACCTGTATTCTAACTTTCGGACATCATTATTACAATTTATTTCATCTCACCACTAAGTAAAAGGATAGTAGTTCTCCTAAAAATAGACCAAGTTTCGTTGTAAATTTATACATATTATGTATTATAGTCTCACCTTTGGGTAATTAATTATTTACGATACCATTCTTTAAGATTTTCTTTGTTTATTTGTGTTTATAGCTGTCAGTATTGTTTTTTAATTATGACAGTGAATGACATAAACGTCATTTGACGACAGAACACCGACAAGTGTCATGTTGGTGGGACGTTCCAATATCGGGCTCAGAACCCGAGGTAAGGTAGTTTCACAATGAGCGATTTTCAGTCGTGAGGGATTTTTTGGCGATCGCTGTTGTATTAATTTTTGTCGGGAACAGTTTCCCAAATGTAGTTATACTGTATATAAATATAGTTTTTAGGGTACCTTTCGTAAATGGTCTCTTAAGTTATATAGTGGGGAATTCTTGAGGATGAATTTCTGAACCCACTTGTCATTTATCGGAAAGGGATTTCGGCCATTTTTGGACGGCTGACGTATTGTTTCTGTCAGTGGGTGTTGAATCACAAGTAGGACGAATTTTGCGTCGAAGTAGAATTTTCTTAATATTTAGCCCCGTCGGCTTACCCTAATTAAAGGGGATTTTAGATTCTACTTCATGGTTAATTGTGGGCAAATGGACATTTCGTATTTTGAGAGGAATTTTAGTGTATTGGTAAATTCCTATGGTCATTGGTCCAGCCCATATCTAATATAGGATTTTAACGCAATAAACGGAAGTTCACAGCATTTGGAGTGTGGAATATTGTTGTGCTGTGGATCATCTCACGTGTTTCTCATCCTTGGAAGGCTACCAAGTTAACCCTTTACGAAAAAGGTATGTTTTGTATATATTTGGTTATGTTACGCACCATGTGGCTGTCACTTTCTTTTATGTTATGACATGGTGTAACAGAATTTTAATTATTTGAGCTCATAATACTGTTTATGACTCACTGTTGAGCCAATGTAATTTTTCTTTATCCTAGATGCTGAATATTTTCTAGTTTATGTACATTTTTGGGTAATCCTATAGTTCGGGATACTTGAGTCAATGTGTATTGACATTTTTCTTTGTAATATTTTAAGAGTTTCACCCAGGGGGTTGTTAGCCCAAGATTCGTCGACAGTTTCACCCAGGGGGTTGTTAACCCAGGATTCGACAACAATTTTCACCCAGGGGGTAGCGACTCAGGATTTCAACAGTTGTACACAGAGGGTTATATCGTCCGGAGTTCAACGGTTTCATCGAGGGAACACAGAACATTGGTATGCTAGCCGCCTAGCTTACTTGCAGCTAGATTTACAATGATGATTCTCGTTCTGGATAGGAAGATGGGAGTGCTGTGAAAGAAGACACCCTACTATCAGGTTTTTTTTTATACTTTATATTGAAGGTTTCATGTGTGCATTGTTGAACTATACATTCACTTTCAATTGAATGTTGTCAAGGTATTCTCAACATTATTTATACTTTTGAGCACAGAATGTTCTAGGGTTATTTCACTCATAACTTAAGTATTATCAAATAGTACATCGTTTAATTGATTAATATTTCAAGCTTTTACTTAATTTAAGCACTTAATGCTGATGTAGTAATCCTTCGGGTCGCAGAACACTTGGACTGCTTCCACGTTTAAGTTGTAATTCTTCAGTTATTAAGGGCTACTGCCATAATTTTACTTTTTTTTAATTTATTCATTATTAAATGGTCCAGACTTAACGATTAAGTTAAGCAATCTCAGAAGACCCGTGTGGGGGCAGAGATTAGGTAACCTCTTCCAATCTGGGAGTTTAAGTAAATAACCTCTGTGTCTGAAGTCCTTTGTGTATCTTTGTATTTTTATTTTTTTGATATTTTTATTTAGTTTTATGAATTATACTTAATTATAAAATTTCATGGTTTAATAATTTTCTTTTGGGTAGTTTGGTCTTAACTAAAAGTTAAGCAGATATCGCCTTCCAATTTGGAGAGGGTTATAAGCTTATAAGGATTTCAAGTTTACTGTTTAGTTTATAATATACGATGTAGTATAGGTGCGGTTATGCACAATATTTAAGTTAACTATTATTTTATATTTTATTTTTTTTATGTAAGGTGGAAATTAATACTTTGCGCAAGCGTCATGCCTGGTACCAAGCTAACGACGAACCGTGCCATATTTTGATTTAATAATTTATTTTGGGTTATGCATATACATATACAGTGTAAATTTTCCCTTTAATTTCCTCCAATTTTTTTTGATTACCTAAGCCATTAGGTAATTAGTTTGTGTATTTAGTAAATATTTTTTTCTTTATAAAGGAACATAAGTTGAGGTTTGTCTTTTATTTCTTTCCTCATTTACTGGGTTTTTGGGGAAATAGGATCATAGTTTGGCCACTATATAGACCCAGTTGGCGCCTATTTATTTGTCTACTATTTCCGGAATTATTGTAAGCTATCCACCCCCTAGCTGCCGTCTGAGCGACGTCGAAGGCCCGAAGGTTGACACCGGAACAACCGAAACTTGTGTAACCGTAGTAGACAACATTTTTAATTGTAGTTAATACTTTAATAATTTTTTTTTTAAGTTTAAAAATTTTGGTGGAATCACCAAGTTCATTTCTTAGGTTACAACATGAACAACTACTCGTATATCAAAAAAGAGCAGTTATACAAAAAAGTGTTTTTAAAATATAAAGTAATTATTGTAAATAGTTAAAGCGATACAAATCTAACTTCGTCGAAAGTTAGTTTTCAACTGTCTTTGTGCCTGTGCTGATAATATTCAATCTGTAACCCGTCTGTCGTTTATTTACTTGAAACACATTTTAAAACCATTAAATACAGATAACGAAGTCATTAGGGAATAAATATATTCATTTCTTGAAAACGATCAAAAACGTATATTTAACGCATCATCTTTGTTTAAATAAAGATGTTGACATACAAATTTAATAAAGTTTACTAACAAATACCTAATAAAAAATAAATAATTATTTGGTATTTGATACGCGGCCTATGCTGACTCTGTCGGAATTTTCATTCATAGACAACAGTGTTGATCATGCATATGACTCACCTTCTCCAATATTTTGTCCGGGTATATATAATTAATATATATCAGCTCACATACTTTAATTTAAAAAAAATTCGAAATTCTTGCTCTAGGATTATCAGAAATTATTGAAATTTGTGGATGTAATTAAACATTTTTTGCAAATATGAAAAATATCGAATGATGTTTTTTATTTAGATATAAATTTAAATTTTTTCACCAATTATTTTGATGATTCAAAAAATTGAATATTGAAAAAGACGGGATTTATTTTCACGAAAAATTATTTTTATTAACAAAAAATGTTCTGACACTTTTAAATGAATATCAAAATTATATTCAATACATACAAATCTACGGTATTTTTATTTCACACTAAAAACAAATTGAGAAGTTATTCAGATTTAGTAATTTCAAAACGCTTCATACACGTGAGGTTAATCTCACTAAAGAAACAGCAAGTAAAGAACATTACTCAATAAAGGCTATTATTGATCTATTAAAAAATTAACATCTTACCCATACAAATTCAGAAGCAAATTAATAAATTGAATTATAATATATTCTATAAAACATTTTTTATAAAAATTAATCTAAACCAATTTTTGAAATTGATTATCTTTACTTTTTTTCGCCTCTAAAATGTTGGCGTTTCAAAAATTTTGCCGCCCTTCATATTATGCCGCCCTAGTCCCGAGCATCACGGGCCCAGGCGTAAATTCATCACTGACAAATTCAACTGGGTTACAATGGTAGGCGATGAGATCATCTCATTACTTTTAATCTAAATTGAATGAATTCCACCAGATCTACGAGTAGCTTCAGAAAATGCTAAGGCATAATTTAGCAGAAAATTGGAGAAACATACGAAAACACGAACATAAAGTAAGTGAAATTTGCTGGTAAGGGCACATGTTAGCCGGAAATAGTTATCTTCCCAAGTAGCGTGTGTCATTTTCTTACCAGCGAATGTCACTTATTGTGTACTTTTTAAGTATTTTCTCCAGAATCATGCCTTCTATAGCTATTTCTGCTGCCAATGGTAGAACATTCAAGTTAACTGTCGGACATATTTGTAAGTATATAAAGACAAATGTATTATTTAAAGTGCCGTTCAATACGTAACAACTGGCAAAATAATTACCTATCTATCAGATTTAACCAACTTATTATAGAGCCTAGCAACGGCCTGACAGTTATCTTTATATAAATTAATACCAATATTATTTATTTAAAACTTTAAAAAAAATTCTAAGAGTTGATTGTGAGTAAAATAGTATATACGTCTCAAGGGAACTCATTCTAACCTCAAGTTTGTACCTTGACACTCGGCTATAATTAGAGTATTTCGCAAATCGGTATGTAATAAATATACTATTACAGTATCAAGTACCATTATACAATTCGAACATTGAATTTTCTGTTACTTATCCATACCGTACGCCACTGACAAAGTTTATTTAACTGATTGTTTTGCAGATAGGTGTGCCTTACTACATCAAAAATGTTTACCAAATATAGTAAAATTATACTGAAAAATAAAAAAATTAAAGCCATTAATAATTTTTAAATTTTTAACTTTAACACCCTATATTTTAAGAACTAGTGTTTATTTTTATCTACGCATGTTTCGTTTAATCCTTAATCCCTTATTCTGTGTTGCAATTATGCTAGTCAGAGTCTAAATTTTTACCCAGAAAATTCATAAGCGGCCGATTGAATTCGGTAATTAGTTCCCACTTCCGCTTTCTATAATTATTCCAAAAATGATTTAAAGTATCTAAAATTCACCACCATTCCGAATTTTCTAACCTATTTAAACCCATGAATATTCAACAACACAAACGAATATCACCTAAGGGCACAAACGCGTCTCGGAATATGCAAAAACCAACTTTGAGAGGGCGCGATGGCTTCGAGGGCCCTTTTGTAACTCAAGAACAATCAGACGAAACGTCAAAGAGAAGGTCAAGGGCCAATCGACTTTGGAAAATCCCGCGTTATTGTTACGGCGAACTCTCGCAATGAATTTTCATTTGAATTTGTCCTTTATCTCATTTAACTCGATGAGGATTAAACCAGTGCGTGAGACACTTGAGACTGTCGCGTTTCCCTTTGAGAGAGATTTGCAGCTAAACTGTAATTTAAACTTCCTTCTTATCGTTTACATAACTCAACAATGAAGTTTGTTAAGGTATTTTAATCGAAAGATAGATACATATTGTGGAAATAACAATTATAACGCAAAAATGAGCCAATTTTGAGAAAAACTAATTTAACACAAAATTATTTTGGGAAATATATCTGTACTATTATTTTTAAAGAATTGTTTAACCAATTTCCAGGTCTTAAAAAAATGTCAGGCGTTTTCGATTTTTGAAGTAGGTTTGTTTTCAAGCATTCCAAATCCGTTTTTTCTAGGTGGATTAGTCTCCATTCTACCTATCCTACTTCTTTAAAAATTGTTTTCCACCTCTTCCTACCCATTGTAATCTCTTTCGCATTAATTATTACTATCATATTGTAACTTATTGAATTCATTTGTGCTACACCATCTCCTTCTTCCTGCTAGCTCCCAGTTTAATATTATTTAAACGAAGAAGTAAATCCAACCCCTCAAATGTGATCTTTAATGAGACAATAATTCGCAAAATCAGTACCACAGATTTAATAGTTTCTTTGCTAATAAACTAATGCTATATTTTTTTTGTACAATATTGCAATTGCTATATTGTTAAAAAAATTAGATAAGTAAAATAATATGATGATTAGCTTTTATTAGTTGCGTAATTGACGAAATTTAGAATATTATACTAAAAAATACAATATTCTAAATTAATTGATTTATTATGTTTAAATATTTTTGAGGATATAATTACTGTACAATAATTTTCTTGTTTCGTTCCTAAAGCAGTAGAAACTTGGAATAGTTTACGTATAAAGAATGTTTTAAAATATTTGTCAGCAATTTTTGGCACAACAAAGGATTTTGTACTGCCAGTATCGATTAAAACTCTTAATTTATTTTCTGGGAATATTATGTACGGTAATTCATTCTTACTGTTAGTTTGTAACGTTTAAATTTGGCCTTATAGCGGTGTTTCATAAAAATAAGAATACACTAGTTTTTATCCGTGTTCAATAATTATTTAATGGGTCCTTCTATAACCCGCATTTTTAACCACTGTGCTTTTGGGGTCGATATCATGAGCGAAGTTAGGGGGGGCTTGGGGGGCTAAGCCCCCCCAAAAACCAAATTAACCCCCCAAAAATAATTCGAACATCCATCCACACATTTCAGATTTCAGAACAGAAATTAATAAATAAAAAAAAATCGTGCCTTTTGATTGATTCTGAAATTTTACATTTAGTTCAGGAGGCAGTGAATTTTACTCGTACTCATTTTTCCAATCGATGTAAAAGAAAATAAACTGTTCTCTTAGTGACAAAAAACAAACATTTTGAGTCTGACACTTATTTACCCAGTCATAAATATTTTACATTTACTCATAGAAATAGTATAGAAAGCCGATTCCATATATCAAAAATCTGATGTGTCCAACACATGACTTTCCTATCTAGTTATTATAGGCATTTTCCGGTTATTTTGTACAACCTATTGCAGCATCTCTATAAATGTTTAGAGGATAAACTAAATATATACATTTTACACATACATCTACCTCGAAACATTTTTCTATAGATATTCATTGAAAACGAAAATACAGAAAAATTTAAATTTAGCACTTTTCCATTACGGACCATTTTAGAAAAATCATGTATAAACAAAAATTATAGAAATCGATATCGCAAACAACTTTTAGTTCAACAATTTTCATAAAAATCAGAATTTTGCACATTTTGTCAAATTTCTCGAATACGGACCATTTCAGGAAATTTTGACATAAAACAAAAATTATAGATAATAATATTAGAAGTAACTTTTATTTGAACAATTTTCTTCTCCAAACATAAATAATAGATATATTCCATAAAATATAAAAACGGCCTCCCATAAAGTACCCCCCCAGATGTTCCAACTTTGTCCAAAATCTAATCATTTCACGTCAGGCCGAAATAAACCTTAAGTTTAAAATTTAATGTTTTTTCCTTTATCCGTTTTTGAGTTTTCTTCAAATTTCGAAATTTACACATTTTCTCAAATATCTCGAATACGGTCCATTTTAGAGAAATTATGTATAGGACAAAAATTATAGAGAATTATATTATAAACAACTTTTATTTGAACAATTTTTATAAAAAATTATGTTTTTTACATTTTGTCAAATTTCTCGAATACGGACCATTTTAGGAAAATTTTGCATAAAACAAAAATTATAGATAATTATATTAGAAGTAACTTTTATTTGAAGAATTTTCTTCTCCAAACGTAAATAACAGATATATTCCATAAAATATAAAAATGACCACCTATAAAGTACCCCCCCAGATGTTCCGACACTGCCCAAAATCTAATCAGCTCATTGGACGCTGAAACAAAGCTTAAGTTTAAAATTTGGTGTTTTTCTGTGTATCGGTTCATGAGTTATGCGTTATACAGACACACACACACACACACACACACACACACACACACACAGACACACACACACACACACAGACATTATCGCGAAAATAGTCAAAACGGATTCAGGGGACCTCAAAACGTAAAAATCCGTCGAAAACTCGAGGTCGAAAAAAATCATGATTCCTATACTTTCCTTATATCTGTATACAGATAGGAAAGTAAAAATGAAACCATAAGGAGAAAATAGTGTGTCGGAGCTCATGCGTATAACGGTGCTGGCGCGAACAGGACCGGTGCAAGTTTTTTATTGATCGAACAAATAGTTCGCACGATATTTCAATCATACATTTTTAGAGATGATTATATAGAAAAAACGATTAAAAAATTTCAAGTTAAGGTAAATATGGTTCTGACAGTCCTTATTAAGAAAGATATGGGCGGATTTTGTTTATACTTAACATTACACTCGCGCATTTAAATATAACTATGCATATAAATATTTACAAACAAAGATACTTTTCCAAACAGGCAATCATTAGTACTGTAGTCACGAGATTTTGCTTGTGATTTGACATCTTATTTGATAATATCATTTGCTACAACTAAATTTAATCTGGGGAGTGCAAAATAGGGCCCAGGAATATTATGTTCGATATTTTTTTACATTTTGTCAGCCAAGACTATGAGTCGTTAGACAGAAAACCTTTCATGTTACCATTTTCAATATAAATTAAAAAATTAAAAAATACTACTACATTTACTTGGTACATATTTTATTTTAATTTTGAACCTTTTTAAAAGGGTCTTTCGGTTCCATAATAAAAATTAGTTGCTGCTTACTAGAAACATTCTATATAGCCTAAACCAATTTATAGTTTGTTTTCGATCAATTTAATACAAAGATTTAAAGTTTTTAGTCGATGATAACATTCCACACCAGCACATTGCAAACCTATTTTATAAATAATAGGAATAAACTTGTAAATCATTAATTTGGTAGTTATCTCACTCATATGACTATTTCGATTTCTAAATATATTTTGGCCTTACAATACGAAGCGTTTTGTATCTACCACTTTTTTAATGAACGATGAATGTTGGCAGGCGTGTACCTTTTTCGGAACAAGAGGCGTTTTAACGAAGGAAATGATTTTCGAACTATCTAGTTAGTTTTCGGAAAAATAGAAAACGTTTGAAGAAAGTTGTCAATAACAGTTTGTCGTTCATGTGTTTCATTTTGATCAGCTTTCATACAAAATTGCGTAGAATATTTTTCCGATTCAAAATCGAGATTCTCGATATTTCCACAGTTTATTTATAATACCTTCTAAACTGGATTTATCTATCATTTTATATACTTTATAATATATGTTCATGCCCTACTTTTCACTTTATTAACAATTTTTTTTAACATACTTCAAAATGGTAGGATATTCTCAATTCGTTGAAATATTTTTTTATGTATGTTGAGCGATAATTCTTTACCACGTTGCCCGATTTCTAGGATTATTTTTGTTAGAAAAGGAAACAGTTTTATATACATTAAGTCAAGATCTGAAGATGGGATCCATAAGAAAATCATTAACATCTTTATTTTTAAAGTAGGTTTTTTTTAAATTTCTTTAAACCTTACTGGTTCGAACGCGGTAAGGAATGAAGAAATGTAAATAATTGTTGTGCCAGCCAAAAAGCGAAGAGGAAGTACCGATTAAAATATCGAGTGACAGAAGAGTTCCTAAGATTGTTGAGATCGGGTTTATGTTTTAAAATGCCTTAAAACCGATATCGATAATGTCTCCCCGTCGCTGGGCAGCCTGTATATAAATATACAGCTCTCTATTTACATAATTATAATTCTTAGGTAGGTTTAGATTTGCAGACATAAATCTTGCAATAAATATAACAGCTGCCTAATACATTGATTACATTTTCATTAGCCAATGTAAAAATGTCTTTTATTGTACCTAGGATTTGACTAAACACTACACAAAACTAAAAATAAAATGCCACTTTCATCGTGTAATTAATGCCGCGTTTGAGAATCCACATCGGATGCATTTTTTACATCTCGAGCGTTTTTTATCCACATCGGACACATCTGTCCCATTACATTTAAGTATACTGAATCACGTGATCAAAGATTTACTACTTACTACATCTCAGATGCATCCGATGTGGATTCTCAAACGCGGCATAAATAATAAACTACAAACGGTCCTGTAAGGGCAGCGTCATATAGCCTTGAAACACCGGATTTTAGTGCTATTGCCAGGTCAATATTGAATTTGTAGGTGAATCGCTTATTGAACATTAAAAATACGGTATTAATGACATTAATACGGTATTTGTATATATTTTTGGGAATGTAATTACACATAAATATTATTAGTTGATTATATAAATGTGTATAAGTTATTTTGTGGCGATATTTCGTAGATATAAACTGTTTAAATCATATAATTTAAAAATTAATTAAATTAAAATTCTTTTCTGTTAGGTATGTTTAATATATTTGGCAACACTACAGGGGCAAGTCATGCATATTGCGCAAGCTTCTAGACACACTATTTTGCGATGTCAGGCGCAGAGACGCGTTTTTATGCACAGTAGGTTTCAATTTCTGCTTAAATGTTATGTTTATATTGGTCTTCTATATTATTTCTATGCATTTACTAAACTAGAACATAAAGTTTATAAAAATAGCAGTTTGGAATATCTCAGATAGTGGAAAGTGAGTGTGGCAGAAAATTTAGCATATAAATTGATACAATCATGAACTGTTAATAATAATAAGTCTGGCTGATTTACGAAATTGGCAAATGAGTCTGGTAACATCTTCAAAATCGAAAAAATATAATATTTTTGCTTTTATTTTCCCGGGTTTAAAAATTTGTCACGTGATAGATTATATTATAATTTTACAGCTCTATTTTATAGCAGATCAAATACCGTTTTTTTAAAACGCTTCCATGAAATATTTCTGGAAATTTTCCTTTTGGTGAGTACCCTGAACGAAATTATACTGAAAATTGTTTTGACAGTTGAGAAGCTCTTTTATGCATATTTTATATGCTGTTCTATGGCCAGCTTTGAAAATTTGATTTTAGTCGTTTTAATGCATGTCTGTCTAGTTTTGAAATTTGGATATTCTGGTGTAAAATATTCTTACCCAATACCTACCACTGGTGCCTAAATTATTATCAGTAAATTTTTGCTCACTCACGCATATTTTAAGAAAAATATATATCGTCTTGGACTCAGGATAAGCTTCAAAATATTCATAAGTTCGAAAAAAATTTCGGAAATAATTTAAGCACTAGTGGTATTCTAAGTGAAAATATACGTCTGGCTGACAATTACAATCACGAAGGCCTGCCAGACTCACAAGTAGTGTCCGACCGAAGGTTTGGTTACGGTTTTGGCCAACTTCGGCTTAAAATAAGAGTTTCGACTACAGTTTCGGTTTCGGCGGAAAATTGGCCGAAACTGCAGCCAACTACGAAACTACTTTCGAAAGTTTTCGTATCACAATTGGTTGTGTCCGGCACAATGGCGACTGTGCCGGGTGCCATTCCTACACATTGCACGTACTTCTCTGCTTTATTTCAAGTGAACAGTCTTCAGTGCTCCTGGCCTAATTTATTCGGATCGAAGGAGCAATTTTTTAGGTGAAACGTGGAAAAAATATTATTTCTAGCCTACAACGTTAGACTGTTTACTTATGAATATTAATTTAATTATAAGTAACAAACATATTTAATTATCTGAATTTGTTTTTTTTTTTAAATTACATTATATATAATTCCCTTCATAATATTATTTTTTGTTACAAAAAATCTAGAGACAGATGCAGGAATGATTGCTACTTTGTAATTATCTTTTTTTTTTTAGTTTCAAAAGTAATAAAAAAAACAATGCCAATAAATTTATCAATGGCTTCTTGATCACATAAATAAATAGGTAATAAGTAAATGTAGCTAAAATTTATAATACGAGTTAATTAGTCTTAAACAAGGATTACAATAAGATATTGCAAATTTCAATAAGAGATCGCCTTAAAAGAAAGTTCTTATTTCTGTTTCGGTTTCGACCGAAACTAAGAAAGGAGCCGAAATTGGGTTTCGGTTTCGGTTATAAAACCGTATTTCGGTCGGATCTGACAAGCCAGGTAGTTAAACGAGGAGAGGAATAGTAATCGAACGTGCAGAATTTAGCGCGCCTGACGATCATTAGACAAGTCCGGCAAGGCTTTCGGGGTGTTCCACATTAGCCAGATTGTATTTTAAGCTGTTATCATGATATACATTTTTCTAGTACTGAGAACACTTGTAACAGGGATCCTTACTGGGCATTGCCAACTAAAAGGACACCTTAGTAAACAGAGAGTAGTAGAAAATAGTGAATGAAGATTCTGTGAGGAGAAGGACGAAACCTTCATTTACATTCTAACTGAATGTGTAGCACTCCAGAATCCAAGGGCACTATACCTAGGAACATATCAAATAGAAGCTTGAAGGCACTCCAAATTCTACACTTCCTTGAGAAGATATAATTGAAAGGGTCGTTATAGGCATTGAGACATTTCCTTGCTGCATTAGCGATAGAAGGGGGCATGTTACGAATAATGTTTAACATATTTTAAAATTCTTATTTTAACATCCTGTATTTTTTTATCTTGTTTTGTTTCTAAGATTTTATGGAAAAAAATTGTTTATGTTACTTACTTTTCCAAAAACTAGGTCTTAATCAAAAATAATAAAATAATTGTCAGAATAATATAAGAAAGTAATAATCAGCACAGTGGAACAGTAAGTAATAGAGAATTTGTTGGTTCTATATTTTTATTCATGTTATTTTAGGAATTTGAGTACATTGATTAACTTGTGTATTTACAAGCTAATAAATCATTACTACAAATCCGTCTATTGCTGCAAGATATTCCCAACAAGCTCAAATTCTATCTTCTTATCCGATTGGTACAACACATAATTTGCAAGGTTTACAAGTATGGGTCCATCAGTTGCTGGACGAACCAAAAAAGACCTGTGCCCTGTGTGTAGCAAGCCATATCGAGAAGAACGGATGGTAGAATGCACAAAATGTAAGAGATGGTGCTGTTTTGAGTGTGTCAATATCCTAGATGATGCTGAGGTAACCGGTGATGATACATGGAAGTGTCCTCTTTGTGAAGATGCAGCTAGTAAAACATCTCATCGAAGACCGCGCAAAAGCGGGAAGCCTAGTTCTACATGCTCCAAGAAAAGTATCTCTACAACGAGTAGTAAAACAAAAATGATGCTTCAACTTTTACGTGAAGAACGAGATCTAATACGTCAAGAAAGAAAAATTTTAGAAGAAGATGGAGGATCCGATGATAGCCAGGAAATCGACGAAGATGAAATACGTAAGACTGATCCTTTGGCCAATAAATTGCTTTCTTTAAATATAGATAAACCATTTAATGACAATATCGCCCCTTTAAATCCAACACTTAATAAGTCAATACCGACCTTTACTGGGGAAAATACAGGCATGTCTCATAAAAAAAGGGATCCGGGCGATCTTCCTATTTTTAATGGCAATCCATATGATTGGCCTATTTTCATTAGTAGTTTTGAAAGATCCACAGAGTTATGCCAAGTGGATAATCATGAAAATTTATTAAGGTTGCAAAAATGTTTAAAAGGTGCCGCAAGGGCCAGTGTCTCAAGTTTTTTAATTTTACCACAGTGTGTACCTCAAATAATTTCTACATTAAAAATACTATATGGTAGACCTGAGCAAATAATAGAATGTCATATAAATGCCATTCGTCGGCAACCGCCTCCTAAATTTGAAAAACTTGAGACATTGGTGGAGTTTGCGTTGGCAGTTAAAAATTTGTGTATTTCATTGGAAGCGGCTAATTTAAAAGACTATCTAAATAACCCTACCCTCATGCATGAACTGATAGATAAACTTCCGTCACAAATCAAAGTTAACTGGGCTTTGCATCGTAGCACATTGCAAAATTATAAGGGTCTAACTGAATTTGCTGATTGGCTATATAATATTGCGATAAATGTTTGCTCTGCGCTACCTACGCTAGCTCTTACTGATTATAACAAGTATAAACAGTTTAATAAAAACGAGCGGACTAATGTACATGAGCCAAATTCCACTTCCAATGATACAGTTTGTAGGATATGTTCAGGGAAATGTGATAAAATTACGGTTTGTCCAGTTTTTCAAAGATACGCAGTATCCAAAAGATGGGAAACTGTTAAATCTTTAAATTTATGTAGACTTTGCTTAAAAAAACATCGGTTTCCCTGTAGGTATCCTATAAAATGCAACAAAGAGGAATGCCAAAGAAAGCACCATCCCCTTCTTCATGAATATCCTGCTCAAAGCATTAATTCAGAACAAAGGGATAGTTCTATGCAAACTGTAGAATCTCACCACATACCTACATCTTTAGAAAATAATACAACACACGTATTAAACCATGGAACACGTTTCAGAATCATTCCTGTTGTTTTAAGAAATGGAAATATAGAGGTGAAAACATTCGCATTCTTAGATGAAGGGTCTTCTGTAACTTTATTGGAACAAAGTATTGCTCAAAGGTTAAACTTAAGGGGAAATCCAGAGCAGCTTTGTTTAAAATGGACAGGAGATCAACAGCGTTTGGAAGATAAATCAGAAAAGGTGTTCTACTCTATAACTGGTGATTATACTGGGGCAAAACAATTTGACCACCGACCAGCCAGAACGGTAAGAACCTTAAATCTTCCAGAACAAACTTTAGATGCAATAAAAATTAAAGAAGAATTTCCCTACTTAAATAATTTACCTTTCAAATCATACGCAAACGCTAAGCCGCAGTTATTACTAGGTTTAGATAACTGGGACTTAGCTTTACCTCTTAGGGTAAAGGAAGGCTTAGAAAACCAACCAATAGCTGCAAAATGCAGGTTAGGTTGGACTGTTTTTGCACTTTTTTCACCAAACCAAAATCAACTACAATACACATATCAAATTTGTGAATGTAGTACTGAAAATCTTACTAATAAAGAACTGTTTGATGCTGTAAAGGATTATTTTTCAATTGAAAGCCTAGGAGTTCAAAATATTAAACCGTTTATTTCCAAAGAGCTGGAAAGAGCTAACCAAATACAAGAAAGCACACTAGTTCAATTTGGTAACCAATATAAAATTGGGTTACTTTGGAAATATGACATCGTGAATCTCCCTAATAGCAAACCTATGGCATTGCAAAGGCTTGAATGTATAGAGAGAAAAATTAATAAAAATCCAGATCTAGGTGAAAAAATGAATAAACAACTTGAAGACTTCTTGAAAAAAAGATATATAAGAAAGTTGTCAGAACAAGAACTTTCACAAAATAAAGAAAAAACTTGGTACCTTCCTATATTTCCTGTCTTCAATCCCAATAAACCCGGTAAGTTTAGAATAGTGTGGGATGCAGCAGCGACTGTTCAAGGAGTATCATTAAATACTATGTTATTAAAAGGAGATGATCAACTTGCTTCCTTATTAGGCGTTCTCCTTCGATTCCGCGAAAGGAAGATTGGGTTTTCGGCAGATATCAAAGAAATGTTTCTTCGTGTTGGAATAATAGACAAAGATCAACACGCACAACGATTTTTTTGGCGTAGTGGTATTTCTGAAAACCCTTTAGAAACTTATGTCATGACTGTAATGACCTTTGGGGCTACTTGCTCACCCAGCTGTGCGCAGTTTGTGAAAAACACTAACGCACAGAAATTTAGGGCAAAATATCCAAGAGCTGTTGAGTGTATACTTAAAAATCACTATGTCGACGATCTCTTGGATTCAGCTGATACCGAAGAACAAGCTATACAAATTGCAAAAGAAGTAACTTTGATACATGCTAGAGGAAATTTTGAGATAAGAAATTGGCGATCAAACTCGCAAGAATTGACAAAAACAATGAACTCCGAACAGGAAGTTAAATTGGAAGTCAACCTCGACTTAGGAACCAAAACCATGGAAAAGGTGCTAGGTATGTGGTGGGACTTAAAGTCAGATAATTTTATTTTCAATTTAAGTCTAAATAAAGGTAACAAAGAAGTTTTAAAAGGGACAAGAAAGCCTACTAAAAGAGAGATTTTACAAATTTTAATGTCGGTTTATGACCCTCTAGGTTTACTTGCAAATTTTTTAATTTACGTAAAAATACTTCTCCAAGAACTATGGAGGAGCAATATTTCTTGGGATCAACCAATCACCGATGAGCTATACAAAAAATGGCTTGTCTGGTTAAAACAACTTCCACAAATAGAACAAGTTTCAATTCCAAGATGCTACCTCACTAATCTAGAAACTTGGAATGCTACAATTACTCAAATGCATGTTTTTGTAGATGCCAGTGAATATGCTAGTGCCTGCGTAGCTTATTTAAGAATAGAGGAGAAGGAAACAATAGAATGCGTATTGATTGGAGCCAAAACTCACGTAGCACCCTTGAAACCACAAACCATTCCTAGATTGGAACTTGATGGTGTAGTAATGGGTGCAAGGTTTGCTAAAAATCTTTGCCAACACTTGTCAATAAACGTGCAAGACATTTTTTATTGGTCCGATTCTATAATAGTTTTAAGTTGGTTAAGAAACGAAGATCCAAGAAAACTGTCGAAATACGTAGCATACAGGGTGGCCGAAATTCAAGAAAACTCGATGATTTCGAATTGGAGATATGTCCCAACAAAAAATAATGTAGCTGATGAAGCCACCAAGTGGACAAATCAATCTAATTTAAAAAATTCCGGCCGGTGGTTAAAAGGACCTGATTTCTTATATAAGTCAGAAATCAATTGGCCTTCGGATACCAGCTTAAAAACAAATAATATTACGGATTTATTGACGAATCATGACGCTAATATTAATAATATAACTGCACCTTTAATAAATCTAGATAGATTTAGCCAGTTTAAAAGAGTTTTACGTGCAACTGCATACACCTATAGATTTATTAAACGTCTTCAAACCAAAGGTCAAGTTAAAAACGAATCCGATAGTACATTAACTTCAGAAGAATTATTAGCTGCCAGGAATATTTTAATAAAACAGGTCCAAATGGAATATTATGAAAATGAAATTAAACAACTTAATAGGAAAAATAGCAGTAAAATTCAGTCAACAGTAAAGAAATCAAGTAATTTATTTAAGTTATCACCATACCTGGACGAAGATAGTTTACTTCGCATCCGGGGAAGGCTAGATGAAGCAACAGATCTCAGTACAGACACAAAAAGACCAATCATTTTACCAAGAGAGAGCCGTTTAACTTTATTAATCGTTGAGGACTACCACAGAAACTACCGTCATCGAAATCACGAAACTGTAGTAAATGAGGTAAGACAAAAATTTTATATTCCAAAACTTCGACGGATGGTTAATAAAATCAGAAATAACTGCCAATATTGTAAAGTAAACTTTGCCATGCCAAAACCACCCGAAATGTCACCGCTTCCTCCATGTAGACTAACAACATTTACTGCACCATTTACACATACTGGCGTTGATTACTTTGGTCCCATGAATGTAACAGTTGGAAGACGAACGGAGAAAAGATGGGGAGCCTTGTTTACATGTCTTACAACTAGAGCTGTTCACCTCGAACTAGCCTACAAGTTGGATGCTGACAGTTGTATACTATGCTTTACAAATTTTATTAATAGAAGAGGACGACCAAGGCATATTTATTGTGATCGTGGAACAAATTTCGTTGCAACGGAAAGAGTTTTGAGAGAAGAACTGCAAAAGGTTGACAATGCTTTAATAGCGAATTCACTAGTAAGTCCCACGCTAACATTTCACTTTAACGCACCAATTTCTCCCCATATGGCAGGAGCTTGGGAGCGTCTGGTGAAAGCTGTAAAAATTTCATTGTATGATGCTCTTCCTACTAGGAATCCCACCGATCAATTGCTTTATAGCTGTCTAGTAGCTGCAGAAAACATAGTAAATTCGAGACCTCTCACTTACCTTTCATTAGATTCGGAAGAGTCCGAAGCTCTAACTCCTAATCACTTTTTAATGGGATCTTCAAATGGTGATAAACCGATCGGACGACTAGATGACAACAGTAATGTATTAAAATTTAGTTATTTATATCGAGAACAATTTGCAAATAAATGTTGGCGCCGTTTTATCTCCGAATATATACCTCAGCTACTGCTGAGACCAAAATGGCAAAAACAAGTTGTCCCCATTAAAGAGGGCGATATTGTAATTATATGTGATAAAGATTTACCAAGATGCAATTGGCCAAAGGGTAAAGTAATTCAAGTAAAAAAGTCACCTGACGAACAAGTACGACGGGCAACAGTTCATACAAAAAATGGGATTTTTGAACGTCCTGTTGTCAAGTTAGCATTAATACCTTTAAACGAAAAACAAACAGACAGTACATCTTCTCTTTGCGAGAGAAATGTACTGGGCGGGAGTGTTACGAATAATGTTTAACATATTTTAAAATTCTTATTTTAACATCCTGTATTTTTTTATCTTGTTTTGTTTCTAAGATTTTATGGAAAAAAATTGTTTATGTTACTTACTTTTCCAAAAACTAGGTCTTAATCAAAAATAATAAAATAATTGTCAGAATAATATAAGAAAGTAATAATCAGCACAGTGGAACAGTAAGTAATAGAGAATTTGTTGGTTCTATATTTTTATTCATGTTATTTTAGGAATTTGAGTACATTGATTAACTTGTGTATTTACAAGCTAATAAATCATTACTACAAATCCGTCTATTGCTGCAAGATATTCCCAACAGGGCACAATAGATATTTTAGGTCGCAGTGTATTAACACCCCATTCCCAACATAACATAGCGAGAAAACTGCAAAATAATGAAATCCACAAATTACAGTTCATATTTTGGACATCCAACTACTAATATTTTTAAAATTTTAAATTCTGACAAATTGTCGGTATATTTTTTAGTCATTAAGATTACATATACGTTAAAATTATTTATTTTTGTTTAGAATCGATAAAAAATAACATTTTAATTTTATTTGGGCCACATTTAAAAAAAGTAAATTTTAATCAAATTGTATTACGAGTATTAAAATTAAAAACCTAAAAGTGGCGGTGGAGATGAGGACAGAGCATTTGCTTTCCACGCGAATAGCCTGGGTTCGAATCTGGACTAGGGGCTAATTTTCTTTGTTTTTTTATTTTATAAATTATTAAAATTCATAAATTATTTTAAAATTGCTTATTTTGTCTAAACCTAAAATAATTTTTTAAATTTGTAGATTTTCGTTAGTGGTTCGTAGAAAAAATATACTGTACAACTTGAGTGGATTGTCCATATCTACTTTTGTTGCGAAAATTAGGGAAATTTTTGTGATGAAAATTATTCAGTTTTTTCACTTATATATGTTATATAGCGTTTCCGATCTGACGTTAAGTGCGAGTATATGATCTGTTTGGGGTAGATAGGACCTCTATTTGAGTTTTTATTTAGGCTATTTATTTGGTTTTAGTTAGAGGTTTGTTTGGTTATTTTAGCCCTCTCTGTCAAGAATTTATTTCGTAATAGAGGGCGCTGATGGGACACCTATCTGTCACTGAGGTATGTTGGTATTACTGTTTTTTTTTTGAAGTGACGTTGGTTTTCGCCTTCTGGAAATTTTCGAGATTGACATTCGACACGATGTTCAGATTCGGCACGTGAGTTTTAAAGGTACTGTTTTCGAAATTTATTGGAAGTCGTTTCAATCCATTTGGGATATTACGAAGCAACCTTTTTGTTTTAAGTTACAACAGTGTGGATTTGGTAGTATTTTTTGGTGATCACATGTTGTAGGAGCTCTTAGGAGGATATATTTAACCACGTGTTGAATCTCATAGGTGAGTTTTGTTCTACGCCGTATTTACGGTTACGACGTAGTTAATCTTTTGTAAGACCTTCGTTCTTTTATTTCAGTGTCCACATATATATGTAGTCTTTCTGAATAAGTCGTTCACGAATTTGCCGTTCAAGCTGATCTGGTGCATAGTTGATCTGGTGCATAGTTTGTTCCTCCTTGGCGGATTAAAAAAAGGGGTAAATTTGCTTTGATTTTAGTTAGAATGCTTACTTAGACCCACGGCGTACTATAAAGGTGTTTCAACTCCCTGAAAAAAACATACCAAAACCGATCGTACTTCCTAGCCAAAATCCGCTAGGTTCGCTAGTGTCGTTACGGCGGAAAATTGCGGCAATCTTTTTATCTGTCAAAAAAGTGCAATCATAAAAATAGTTCTTCTATGGTGAAAATTCGAGTTTATATGAAATGAAAATTGACAAAACTATCAGAAGAAGTACAGATGAAAAAATTAATGGTCAACAAATAAGTTTATTGTTATTGATGGTTGCTTATAAGTGTTTTTTTTTAAACAAGCTGCACTGATGTGTGAGTTTATACGATCAAATAAAGTGTTCAAGATTTAATAAATATGCTCCAATTAAGTTACAAGTTGCTGCCAGAGACTTGCTACTAAATAAGTGAAATGGGGGTGTTTATAAAAAACAGCTGATTTTGTTTTGTGTTCAAATATTACCTTTGGCTTTGGCAAAAACAGCAATACAGTGGGTTACTGATTATAAAATGAAGAAGTGGACCTTAACTATGGTACTCAGATTGAAGCTTATTATTTTTAAAGTGAATTTTGTGATTTTCATTGCCCAGATTAAAGATATTCAATAAACATTTAGTTTTATACCCACTATAATCAAATCCATACATAGTGATTGGAATTACAAACATTTCTGTGAAATAGCATTATACCAGAATAATGAAGTCTCACTGGACTGGAGTATATATGTTTCCAAAGATCAGTAAGTACCTATATCAATTATTATTATTTTTATTAATAAGTATCAGTAATAAATACATCTTAAAGAATAACAAGGTTGTAACTGTACTTTTTGGAAAAAATGAGATTGGTAGAATATATTATTTAATTTGTTTTTGTGACCAATATGTTCATCTGTTAATTATCAATGTTGTGTTATCGAAGCACTAAAGTTATTCACATGGTTCTATCTGCATGTACATAGAACTTATACAGTTTTTAGCAAGTGTCATTATAGTAGTCAGATCTTCGTTATTCCCTAATCCCTAGCAAATGTAGTCTCCATCCAATTATATTAAGATTAAAGGCCAGGTTTTTACCTCTGAATAAAGTTGAAAGTAACTACTTGCTGATTAGGCTATAGACTATACTTACACCTAACTTTACTCAGAGGTTTAAAAATCTGCCATTAAAAGAACAGTGAGTTTTAGAGCATAAACCTTATTAAATATAATGGGTGTTTTTTTTATTAAACTTTTTGTTTTTAAACAGTTTTGGTTGAAAATTATAAAAAAAATGATATAGGATACCTGGAAAGATTTATAATATAAAACAACATTCTGAATTAACAAAAGTATGTATTTTCTGTTTTAAGCCTTGTCTCTGTTACCTAAACTAAATACTAGAAATAAAGTTTTAACTGGCAGTTACTACTATGCTCTCTCAAATATTCTAAAAAATGCTGCAATGCTAGATGAAATCTTTAATTAGGCATCAAATTTGTAAAATGTTAGAGATAGTATGTGGGTATATAGGGAAAATAAAAAATATAATTATAATGAAGAGTAAGAACTTTTAAATTTTAATATAACTAGAACAAAATATTCAGTAATTAAAAATTTTGATAGGAATTAAAAATTATGCTTGAGTATAAATGTTGTGCTTGTTTTTAAGTGGTTTCGATTTACTTTAGGTTTGTTCCAACAATGCTCAGAAATGAGTTACTGACATCAGGATTCTGCACAGTAGTTTATCGATACTGCAAAATTGTGTACTACCCAGTGGTTTGTTTCTGATCATTGTTGGAACAGACCTTTTATTCAATACATAATTGAACAAGTTAAATGTGTATTTGGATTTTTTTTAATTTTACAAATCTCAAGCTTGAATATGGATTTTCAAATTATGCACTTTTTGTAGTTTTTAATAATGCTTCTTTTTTTTTAGTTTCTTGTTCATTTAATAAAGATGCTTTTTTGTATATGGGGTGATAATTTTTAAGCAGAGGCGTGCAGCACCCACAAGATCACTGCCAGAATTAAAGCAAATGGGTAATCTAGAAATATGGAGTAGGTTTCCTGCACGTAAGATTTTCAAGAACTTGTAAATACAATGTTTTAATGAATTATTGCCATTATCAAAGTTAAAGGTGATGAAACACTCATGAAAATTTGTAAATATTTAACCCTTTCAGTGTATTTGTCCCTCCAGAGGGACACTGTCTTAATTAACCCTGAAGTATACATCTGTTAATTTTGGTAGAAATTTTTTCTTTTTGGTTTATTTACTTTATTTGCATTACTTTTAAGGATTAATATTATAAAAAAATTATTTTCATAGTAAATTTTTGTTTTTGTAATGTCTCTGAACAGGGACGTTATGTCTTGGAGTAATAAAAAATACTATGAAAAAATTTTAATTTACTTAAAATTAACAAAGAAAACATACAATCTACTACAATGGTATTTTTTTTAATGAAAGTGGAAGTGAAATGGTTAAAAAAATAAAAGTAATTTATCAGATTTATGTATGATTTGTTCTTGTAGTGACAGCCACTATAAATTTGAGAAGTGTGCTAATTGAAACGGGACAGGGCTCATATAGTTTTATTTAAAAAGTAAACCTTGTCATTAATTAAATATAAATGATTATTATATTACATTATTGAAATATATAATGTAAAACAAATTGTAATGTTTTTCTGAAATCGGAAGTGTTGTCAGGTTTGTTACTGTCTGCTACTAACTGTGATGTGTACAAGCGAACATAATAAACCTACTTATTGAGTACATTAATATGAAAAACTCATAATAAATCTATGCTTTTATTTAATATTTAATTTTCCACAAATAAACATAAAAAAATAATTAGTAAAATTATAAAATGAGTTCCAATTAAATAATGAACTATATTATTAATTTAAATTGTTAATATAAGAAATGAATAAATTAAGTGAGTAAAAGTGTAATAATGGGAAATGTGTAAATTGTATTTATTTCCAATTTTAAATAATTTTGTGTGTATTGTTAATTTTCTTTCTAATGTAAAATTAATAAATTAATAATTTTAACAAAAATTTAATGAGATGTTTTATTTGTGTTAGAATTCGAATACAATAAGAAGAACACTGTTGTCATAATGATTATTTCGAATTTCAAATACATAGTATCTATAATTTATCAATAAATAAATATTAAGTTGTTAGATATAAAAAAATATTTCCTATATTCCTAAAAGATTAACACTTCACCCCCAGTGGATAACTTCGGTAACTGTATCAGCAATACTTTCCACATTCTTGTCTCCTTTGAGAAGTAGTCCCATCATAAGTAATAAAAGCAGGAACAGCATTTTTTAGGTAGTTTTTTTTTTATATTTGCGCTGCACATTAAATAATGGTAATCTTATAATTGAAGGGTCTGGAAATGCACCATTCTTGTTCTGATAGTTGGAATCGTAACACATAGTTGCAAAGTTATATTTAATTATTTGAAATAACTTATACTTTTTATCATGTATTTACCAATTTTTACATCGATTAAAAATTAAAAAAAATCTGTAGATTTTCAAGTAATACGATCGTTATTTTTAACTTCAAATTTGTGTCAAATTTTAGACTTCAGAGTGGTGTGAATATGCGGATTTCTAGACTCCTCAACTACAAGATAACCTTAAATAATTATTAGGTACATCAGAAAAAACATTGTTTAAATTATTAACCAGTGTATGTACAAATTATTCAATACACAAATTACCAACATCTACGACCCCGAACTAGATTTATTTACTTAAAGGGATTATTAACTCCTATAAAAATACGAAAAATACAGAATTGAAAAATCTTAAATATTTCTTACAGCTCAAATTTTTGTTAATTTAAAATCAGTACTTCTATAAAAACCTAGTAAATACATTTAAAGAACTGGAACAAAACACATTTGGGGATGATTATTATTAAACAAATGTATATTTGAACACTTAAAAATAAAAAGGCTACAAGTAAAATAAATTTATCATAGTATCTATTTGATTCTTATAACCAGTTACAACTTTCTAGCATTAAAATCAGGCTAAAAGGAATAAGTCAAAGATTTTATTTATTCGCAGGGTCAGAAAAATATCAAAAGAAATAGGTACCTTGTGTATATAAAATTTATATCATGAACACATTATAATAGGGTCCAAGTCATAACATTATTAGTACCAAGGAGACAGGATAAATAATACGAAATATTTATATAGTAAAACTTTATACTAATAATTATTTTTATTACAAAAAAGACAAAGTTGAATAACCTATTTACATAACCTACAATCATTTAAAACGTAGACATTAAACATATTTACTTAAAAAATAACGTTTCCTAGTAGATTTCTTAGCACTTTTTCACGGATAACATAATTTGCATTAAAATGTTTTTCACAAATGGAACTTTTGGGTTTAATGTTTATTTTCATACCACCAATAATTTGCACCATATTCTGTATAACTGTTTTTTGGCATTATAAAACTGCTATTAATATTTTGAAGACTTTGATTTATATATTTTAAGATTTTAAAAAATATTTATCTGTCAACACTTTTTAAATTGCAGCTCCTACTTTTATCTTTTATTTATTTTCTCGCCGGATAGATACTAGCGAACCTAGCGGATTTTGGCTAGGAAGTACGATCGGTTTTATCGCCGTTTTCATTTGTTTTTAAATAGGAGTTGATGCACCTTATAGTCCGCCGTGCTTAGACCTAACCCTAGGTTATGTTCTTTTCATTGTATATATTTTCAGTATATGGGATTGACTATTAGGGGTAGTATCTTGAAATCTAAGGGTGTAATTTACTTATTAAATGTAATTGTTGGGCAGAACTCGCTTCACGAGCCGTCTATCTTTTTGCTTTGTAAATCTGAAGATTACCTAAATAAATTGATAAGCCGAACTTTAATTAACTAGTAAACGTTGAGTAGTTTTACCTATTTCTAGATCTCGCTTCACGAGAAGGCTATGTAGGTACCTGGTTATTTAATTTTAACTTCTTTATATAACCAGGGATAAATAGTTATCGCTGTGTTTTATCTTATACGTTTTCTTTAGGGTTCTTGTGACTGGCACACACTTCTTGTGACGGGCCAGTATTCTTGTGATGGGCTATCAATACTTGTGAAAGCCAACACTTCTTGTTACGGGCCAGTAGTCCTTGTGATTAGCACATCTTGTGACCAGCTGATTTATTCGTATGCTGCTAACGAAGCAGAGACATCAACGTCTACTGGGAAGAAGTCACAGTGTACCGCAAGTTCTGCTATCTTATTTTTTTATATCACTTATTACTATTTAATATATTTTATTGGGGGGTGTTATTATTATATAATTTTATCTAAACCTAATGTAAACGAGGTTTAGGGGTTCACAGTAGATTTTTATTAAACCCGAAACACTTCACCAAGAGCTCTTCGTGGGTATATTACTGATGGGTAACTATATTTTTAATAAGTAATAGAGTTTTACTAGTTTTTACCCCTAGCGTCCGTAAATAGTACATTATTATTTGTTTTCTTTGATAAATACAGTACACACTTCATGTGTTATAGTTTTACGATTACCCTTAGTCCCATTTAATTATTTTTAAGTTTGATATAGTATTTTAGTTGTAAATATTACTCCCAGTGATACTGGATTACTATTAATAGTTGGGAATCTGTTAGTAATGTACTAAGTGATTTAATTGTTATTAATTTGGTAAATATCAGTTACATTTCATAGTGGTAACGAAGTTGACCCCCCATGTCAACACGATTTATATATTTATATTATTAAACTTGGGTATATATTGAACTTGACTTATTATTTATCCCCACTTGCTAACTGTCAACATTTATTTTTCTGGTAAAGTACACTTATAATAGGAGCATACTCGATTTGTAGCCGCTTGATGGCCTTGTAGAGGAGATGCTATAGTTTTCTATTTGGAGTTTGGTAGTTAACTGTCACATGGATTGTTGGATGTGAGGTTAAACTCCTGGCGCCCACTGAAGAATATAACTTTTTCTACGACTCACCCCCTTCTTCACTGTTGTTAGTCGGCATCCAACTTTGGATTGACATAAATCCCACCTCGATGCTTAGGCACAGAAAGTAGGTAGCAAGTTAAGTTTAGTAATTGGACTGGTTTTGTTTTCCGAGGCATTTTCTCCTAAAGAATCATCATTAATATTTTCATTTGGATATTCTGTATTATCTAAGTTTGCAAAAGAATTTTGGTTTTGAGAATAGTTGCGAT
Organism: Psylliodes chrysocephalus; assembly: GCA_927349885.1. Taxonomy (NCBI): domain Eukaryota; kingdom Metazoa; phylum Arthropoda; class Insecta; order Coleoptera; family Chrysomelidae; genus Psylliodes; species Psylliodes chrysocephalus. The sequence goes on from OV651828.1 coordinate 18,031,270, forward strand.
TTTGGAAATTTCTTGTAGGTCTAAAGGAATTTGAAGTATTTGTACTCATGGGTGTTGGATTTTGGAAATTTTGATTCGGATTGGGTCTGAAACATTTCTATTTAATTGTTGATAATTATAAGATGAACTTGGCATTTCTGGTTGCCAGTTTATTGATTGATTATTTTGAAAATTTTCTGTACTTGTAAGTAAATAATTATTTTGGTAATTATAAATTTTTTTATATCTTGGTCTATAATAATAGTAATTATTATTTTATGGTCCCATTTCAATTTGAAAATCATTCGTTAGTGTATTCAAAGTAGAATTTAAATCTAAAGAGTTTTTTGTTCGCATTATTGTTAACGTATAAATAATTTGTTACTGTTAGTTTAAAAGAGTTATTAAACAGTAATTGTGAGCAATCAAAGAAACACATGTTTACCATAACGTTATAAAAAATAAAATGATTCTCTCTCCCCTGGTCAGGCAACCCCCTCCACACTTTGTCCCGCGCACTGGTAGGTGCTGTTGGCAATGTGGTGGTGTTGCCACGTTGAACTGAAAATCACAAAAACTGCTGAAAAAAGTCATTAAGTATTGCAACCCATTGTAAGTGGTTTAGGTTTATTATAAAATAAAAAATAAAATTGAAAACTTACATAAGGGCAAAATCAATCTGCCTACTAATATAACATGTGTTTCTTGTTTTTAACTGTATAAATGAGTATAGTAGGTACTGGTACAAGTTTTTTTCACTTAAAAAAATAACGATAGTTATGAATTACCCTGTATATGATTTATAATCCATATTTAATTAATATACTAAAGTAATATTGATTGAGAATGTACTATTTATTGTCTCGCTGACGCGTTTGGTATAAATGAATTAGAAATTGTTGTAATTATTGTACTCTGTATTTTCGATTTAAAATTAGTTAATTAAATTTGTATAACAAAATTATTGTGAGCTTTTTCCATCTAACAAATATTTTCCTTCGAGCTATGAAACGACATGCTCGGTTTTCGGAGGGAGCTGTGTGATCGAAAATTTAAATGAAGCGATGCCCTAAGGCACGGCATGTCCGGAACAGCCGGTTGGGAGCTTTTGTAGTCCTTGAGTTGGTAACAATGCTTCGGGAAATTGGAAAGAATAAATCTGTCCATTGATATAAAACAAAGGATTTATTACTTTTGTGTGCTATTCTCACATGTTTCGAGGTTTTCCTGACAAGCTAGAGAAAAATTATGGAAACGAAATGAAGAAGAAAAGATGTGCGGTTTTACGATTGAACAGAAAATAGGAACTTTACTGTCTGAGACTGGTACACTCTATAATTGAATGCCTGTCCCAACAAGATTGTAACCATAAAAAAATTACAGGAAACATTTTTAGAACAACAAAGTTCTTGATGTTGAAACATTGTTCTGACTTTTGTAAGTTTAAATAATTTAATTCTTTCATACATTTATAGAAAAGATAAGATGAGATATACGTCTATTTTGTAGAATACAGAATTGTTTAAAAATTATCCGAGGGTACACGAAATTATTCGATGATATACGAAATTATCCAAAAATCGGAGGTAGCTGTATTCGCAGAGTAACACAATCATTTGCTCACGCATGCGCAGATCATAAAACGAGAATGGTTACCAATTTTTTAATTTATCACTCAAAACCAAAACAGATAAAAGAGAGATATAACGTGAGATATAAATAAAGTTTCTCTTGATACTTCTTCTATGGAAACGAACTTTTCGTCTGATATGTCTTCTTTAAAAACCTAAAATTTCATCTTATGTCACCTCTATAAAAAATCTGATGTGTCCAACACATGACTTTCCTATCTAGTTATATAAATGTTTAGAGGATAAACTAAATATATACATTGTCCACATACATCTACCTCGAAACATTTTTCTATAGATATTCATGGAAAACGAAAATACTGAAAAATTTTAATTTCCTACAATTTTTTCATTACGGTCCATTTTAGAAAAATCATGTATAAACAAAAATTATAGAGATCGATATCGCAAACAACTTTTATTTCAAAAACTTTCATAATAAAAATCAGAATTTTGCACATTTTGTCAAATTTCTCGAATACGGACCATTTCAGGAAATTTTTACAAAAAACAAAAATTACAGATAATAATATTAGAAGTAACTTTTATTTGAACAATTTTCCTCTCCAAACATAAATAACAGATATATTTCATAAAATATAAAAACGGCCTCCCATAAAGTACCCCCCCAGATGTTCCGACTTTGTCCAAAATCTAATCATTTCACGTCAGGCCGAAATAAACCTTAAGTTTAAAATTTAATGTTTTTTTCTTTATCCGTTTTTGAGTTTTCTTCAAAATTCGAAATTTACACATTTTCTCAAATATCTCGAATACGGTCCATTTTAGAGAAATTATGTAGAGAATAAAAATTATAGAGAATATTATATTACAAACAACTTTTATTTGAACAATTTTAATAAAAAAATATTTTTTTTACATTTTGTCAAATTTCTCGAATACGGACCATTTTAGGAAAATTTTGTATAGAACAAAAATTATAGATAATACTATTAGAAGTAACTTTTATTTAAAAAATTTTCTTCTCCAAACGTAAATAACAGATATATTCCATAAAATATAAAAATGACCACCTATAAAGTACCCCCCCAAATGTTCCGACTCTGCCCAAAATCTAATCAGCTCATTAGACGCTGAAACAAAGCTTAAGTTTAAAATTTGGTGTTTTTCTGTGTATCGGTTCATGAGTTATGCGTTATACAGACACACACACACACACACACACACACACACACACACACACACACACACACACAGACACACACACACACACACACACACACACACACACACACACACACACACACACACACACACACACACACACACACACACACACACACACACACACACACACACACACACACACACACACACACACACACACACACACACACACACACACACACACACACACACACACACACACACACACACACACACACACACACACACACACACACACACACACACACACACACACACACACACACACACACACACACACACACACACACACACACACACACACACACACACACACACACACACACACACACACACACACACACACACACACACACACACACACACACACACACACACACACACACACACACACACACACACACACACACACACACACACACACACACACACACACACACACACACACACACACACACACACACACACACACACACACACACACACACACACACACACACACACACACACACACACACACACACACACACACACACACACACACACACACACACACACACACACACACACACACACACACACACACACACACACACACACACACACACACACACACACACACACACACACACACACACACACACACACACACACACACACACACACACACACACACACACACACACACACACACACACACACACACACACACACACACACACACACACACACACACACACACACACACACACACACACACACACACACACACACACACACACACACACACACACACACACACACACACACACACACACACACACACACACACACACACACACACACACACACACACACACACACACACACACACACACACACACACAGACATCATCGCGAAAATAGTCAAAACGGATTCAGGGGACCTCAAAACGTAAAAATCCGTCGAAAACTCGAGGTCGAAAAAAATCATGATTCCTATACTTTCCTTATATCTGTATACAGATAGGAAAGTAAAAATGATATGTCCTTAGAAACTAAAGTTTCTTCTCAGATTTTTTCCTTAAAAGAAAAGGTGACTTCAGATATGTCTTCTGTAAAAACTAAAATTACTGGTGATACTTCTTTTATAAAAATCTGATGTGTCCAACACATGACTTTCCTATCTAGTTATTATAGGCATTTTCCGGTTATTTTGTACAACCTATTGCAGCATCTCTATAAATGTTTAGAGGAAAAACTAAATATATACATTTTCCACATACATCTACCTCCAAACATTTTTCTATAGATATTCATTGAAAACGAAAATACAGAAAAATTTAAATTTAGCACTTTTCCATTACGGTCCATTTTAGAAAAATCATATATAAACAAAAATTATAGAAATCGATATCGCAAACAACTTTTAGTTCAACAATTTTCATAAAAATCAGAATTTTGCACATTTTGTCAAATTTCTCGAATACGGACCATTTCAGGAAATTTTGACATAGAACAAAAATTATAGATAATAATATTAGAAGTAACTTTTATTTGAACAATTTTCTTCTCCAAACATAAATAACAGATATATTCCATAAAATATAAAAACGGCCTCCCATAAAGTACCCCCCCAGATGTTCCGACTTTGTCCAAAATCGAATCATTTCACGTCAGGCCGAAATAAACCTTAAGTTTAAAATTTAATGTTTTTTCCTTTATCCGTTTTTGAGTTTTCTTCAAATTTCTAAATTTACACATTTTCTCAAATATCTCGAATACGGTCCATTTTAGAGAAATTATGTATAGGACAAAAATTATAGAAAATTATATTACAAACAACTTTTATTTGAACAATTTTTATAAAAAATTATTTTTTTTACATTTTCTCAAATTTCTCGAATACGGACCATTTTAGGAAAATTTTGCATAAAACAAAAATTATAGATAATTATATTAGAAGTAACTTTTATTTGAAGAATTTTCTTTTCCAAACGTAAATAACAGATATATTTTATAAAATATAAAAATGATCACACATAAAGTACCCCCCAGATGTTCCGACTCTGCCCAAAATCTAATCAGCTCATTGGACGCTGAAACAAAGCTTAAGTTTAAAATTTGGTGTTTTTTTGTCTATCGGTTCATGAGTTATGCGTTATACAGACACACACACACACACACAGACACACACACACAGACAGACAGACAGACAGACAGACAGACAGACAGACATCATCGCGAAAATAGTCAAAACGGATTCAGGGGACCTCAAAACGTAAAAATCCGTCGAAAACTTGAGGTCGAAAAAAATCATGATTCCTATACTTTCCTAAAAAAAAAGGATATTTCTTCCTTTGAAGAGAAAGTGTTTTTTGAAATGTCTTCTATGATAATTAAATAAAGTCGTCTCTGATATATCAAAAAAAAAAGGAAATTTCATCTGTAAAATAACGTCTTCATTTTAAATTACTGACCATTTATCACTACCGACGTTATGGTTGTGTGGTTGACAAGAATTATTTTTTGAAATATTTTAAAAATACAGTGATGTGCGAAATCTACGGTAGGGTAAACCACCCAGTTACCGGACACCTTGCAGTTATTTGACAGTTTCTTCTTCTTGTTTGCGGTTCTATGACTGCGGATTGTACATTCATTCACCTGTCTTTATCGTTTTCAGTCTTTATTTTGATTTTACAATGTTTTATTTTCATGTAATTCCTACTAACGAAAATATGTAATATAAGTAAATGATTTATTTTTTTTCCATTTTTTTTAAATTCCCTTTTTTTTTAAACAGGGACACATTTTACGCCTAATGGTCTTTCTAGACGATTTGTACAATAACATGGACGACCACGTTTGAGGGGTTATAACAAAGGATTTATAATGTAATTTTACATTTACAATTTAACATTATTATTTAACAAATGCGCGTACAACAGTTGGTATAAATCGGAGTTATCATTGATTCAAATTAAATAGCTTAAATTAATAGGTTGATGGAAGCCTGGAATTTTTAACAATTTATCTAAAAATACATTTATTTCGTTTGCAAAATTTATACAGCGTAGAATTATATGTTGTGGATCGCCGAACTTCCCACAGGAACAATTTGGGTGCAAGGGAATGGTTAAACCTTAATCACCTATTGATTTTACCATTGCTTTTGTGACTGTGATTTTAGAAAACCAAGGCTTGTCTAAAATATTTGGTTGAATATTTTTGTAATATTGACCCTCTGTATGATTTCTATGTTTATTAATCTATTCTGTTATATATAGTTTAGCCATAACGGCTTTAATATTGTCCGCTGTACAAAGGTATTGTGTTATGGTATCTAAGTCTGTAGCATTTTTAACTAGTTTATCAACTTTTTCATTGACATCTATGCCACAGTGACCTTTTATCCACGAAAAAACTACTAATTTTTCAACTTGCTTTAAATAGTCAATTTTAAGTAATATCTTCGATATAATTTATTTTGGACCGCGGTTTTATATTGCTAATCTTTTTCAGTGCACTTTTACTGTCGCTAAAAATTACAAATTGAGTATATTGTATGGTTGTAATATCATTTAGTGCTTCAAGCAATGCTGATAATTCTGTCGTATGTATGCTCATCGATGAATTTAGTTCAAACATTTTGCTGTAGTTAGCATTTTCGTCATAGATTGCACAACCAACGGAGTCGCTGCTTTTAGAGGCATCTGTAAAAATATAATAATAATTCTTAAATAAATTGTTAATGTCAGATTTAAAAAGACTGTTTCTTATAATGTTTGGAAAATTTAGTTTCTTAAGTAGTAAGTTTCAATTTTATCTATTTCGTATATTTTATTTATTTCTGTCTTGTAAAGGGAGTTTTCTTATTCCTGTAGTTTTTCATAGCATTTAGTAATATTTGTTACATAAATCTGCTATAAATAATTCGTGTATTTTTGAAATAAGAGTGGATTTTTTGCACCAAGTGTTATAAAAATAAGTGGATTTGGCTATATTTACCTATATCAAAAACTGGCTCAGAACAAAGTTACAGGGTATTAAACTAACATTCAGAAAAACGTTATTTTTTTTTTGTAAAAAGTATGCTGTTGCGATTTTTTCATCGTGCTGTAGATTTGAAGGCCGAATGTTCTAAGGTGAAAAAAAATTTAAAGCGACTCCTTTAAAAAAACTTGAGTGTTGAGTACAACCCCCCGTATTTTTTTTACATTAAGAAACTTGCTTTTTCGATCTTAAAATCAAAAAGAACTATGAATTTTGATTTTTTTTTTTATAGCAAAATGAACTCTCTTAGTTAACGAGCTATTGACAATTTTTTAACTTAATTTCTAGAGCAATTCGTCCGTCCTGGATTTAACATAACAACATGGAGTTTAAATACAAAACTAAATCACTTATCCAGAGAAGTAAAAAGCCGCGAATGCCAGCTCTTTCCAACTTATAAAGCAATCTCTTTTTGGGAACACGATCAAAGGCTTTAGCGAAATCAAGATATACGACATCGACAGGCTCTTTATTGTCCACAGACGTAGTCCAATCGTTTAAACAGGTCATTAGGTTTGTTAATGTGGATCGGCCTTTAATAAAACCGTGTTGTTCTTTTGGCAAGACGTCGTGGCTCTTGAGAAAATCAGACATATAATTGGTTAAGATGGATTCCATTATTTTACAGGCAATTGGGACAAGGCTTATTGGACGATAGTTGGATAAACTGAGTTTGTCACCCTTTTTAAAAATAGGTGTCACCAAAGCAATCAAAATAAGGACTAATATCATTTGAGCATATAGTATATAGTAAGGTTTATTGTTGATTTGTTATTGCTTCCTGGTCTACTCAATAATGTCTCTTTACCGTTATTTAAAATTATTAAGTTGCAATCTTCAATAGCTGTCAGTAAATCTCTGCCACCTGTATCCACAATACTACAACCCCAAACAGAATTGTGACAATTAAAGTCTCCACCAACAAGAAAGAGGGTTTTTAGGGAATTGAAAAAATGTTATTATTCATTTTTGGTTTGTTTTAAGCCTGGTTTATTATAAATAGAATATATATTTACCTTTTTTCTATTTTCAATTTTATTGTTAAACTTATGCACATTCAATCTTTGATTTTATAAAATGAGGTACTGTTATCAAATAGTATATATTTTTTTATTAGTATGACTACACCTCCATAGTCGTTGTCCCTATATTTTCTAAAAATATTATGTATATATATTCTGCAAAATTAATAAATAGGCGTTCGTTGAGCCACGTTTCTGAAATTAATCCTATGCCTATATTGTTTTCAAAAAGAAATCTTCCTAAATAACCATTGTTTGATCTAATTGATCTAGTATTCCATTGTAATACTGATATGTTATTATTATCCATTGAAATCTAACAAAAGGGAAATATTTTTTTTTTAATAATTCTAATGTTTGTGAATCAAGTGAATGGTTTGCTTAACTAGTAATTATAAAGCTTATGATTAATTCGCACAAATTGCTGACTTTTCTTGTGATGTGTTTACATTTAAATTGTGATATTGTGGTGTGATACGTATAATTGGTTATGACTGTTGCTTTTCTACAATTTTTTTTTTCATATTTGATTTTCAAGAAAATAATTCTTCATCCATCTTGCCATTCCATTAAGATGGATTGCAAGATGTTTATTAACTTTGTTGGAGGTGACATAATCGCCAGATTCACTGTGAACCCCCAAAATTTTGGTCACAATATGTCACCATTTCTTTTTCTGAATAGAGAATCTAGATAATATACCAATTTTTTATCTAGAACATTTCCAGATTTAGGTATTTTAAAAAAATAACACTTTTTTATCTTCTTAGGGACATCTTTTCCAAAAATCCTTCCTTAGTGCGTGATTTGATTATAAAAAGATTTTATTTATTTAGTTTAAACTGTTTGAGTTGTTCGCAGTGGTGTATCAAAAGTTTAAATCTGGAGGGGAACAGTGGGGAGCAATGGGGGGCAGTGGGGCGCAGTGGGGCACAGTAGGGGACAGTAGGGGCAGTAGGGGGTGCGGTGGAGGCAAATTTTGGCAGTGTGGGGCAGTGTGAGCCAGTATGGCGTAGTGTGGGGCAGTAAGGGGGCAGTGGGGGCAGTGAGGGACCGTAAGACTTTACTTTTAATATTAAAACATTTTAGTACCTTTAAAAAGTTAGATTTACCCATTACCACAACCCCTCCCGTATATGCGCCTCTAGTTGTTATTGCCTCGGGTTGTTAATTAATGAGTGAGCCAGGACACCTACTTTATAGATTCTTTAAATAATATCGTTGTTTAAATCAAATTTATAAACAGGATTATTATCAAATGATTTAAATCAGCCCAACCTTGATCAACACAATTTTAGATTAATAATAGTTACATTTTCCTTCATTTAAAATAGCTTATATAAACCATAGACTGTATTTAATATAATCACTTCCTTTACTCCGTAAAAAAAACACCCTGCGTTCCTACTCTCGATCGAGATAGGAATATTAAACGGTTTTATAATGCTCCAGATAGATTATCAGCGTAATTAAATGAATTATATGCAAGGCCGGAGATTCAAGTTATCATGAAAAATTGGGGTAAGGGACGATAAAATTTTGATTTATGAGGTTTTCTTATTTACATTTTTTTAATGAAGGTTGGTGTGAGAAGTTCATGGGGCCGTGGACAATAATTATTTGGTGTGTTTGTAAGTCAGTGAGTTAACAACAAATTTCGATTAGTAAAGGTATTAAACTTTTGTTTTTTTATTAATTTATTGCAAACAGTGTCAATTTTCAGGGATGGCCCCAGATATTTTGGCGCTCTGGGCAAAACCTTAATTTTGCCACCCCCCTCCCGTTTTTTTAAAGTAAATCTCATGTGACCATATCAAAAAGTCAGGAAAATATTGAAAAAAAAAAATAAAAAAACGTTTTATTAAAAACTCAATCATTAGATAACAAGATAAGCAATTTAGCACTTCAGGCAAAATAACAAAAATTAAAATGTAGTAATGCTATAAATAAAGTAATTAAAATGCCATTTTTCTAACTTTTCTTTCGGCAAACTCACGAACCGGTGATTTGAAGTCTAATTTGTCACTAATTTGGTGTTCTATATCTATATCATTGCCAATCCATTGAGACGATTTAACGTCTGCATCGTTCTGAGATAATTTTTTATTATTTTTAGTTTTGGAAAGCTTCTTTCCCCTGAAGCCACAGTGACTGGCAATGTAAGTAGGATTCTTAATGCTACACTGAGAGAAACGTTTGTTTAATGTTAAGAAACCTTATTAATATTTAGCATATGGTAGGTTTGGATATGGCCGAACTTACGTAAGTTCACTATAACCATGTCATAAGTTAAAAGCTCATCAGTTAAAAATAAACACCGATATATTAATAATAAACTTATTTACTGGTTTAAAATTAAAATAGATTTATTAACATAAATCAAATATGTTAAATGTTAACAAATATATGTTTTTACGTTATATTTTAATTGTTTAATACAACATTTGTATCATAGTTAGTTGTAAATGTTAAAATGTGATTGTTAACAGTTAATAAACCTATGTTTTGTATTATATTTCATTATTTAATAAAGCAGTATTCTATATTTTCAAGATATCTTTGTATCTTAGTTATCAAATCTTATATTTTATTATTAAAAATATTAATTGTAAATGTTAAAATTTGTTTTTATCTGTTAAATTGATGATTTTAAATCTATTAATTTATATTTATTGGTGTTTAGCTTAAAATATATCAGGGAGATGAAATCAAAAGTATACATACAAAAAATATATTTTATTAAATTGAAAAGCTAACAATACATGCTTATAAATTTCAACAAACATGAACAAATTATAAAAACTAATATTAAATGTAGCGGCCGCTAGGTGGTACAGTGGTACCTCCGTCTGAAATTTTATAAAGTGAGTGGCAGGTGCATCAGGAAGTGTTATCTACAAGGATTTCGTTTATAACCCCTGCAAACGGGACGTCAAACAACTCAAAATTAAGCAATTTGTGTTTCGTGACGCACGATCGAATCTCGGTCAAACCCAATACATTTTTTCTTGGAAAAACTATGAAAATTAAAAAAAAATTGCTTTATGTTGCCTTAGATACGCATATAATACATCCAGATAATGATAGTTGTAGATAAACATATTTTTAGCAAATAGTTTGTAATTTTAAGTACGATGAAACCCATTTTACAGTAAAAATCACTGTAAGTTATATTTACACTTATTAAGTTGCTATTATAAAAGTTTTTTCACATTTTAGTCACCAAAATATAACTCAGTACATAATTACTTCCTAATATATGTACTTTTCTGTATTGTGACATATTATCCCCACTCTTACTGTATTCCTTTTCCATTTTACTATAATAAAATACTAGATTTGTAAATAGAAAAATAACTAACACTTTTAGTAACTTTTGAATAGACAATGTAAACAAATAATTCACAGCAGCCTGCAATAACTTAATGAGAATGGATTATAAACCTAATTCTGATTTTAAAATGTAACATTTCTGTTAAATATTATTATTTGTATTATAATTTGTCACAAAGGAAAATTTATACTGGAATTAACGTTGATCCTATCCGTCTACTGCCTTTCTCAATGAATATCCTTCTGTATACATAACGCACTTGAAATTCTCACCTGGTTTGTGAGTTTTAGCTGTTGGAGAGGAAGAGCGGGACGAAGTTCGGTCGATACAGCGACCGCCGTTCCTCCATGAATATTTGATATCCCTCGTCGTTGCCACCATTATTTTCGTGCCCCTGTACATGTAGATGTCGACCTTTGATGGCAAATGTCAGGAGGGTGGCCGAAAACTGAGTTTCTGGTGTCAGCCGGCCAGGTTTGTACGTACAATGAATGGAGATATCATCCGTTGAAATATCAATTGAATTAGGTTCTAAAAGTGTGAAATTTTATTAATAGGCGGTTATTATATTAATTTTGATTTTGGTTGTTAGATATATTTATACATGTGGTTCTTAGGTTATAAAATTGTATATAGAATTATAGTAAAATATGATGATTTGTGCGAATTTGCCTCAATAAAATATTGATAATAAGAAAGTTAAAGGCAACAGAAATATTGAAGAACAAGAAAAATTTTTAGTATTAACCCATTAGCGCCGAAAAATAAAAAAAATTAAAATTTATAGTTGCAACTTATTGTTAGTAAATAAAAGAACATGTTTTGAAAATATTTTATTTTTTTTTTAAATAATAGTACCCTTGGGAAGGTGTTCCCATATGGTACCTTTAGGTGCAACCCCAGTATTACACACTTATAGAAATTACACATTAGTTATTCTTAAAAATATTTCTACTGAATATGAAATGAGCGAAAGCAGTCGATACAAAGCCCTATATTGCACTTGGAGCACATTGTTCTTCCTCTGCTCTTACAATTTTCACCAGCACATCTTCTTCTTTTACCTTCAGGTATCGAAATGACGTAATGGAATCAGCAGCAGCAGCTTTCGGAATTCGACCTGGATTTCGAGGTGGTACACCATATCTTGTTAGATATGTCTGAAAATTAAAAATACTACACTTTTAGTAGTCCTATTATTTTAATAAATATTGGAAGTTTTACCTGTACAATATTTTTTCTAAAATCTAACTGACTTATCTTTCTTCCACTCTTTCTATATAATGTCCAGGCGTTTTGAACTGCAGCATCAATCACTTGCTAAGTTTTACAACAGTTAATCAAAATACTATCTATAAGTATTTAAACGAAATTAAAACGCAGGCTATAGGAATTGATGGATTGCAAATTAATATGCTCCTTATGTGTTGTCCGTATATTTTAATTTTCATTACGAATATTGTTAATTCCTGTATAAAGGAATCTTTTTTTCCAGGCCTTTGGAAAGTCACAAAAGTTTTCCCATTGCCTAAAAAGAACAATATTAGTAGCTTTAGTGAATTACGACCCATTTCAATCTTATCAGTGTTATCAAAAGTTCTGGAAAAAGTAATTAAATATCAGATAGAGTCTCACATCAACAATTACAATATTTTACCAATCAGCCAATCTGGTTTCAGACGTGGCTACAGCTGTACTTCAGCATTATTAGAGGTCACTGATGATATCTTTAGGGATATAGACAAAGGGTATACAAACGTTTTAATACTTCTAGATTATACAAAAGCCTTTGATACAATTAACCATCAGCTTCTGTTCAGTATTCTTCACTATGTTGGTTTTTCGGTTAAAGCAACTGAATTTATTAAAAACTATCTTTCCGATCGTTCACAGTTTGTTGAAACAAGTGCCGGTAGATCTGATATTAAAAATATTGCCTGCGGTGTGCCACAGGGCTCTATTTTGGGACCAATTTTGTTTTGCTTTTACTCTACTAATATTAGTTCGGCTCTTACCAATGGCAGAGTTTATATATATGCTGATGATACGCAAATAAGGTTTTCTTTGTCTGATTTTAATGTTGCTCTTACTAATGAACTGATTAACTCAGAATTAATAAAAATCGTAAATTTTTCTAACAGACATCAGCTAACTATCAATCCCGCAAAAACACAAATACTCGTCTTTGGAAAAAATAAAAAAGAACTAGCAGAACATTTATCTGTGAGTATTGATGGTGTCTTGGTGGCTTGTATAGATGTTGCCAAAAATCTGGGTCTTCATCTTGATACTGACTTAAAATTTAAAAGCCATGTAAATAATTGTATAAAAAGGGCTTACGCTAATTTGAAAATGCTTTACCCGCATCGCCATGTTTTAGATCAAAATATAAAAATACTTCTTTGTGATACTATGGTTCTCAGTCATTTTAATTACTGCGATGTCGTCTACGGGCCTTGTATTGACTATGTGGATATTAATCGTATTCAAAGAGTACAAAATTCTTGTCTTCGCTACATATATGGTATAAAAAAATACGAAAGGATAAGTCACAAACTAATTGAAACTAACTGGTTAAATATGGAAACTAGAAGGAATTTACACATGGTAATATTGTATCATAAGATCATTTCATTAAAGTCGCCTCCTTATCTCTATAATAAAATTACATTTCGAAGTGATGTGCATAAAGTGCATACAAGGTTTAGAGGGCATATATCTCCACCTCTCCATCGTACCTCCAAATTTCAAGGTTCATTCTCTTATATGATATTTAAACTATATAACCTGGTTCCTCCTAAACTCAAAAGTCTTTCGACAAATATGTTTAAGCAAAAGTATAAACATCTCTTGATGTCAGAAAATATCTAGTCAAAACAACCATTAGATGTTATAATAAAATGTAATATTACATTTATAAAATGTGTATTTATATTTTTGTCTCGATTGTGCCACACTTTATTCGTTGTATTTTATTATTTTAATATTTTTCTTTTCTTTATTAGGGATAGCAATTAATATCAGCTATGCTGTCTGCTATTCCCTTTTTGTAGTATTATACTATTTTGTTCGATAAAATTTATGTATTTAATGCAAATTTACCTGTAATACTGCAAATAAATTATTATTATTATTATTATTATTATTATTATTATTATTATTATAAGTCAAAATGGGCCAGTACCACTTTTTTGAGCGAACTCCAATACGGTAACTAAAAAATATATGTAAAATCACAGGTAAAATCAATAACTAACCATGAAATATTGTTGTCCATCTGGTCGGTCTCGCCCATATTCTTGTTATATTGCATGGTCAAATCTGGCCGTGGTACATTAACAATCTTCTTTTCACTTCTACTGAACCTCTGAACTGCCTTTACTGGTGCTACGCCATAAGAAGTGCTTGCCATCGTTACCATCTTATTATCAAGCCATCTTACATATAATATACCACTTTCTTTCTCTAATATAGCAGAATAATCACCTCTGCTTTGCTTTTCTAATTGCTTTGTAGGTAAAAGAGGACAGTTCTTTGGCAATCGGTTTTCACGTATAGTACCAGTTCCGCCATAACCATTTGCTTTCAGAGTACATAATAAATTGGCACCAGTGAATAAATTATCGAAAAAGAAATTATATCTAAAGTTTTTTTTGTCACCCATTTCTTCTATCATTTGCAACAATGGAGCTGCTGCTTTACCATAGGACTTCTCGTATTCTGTATTTGATCTGGGATTCTTTCCTTGATAAATTTCAAAATTGATTAGATAGCCACTCGGAGTGTTTAGGCTCCAAACTTTATAGCCGAATCTCACAGGTTTGCCACGAATGAACTGCTTGCATCCATGGCGACCAAAATAACTGATCATCGATTCATCATATGATAGGTTTTCCTCGGGTACAAAGTGTTGAATAAATCTATCTTTTATTTTATCTGTTAGGGATCGAAGCTTATACATTTTGTCCGATTTATCAATATCATTATTGTTTGCAACATGAATAAATTTGCAAATCTGCATAAAACGATCCCTTCTCATAGCTTCTGCTACCATAACGTTTTTTAAATCCTTGGAATTTTCCCAATAGTTCCTTTTCGATGGTAAAATGTTATACCCACTGAAAATAAGTATTCCCAGAAACACACGCAATTCTTGAATGGTTACTTGAGGGTCGGGACTATTTTTGAACAGCGCATAATTTGTTGTTTCTTTACTAATCATCTGCAATATTTCATCGGTATAAAATAATTCAAAGATCTCCACACAGGACATAGAACTATATTCTGAGTATTCTCCACATGAAAATCTATGATTAGCATATTGCAAATCTCCCTTAGTAAATTTTGGCACATTAGGTTTCGATGCTAATTTCAAATCGCAGTCTGATATTTGACGCAAAGGAGTTACTTCCTCAAAGTCTGTTTCAGTCCCCAGCCTTTCGCTATTTGTCGGAACAACCTCTGCAGTAGCAGAAAGTTGCCTTGAACTCAAGTTTTCTACAAGACCTCCCTCATCCTCATCTGCTGAATCTTCGTCTGTAAGTGTATTACTCTCAGGAGGTTCAATAAATATGTCCTCGACATCTTCTTCATCATAAATAATATCTAGTGCTTCTTGGAGCGTAATTCCACTAAAACAACAAAAAACACAAGCTAAAAAATTTCAAACCCCGTTAACGCCTAAAGAGCCCATTTGGGAACATCAAAGTTCTCAAGAAACTATTTCATCAACAAAAAAGTGAAGACGAATTTGTTTTCTAGAGATAAATTGCTCTATGTGTTGGTTAAGTAAATGCTAAGTTGAATTTGAAACAGGAGTAATGACGTAATAAAAACAATACTTACACCATATTTCCAAAAAAAGTCTACAAGCACTGAATTCACCTAACGAAAATAACCAACAAATTTCAAAGCAAACCTGCAGAACCTTACTCATGTACTCCACAAACCTTACTGAACTAACGCTAAACATTTATACTACGCAAACACCGACCAGGCCCGTACTCAGCCCTTTGAATGCTTCGCTAACGTCTGGCTCCATATGGTACCTTTAGGCGTTAATGGGTTAAGATAAATAATGATCAAATGAAGATGCAAAAAGATTTATTTAACATGGTGAAAACAGAGCTTGAGGAAAGAAAAACTAATGGAGAACAAGATATTAGAATTCAGTTTAAAAACAGCGTTCCAAAAATTGTTAAAAATACAACTAAAAATTTACATTTCTATTGCAAATTTACTGTCGAAATGTTGGTAGCTTGCAAACTAAATTAAAAGGCTTAAAATTAAATATACTTGATTCTAATTATGACATTATAATATTAATTGAACGTTGGTAATAGACATATTGTCGGAAGAAATTGATCTCCCCTCGTATACATTATTAGAGTGTGATAGAAACAAGTAATCAAGCAGCAAAGGTCGTGGTGGAGGTGTAATTATAATTATAAAGTCGATTCTAAATCCAGTGGAGTTAAGAATAATTTATAACGATGTGGAACATTTATTTGTATTATTCGGACAAAAATCATTTATCATTGGAGGTGCCTATCTCCCACCAAATTCTACTAAATTAAAATATGACAATCCTTGTAATAATGTCATTGATATAATGCAATGCAATGATTATAATCTGCCAGAGGCAATGTAATCAAATGATGATTCTGGTGTTTTAGTTAACTGTCATCCAAATTCACATCTTTATTATTGGCTCAACATTTTTCATTTTTATATCTATTTCAAAAAAATACTATACCTAATAATAAAAATGTACTGTTAGATTTACTTTTTACAAATTTGATTTGGAAGTAGTTTTATCAACTGATATTATTTGATAGTAGTATCCACCACGTAAGTTGCTCAGTAACTTTTAATACAGGCGAGTCAAATATAAATCATCTAAAGTATGACTTCCATAATACCAATTACTTTACTCTTAACAATTACTTCGAACCTATTAATTGGAAGAAAATACTGTGCTATAATGATATAAATATTGCCTTGAATGAGTTCTTTCATGTCGTAAACATGGGTGTTGCACTTTTTGTCTCATTAAAAAGATTTGTCTCGTCTAATTTCCCTAAATGGTTCAATGCGAAACTTAGATATCTCGTAAAGCAAAAAAAATGGCTCATAAACTTGTAAAAATCTTTCTAGGACATGTTACAATGACTATATTAGACAGGTAAACCACTCTTTATACAGTAATCCCAAATATTTTAGGACATTCATAAACAGTAAAAGGAAATGTAATAACTTAATAGTTTATTTGTTAATAATTTATTTGAACACTTATTTATTTTAAAACAATACTATTCTAATTTACGAGTATATATATTTCGAATGTCTTCAGATTTTTTACTATTTGTATACCACTGACTGCCTCTGTGCCTCTGTGTTCCTCCATCAATATTTATATACATATTGAAAATTCTGGTGGATTTCAGAATGCTTCCCGCCAAAACTAGACACATTATCACGTTCTATCTGGAATGTACTCGTAAGCGCCTTTGCCATAGTCGTAACATATCGACATCCCCATTGAGAAAGGTTGTAATTCAATTTTAGTGATTTTACAGGAGCGTCAGAAAACTAAAAATAGTTTTTTGAATATTTCTATAAAAATGGTGTAATACCCCCACTATGTTTTAGTTATACAATTTGTTAATTATTAGAGTATTTCACCGTTTCTCCTCAAATATTTAAAAACAATATTTTTAGTTTTCTGAAGATCCTGTAAAATCACTAAAATTAAATTACAACCTTTTTCGATGGGAGTATCGATATGTATGATCTTAAGGGGTTTAATTATGTATGATAATCGGACGAGTTGAGCATCAAGGGCCTAATAAGACAGAGAGGGACTTGGAGAATTAGAGCATGACAGAATAATGAAATGGCACACATTACATTGCACCCTTCTTAAGAGATAGTTCCTCCTGGAACTCTTACTTAACTAAAACGAAATGGTTGTATCTGCAACTAAACCCCCTTTTACAATTTCCACAATTGCATGGAAGTAACAAAGAACCGTCTTCGTTGTAACCTGGACACTGGGCGAATGGCTACAAACCAGTATTTGGACTCCGGTACCTTAAAAGATTACTTCTACCATGTTCCTAATGATTCTTCGTTATCAAATAGAAGAGTTAACGCGATCCATCTTGAAGTTTCTAGGCTTTTCCAGGGGCTAGTAACTGACATTGAAGTTCTAGCAGTCGACTAAACTTCTTACGGAACACATATGCCAGTCCTCGCGCGTCGTTGATACTGGCGAAAGTACTATGGAACAACGAGTAGTCTTTTGCAAGCGAGAGCAGATCTTGTTGTTGCTCGGTCGTAACACCATGTCTTGCTTTTCCAGTACCTCCTTATATACCCATAAACTCTTTAAAGACAAGGTCAAGTGTTTCTTGGAGCGCTGGTTTACTTCTTCTTCCTCGTCACCCTCAAATGGCGTACTACTTTCGGTTTACCATTCGGGATCTTACTTATACTGTAGATGGCAACACTGATTTCTTTCTTGATGAGATATGGACCTTTCCAAGCCCTTTGAAGCTTTGGAAAATAACCTTTTTGTCTTTTTGGGTTATGGAGCCAGACTTTGTCGCCTTTCTTGAAAACTCCTTTTGTAGCTTGGGTATCGTATCGCTTCTTCAGTCTGTCGCTGGCGATATGAAGATGTGAGCGAACTCATGCGTGTCGTCCATTTTTCGTCGTATTTGGATCACATAATCTTCACCGGCTATGTCTTTCTCAGGTTGGCATCCAAACTCGAGGTCACACGGTAGTCTTATTTCACGCTCAAACATAACCTTTGCTGGTGTTTGGCCTGTTGATTTATTGACAGCGGATCTATAAGCCATTGCAAGGAGCGAAAGATACTGATCCCAATCTCGCTAATGGTTTAAAACAACTTTTAACAGATATTTGCCAATAGTTTTATTCTTTCGCTCCACCATTTCATCGGATTGTGGGTACAATGCTGTGGTTCTGGTTTTCTTCATGCCTAGTCTGTCACAGATTCTACGAATAAGTTGACTTTCAATATTTCTACCTTGGTCACTGTGTATCTCCAAGGGTACTCCAAATCGACAGATAAACTCTTGTATCAATAAATCTGCAACAGTTGCGGCCTCTTGATTTGGAATGGCGTAGACTTCCACCTACTTTGTAAAATAGTCTATAACCACCAAAATGTATTTATTACCATCCTCGGTCACAAGGAATAGTCCAGCAATATCTAAAGCGATTCTCTCAAATGGGCTACCAACGTTTTATTGCCTTCCTTTTTCGTTGAGGTCCATTACTCATAACTCAGGTGGTATATTTCTTACACCACTCCTTTACATCATCGGAACTGTTCATCCAATAAAACCTTTTACGAACTTTCTGAAGGGTTTTCTTAACACAAATATGTTCTCCTGATAGACTGTCGTGTATCTGACGAAGTACTTTAGTACGAAGTACTCTAGTCTTTGGAATAACCAACTGTCTTCTGCTTTCCGAACCACATCATTCTCTAGTACTCGCTTTAATAAGCCTTCTTCTAGAATTAAAGAGTCCAACTGAGCTCAATATGGTAGTTACTGGAGAGTTTCGATACTTCTTGCCAAGTAAGTCGACTTTCCATTGTCTTCTTCTTTAAAACGGGATCGCTTTCTTGTTTTTCCCTAAGTTTGACAGGGGCCCACTCATCGGTAACAACCGACGTTCTTCGTATTGTAGCAGATGTGGACAACCCCTTTCCAATCAGATTTCTTTTACCAATACCTTTATTGCGCTTCGAAGGCTACGCCATGACTGGCGTGCTTCCTGTTCTGTCAAGTTAAAGTAATGGGAGATTTGGCAACGGTGGTAAATCACATCAAACGGGGGTTTGTCAGATGTCAGTGAACCGAAAGCATCGAACCGACAATATTTTATAATTGTAGCTATTGGTAGTAATAAATAAAGAGTTTTCGTGGACACAATTATTATTAAAAACCCTAACAATACCCTTTTTCTAGAGTTTCTTGCAATTGCTTTACTCTTATATTCACTTCTTTCAAGCAACACCGTTTCTTCCTGTATATACAACTTTTAAAGGTGCAATTATTTAAAAAATCAAGTTCTACGCCTCTGTATTATGATCGGACAAAATTTTATCAACATTTTTTTTGCCACATAAAACTCTTCTAATATACCAAATTTCAGCAAAATCGCATATGCCGTTTTAAATTTAGATGGGAAAAACGATTTAAAAATTGTAACTTCAATGCCCTCTGGAGCCCAAACGAAGCAACTTTGTACTAAGGTAATTTTACTTAAATCCACTTATTTTGGTCTAAGGAATATGTGGTATGTTTTTGTAAAGACCTTTTACAGACACCCTGTATATTCGATGGGATTAAACTGGCAATGATACGGTGGCAGATGTAAAACTTGATGGCCGTAACTTTCAATAATCTGATCCACAACAAAGGTTTTTGGTTTTGCGTGTATATTTGCCAAGCGTAACAATTCTGATTTTAATATATATTGAGGAAATGGTATATGTTCCTCTGTCAATCATTCTTTAATTTTATCAACAGTCCAAGAATTCGTTGGACTTTTGTTTAATACTTCAGAATGGTAAGGTGCATTGTCTAAAATAATTACGCTGGGCTCACTTAAACCTGGGAAAAGTTTTTCATGTAACCATTTTACAAACATTTCTGTGTTCATATTATCGTAATAGTCACTGGATTTTGATTTAGATGAAAATATTAAATCAGCACCTTCTATAAAACCCGATTTCCCTCCTGCATGTAAAATAATGTGTCGCTTCCCTTCTCCATCGGTATGTTTGATGGACTTTACGTTATCATCTTGCCATATTCTCTTAGTTGTACCCCTAGAAAATATCCATGGTTCGTCTAAATATATAAAATTCGCACCTTCTTCTTTAAATTTAGAATATTTTTTAGAAAGTTAATTCTCTTGTGCACGACAGAAATTTCACAAAGGGCCTTTCTGTTATCCTCCTTTTGAAATTTGAAACCCAAGTTATGTGTCACTTGCCATAGACTTGTTCTGCCAATGTCGTCAAATTTTCTATCTATTAATTCCGAGACAATTGTATTTAAGGTCACATGTTCCATGTTGGCCCTCATTCGATAAATGGTATCATGAATTTTAAATTTCTTTCCATCTGGAATATCTTTCGTTTTCAATGATGAGCGAGTTTTGCAGTGATCTTCTTTCGGCAGTTCACTATTGTGATTTTGTAATACTCCTCTTAATTTGGTTTCATTAATTCCTAGAGCATCGCATACGCGTTGTTGTACACACATTACCGATTTTAAAGGACCGCCATTTTCTTTTTTATCCGTAAATTACTTATGTACACTACAAATTAGACTATCTACATCTAACACACGTCTAGGCATTTTTGAAATGTCCACTAAATTTACAATATACATACAATGTCAACACTTGCAAAGAATCAATTCAACTACAATATTTTTGTAACAAATTTAGTACCTACCCTAATGTTATTTTAATTTAAATCTGACCATTAGGGCAATTTTACCTAATTTCTTGGGAAGGGGCTTATTGGAACTGGTTGTCAATGACTAATTTGCATAATTTTGTTAATCCGAAACCCGCGTAAGTATAGCGAACAGACTGTATTTGGTTGACTAAGTATATGTCTTTTTGGGTGGCAGAGTGGTGGGGGCTGATTAGCGTACAGCCTTCTCCAATAGTCATTGGAGTATTAGGCATAACTCTAATAATCCTATCGTCAAATTTGCTTAGAACATTTTCCAACTGTTTAAATGTTGTCCCAGCCAAAAATTGATACAAATAGTTTCGATTTGTGTATAACAGGATGGGTTTTCTTAATTTCTTCAATGGCTGTATGTAGAATGTGAGGTTTAACTGATATAAAAATAAAAACGGCAACTCTACCATTTACATAACAATTGTAAATAACTCAAAAAACATTTTGTAAAGTACTTACATACCGAAACAATACTCAATAATACATATTCAAAAAAATATATTTTTAAATGATGATATCAAGTACCCTGTAAATAATAATATAGGCACCCACACCTGATTTTTATTGATCTGACAGATATATTACTCCGTGTTGATAGCGAGTCTACTATAAGAAATAAAATGAAGTTATAAAATGAAAATCTGTGAAGTAAACAGAGGGAAGACGAAATAAAGGAAAACATATTAAAAAAAAAAATAAAAAAATGCAGTTTCTAGTAGACATCCAATACATAAAACAGACATCCTACTCTTTAGCAGTTTACATAATAATTTAATATAGTTTACCTTAATTCGTTAACAATAATGTCTGCATTTCATTCTCACGATATCCCGTAATCAGTTCAACAAATCATTGTTTCACATTACACATATTAGGTAGTACTACTTATTCTAAAAAGATAAACTGCTGTCTGCGGCCTTTGTTATTATATGTTAATGCATTGTTTGCATTTCCCAAGTTTTGTTTTCAAATTATTTCATATTCCGAAATCACCCTTTTGTTTTGTTATTTCCATTGAGTACGCTTCAATAATTTATGTTATCAGCTTCAGTTTGATGATCGATTTGGCTTAAATCAACACATTTCATACTATTCCGATGATTTGCAACTTTTAATAATTTAATAGTGGAAAATTGAAATTAAATATTTACTGAAAAATCCGTTATTTAATGGAAACTAATAATTTATCTACGATTAACTGTAAATATAAACAATACTCGTATGAGTAGCAAAAACAAACAATACATAATTTAGTTTTACGGGAGCGTTTAAAAAGAAGGTTTATACTGTATTAAAATTTGTATTTATTTATAAAAATATATTCTTTGATAGTGACTTCGTAAATAAGTCTGCTAGTAGCAGATCAGTGCTTATGTATTTCTCATTTATGAGCTTCCCAAAAGCATCTTTGATAAAATGGCATTTGACATCAATAGATATGTTTTGATCGTTTTTGAACACTTTCATCACTAACCATTTGGATTATCAATTTTTAGTTTTATAGGATTTTCTAGTAGTAATATTTAGATATAACTGGGGACAGCAGACAACATATAGGTATAATATGAAGGCAACATTTGTCGAAGAAAGGTTTTATTTAATAAGTTATAAATAGTAATAATTGACACAGGCACTTCGATCGTAAGCCTGTCACAACTGACAACTAACAAATATACGACACTATATAGTAAGTTAAGTTCTCTACCTAACTTGTACATTACAAAAACAAATAATAATTAAAATGTTTGTTATATTCTAAGGATAAAGAAATATTCAAATCTGATTTCGCAACATTGCAAATCTTTTTCATACTTTAAGGCTTCTTTCTAGTCAATTACTTATTCCAGTCTTGAAGTTTCTTCATTATCCTATCAAGAAAATTTATATCGTTGAAAAGAATAATCTCTTCACGTAAAACAATGGAAAAATTGGATAAGGACTACATTTAAATATTCTATGAAAGTCTGCGATGGATTTTTCTTTATTAAGAAGATTTGTATCATTATCCTGCTTTAAACTAAATATATGTCTACATTACGGTTTATTCAATTTTCATTTCTACTTTTATACTTTTTTAGATAATTTAGTAACATGATAGACTGATAATAAAATGAAAGTTTATAAATGTTTAACTTTTTCTAATAGGCAGTGTGTGGATTAGTTAAAAACACCTGGACCTTCGGGACATGTCATCCTAATTAGAATTATCCACTCGGCAATCCAAAATATAACTTTTAATAAATTATATATTAACATATTATAAATTAAAAGTATATATAATTAACATTCAATCCAATATTTTTTCATAGGTTCCTGAAAATCAAGGGATAATAATTTTTAAGCCACTTAGTTACGTGTACAGTCTATTATCTCTATTAATGTTATATCATATTCGTTTTTGTTATGCTGTCCTGTCGCGAAATATACAGGGTTTATCAAAAAGATATGGCATAAATTATACTAGGTATTTTGGAAATAAATCGGTCATACTTAACTTTTACTTACATTAAAAAAATGGTAACCTTTTGAAGTTATAAATTGAAAATCCAGTGTTTAAATTAACTTAAAATCTGTTAAACACTTTATTATAAAAATATATATACTCAAACAAATAATGATTAAGAGTGAACCGTGTTGTCATATCTCAATTTTACCTTACTAGTTTTTAGCAGAATCAAAATAGAGTAAGTAGTAGAGTTGTAAGTTGTGGCAAATTATAGATAATATACAATCATAGTACTAATAAAAGATATTAATTATAACAAAAATCAGTAATGAGTAATACATATACATTTCTTGATCATTTAAAATTAATTATTTTATGGATTGTTCAGTATTTGTTACAACTAATGGCATCGGTGTACGGAGCGATATTTGTGTCTTTGTCTGTTACGCGTAAAATCCATCTCGTCGATGACGTTCTCAGTAGT
Source organism: Psylliodes chrysocephalus (assembly GCA_927349885.1). Taxonomy (NCBI): domain Eukaryota; kingdom Metazoa; phylum Arthropoda; class Insecta; order Coleoptera; family Chrysomelidae; genus Psylliodes; species Psylliodes chrysocephalus. The sequence goes on from OV651828.1 coordinate 18,055,914, forward strand.
GTATTTCTAACCACGAGCGTAACATCGGCTTTTGAATTATACGGTGTGAATTGTAAGTTTTACAGTTAAGTTAGTAAGTAATCGACGTGTTGTAAGAACAACTGGTGAAAATATTAGTGCTAATAAGTGTTTAAACATTAAATAATAATATTTCTACACCGTTCTAAAACTATGCAAAAAATGGAAGACATTGAAGGGCCTTCAACGTCGAAAAAGGTAAAACGGTCGCTAAGTGAAAAACAAATTGTACTTCGAGTATTTCACTGTCTTGAAAGAGATCATCAGTAACCAAAAGATAACTTAGTGCATATGTGCTGTAATTCTACGGATGTACCTCCGAATAACCAACTGGGCGTTCCAACATCATTAACTTCCACAATTACAAAAGATAAATTAGTTGATATGTGCTCTGATTATACGGGTGTACCAAAATCATCAGTTTACAAAATACTAAGAGAAAACAAAATTCAGGGGGAAGTACAAACGCCAAAAACTAGTAGCGAAAGAAAAAAATCACAGTTGATGAAGAAGCCAAAAACAGTATACGCACAATTATTCACAGTTTCTTTTTCAGAAATGAGCTGCCCACTTTGCAAAAAGTTCTGGAGGCAGTTAGCTATCATGAATTGGTCCCACAAATGAGTAAAGAAACTTTGAGGAAAATTTTACACGAAATGAAATTTACGTACGGAAAAGTCGACAGGAAAAGCATTCTCATTGAACGTCAGGAAATAATAGTATGGAGAAGAAATTATCTCCGAAAAATTGAGGAATTTCGGAATATCAAAAAAAAATTTACTACATGGATGAGACGTGGGTTAACCAAGGACATACGGTCAAAAAAGTATGGCAGGATGGTCATATAACAAGTGCACGACAAGCCTTTATTGAAGGCTTGTCAACTGGGTTAAAACAGCCGTCTGGAAAAGGTAGTCGTCTGATAGTTACGCACATAGGAAGCGACAGTGGATTTTTATCAAATGGTGAATTAATATTTAAATCCAAGAAAACAGGCCACTATCATGAAGAGATGAATGCGGAGGTGTTTGAAAAATGGTTTGAAGGCATCATTCAACTTGTGGAACCTGGGTCTGTCGTCGTCATGGACAATGCCCCATATCATAGTCGGTATTTAGAATCATTACCGAAACAATCATGGAAAAAACGAGCAATTCAAGAATGGTTAATTAATAAAAACATCCAATATAAAAAAGATAGTTTAAAGGCAGAACTACTTCAGTTAACAAAATTACACAGAGACAAATATAAAAAATTCGCAGTGGATGAAATGGCGTTAAGTCGTGGAATTACAGTATTAAGGTTACCACCATACCACTGCGAATTAAACCCAATAGAATTAATCTGAGCGCAAGTAAAAGGATATGTGGAACGAGAAAACAGAACATTTAAATTAGCGGACGTGCAACGTTACCTACAAGAAGCCATTCAAAATGTTTCTGCAGAAGACTGGAAGAAATGCATTCAGCATGTTTTAAAAGAAGAGCAAAAAATGTGGGACGTAGACAACCGTATTGAACACAATATTGAACCAATCATAATTAACTTTGATGATAGCGGTAGCAGCAGTGACGAATCTGAGGTTGAAGATTAGAAGAAAATTTGTACACAAAAAGAAGTCTATATATTTAGGTATAATTTTTATTTTTACCATTCACTATTACCATTTAGAAATTATTATATAAATTTGTATTTTTAATTCCTGTACACAGACATGAACAATGTCTCAGCAGAATACAAATGTTATATGTAGGTTATATCCAAACTAATTATCTTACTTAGGGATTTCCGAAATGATAGGTGCGTGTAAACTTTTATGATTTAAGTACCAATCAAATAGTAATTTAAGCTTTATAATGTCTTTTAATGTTGGCCGAACCCAATTAGGGTTTCTTGGGTAAGGCTGGCTAGTTTTGAGGAACTGCAGGTAAACCGCGAGAGAGAGAGAGAGAGAGAGAGAGATATATATATATATAGAGGTATGCTTTATTGTCATTGAAAAATTACAAAAATTTTGACAAAGCGAAGTAAATTAAAAACTAAATATAATATAAAAAGATTAAAAAATATAAAAATTTAAAAATAACAAAACAAAACAAAATAAAAATATCAATTGCATTGGATATGCAATATCCGTCATTATGATTTTAATTTAAAATGTAAGTAATACTTCTGTATGTGTAATCCAAGAAGAAACTTAAGAGACAGTTCCTTACTGACATCGGCCGCGACATAATATATAAATATACGTTAATTTGTGAAATAAAGTTAAATTCATTATTAAAATAGTAAAATTGATAATATTGTTTCTGTCACCAAACCAACCCCTGATTAGGTATCTTTCTTATTTTTAATTTGAAATATATATTGTAATTTTTATTAATATTCTTAATTTATTTGGTTCCTACTATAATTACCACAATTATTGCTCCGTTTTCATAAAGCCCCACTAATGACTACAACGATTAGGTAAATTACGATATTGCAAAGTTTTCATGAAATAAATAAAAGAAATTGTATGAATATTTTAAATAATTGTACCCTCTCAAAAATAATAAGCACGCCTCCGATTTGGTCGTATTTCTACCTGCTTTCACTCTCAATCATTATTTGTTTGAGTTTATAAAGTTGGACGTTAGGGCATCATAAACAAATATTTGGACGTTGTGACACCATCTCAAGGTATCATTTTATTGCATATTTGATCGATGTTCTACTTCCTTACTAATTCTCCGACCAAATTTCTATAAAAAAACTCGTTTTTATTTGAATTTGTATATTTGCCAAAGGGTCTGTCGGCCGCTAACTGTTAAAGACGTAGTGGCATCTAGAATTTTTATATATTTTCTTACTTTGTGGCATCTTGCGTTATATTTTCTTATTTTGTGACACCATAAAAGTACGTTCGCCCGCCCATATCCCAACTACTTTAGAAGCGGGGATGCTTCGTCGTTGGTCACGATTCGATGGTAAAAATAGGTAAAGAATGTATATTTCATTCTCCCAATTGAGCGGTCCGTTATAGACATTTCTAGCCTCTTCAGACTCACTGGAGCGATCAGGGATCGGGTTGAATGAGGGAGGTATCTAAGAGGATGATACTGATCCAGCATTTGTCTGTTGCTATCAGGAAACCTCTGATAAAACTCAAACCAAGCCAGACGATAGTGGGGCTTAAACTAACGACCTCTTGAATACCACTCGCTCGGTGTTTCAAAGGTGTGAAATAGGCGCTCCCAGTCGATATATCCAAATAAGGGCGGTCTGCTGGGAGCGTCTTTTGTTCATCGGCTTCATGAGGATATACTACGCTTGTGCCACCCACCCTACTAACTATTTCAAAAGAGAGTGAGAGCGAAGAAAGCGCGCCGTTTTTTACTCTCTACAGCACGATACTATCGTCCTACCCACGTCCTTATCACTATTAGAAAGGCCGAGACAAGCAAACGCTACCTTCACGCATTAACCACTACAAAATAGAGCAAATGATGATGAATAATACAATGTACAATGGGTAAATTTTGTCTTAATTTTGTCAAATTTGCTGTGAAATCCCTAAGACGTGTCCTGTCATTGATGGAGCACCGTCAGTAGCTGCTGACAAAATATTGCAAATATGAATATGTTTCTCTCAAATTAATTTTTGCATATAAATTTTTTTTCTTTTATAATTCTAACGTATGATAAGAGTAGAGCTCGTAATTTGGTAGAGTTGATTCATCGATTTGAATGGAAATTTTGCACGTCTTTAAGTGTTCACATACATCTTTTGCCATTTTATCTATTCTTCCTTGCACTTATTAGTACTGAGGGGAGTTTTTTTGATGATGTCTAATCCCTGTTTTATGATAAAGAACAGTTTTTATTACCTCCTTGACTGCCGGAAAAATTAATTCCTCACCAACTGTGTGTGGTTTTCCAGCTTTTGCGATTAACATTAAAATGTATTGTCGGTTCATCGTTATCTTGTTTAGAAGACGACGTAAAAATATTTAATACAATTGGCTGTTTTAAAATTGCTTTTCCAGTAGTTGAAAACAGGATAAATATTTATTATTCTTATCATCATGTATTTGATTTAAACGCTTTCTTAGTCTAGAAGGTTTCATAACTTTATTTTAAAACCACATAGACAATTACTGGTTTGTAGAAGAGCACATTTAAAATATTCAATACTGTATTGCCGGCATTTCTATTTAAACCAAATCAATGGTAAATAGGTCGAATCGTGGCATTACATCCTGAAGACGTTGGTGTACTTCGGGTGGTAACAATTTAGACTTATATCGGTCTCATAAAACGAGGCTTTCAAAAAAATATGATCACTGTCTTCAGACGATTAAAAATTTAGCCTTTTAAGGTAAAGGGCATGTTTTGGAATGGAATAAAAACAACTCCTGGTCCTGCAAGGCAGACCACCATGATACTGTCGAATTCGCAACGTTTTTTTATTCGGAGACTTTGATATTTTTACTAATTTTATCAAAACACACCCGATACCCACATTTCCAACAAATCAGAAGTGGTTAACCGATCCAGTGAAACAGAAATATATATATATTTCAGGTACATTCCTCATATTTTGAAAAATTGTTTACATGGTAACTATCTGACTATAGATGATGACTATAGAAAAGAATTGAGTAACTTCCGATTTTTAAAATTATTGCTGCAGTAAATACTAAACAATCATCTAGAGACTTTCATATTGTCAGATTTTACAAAAAGTGTCGAAGATTTTGATGGTGAACATCTTGGAAAACCAGCATAGATTGGCTTGGTAATCTGGAAGCAGCAGCAATTTTACATCGGTAGCTAAATGCATTCAGTTTACAAACAGCTTAAATCCATATGGTTGGCACTGCAAAGAAATGGTTCATTGATAGGGGTGATGATATTAAGAGTTTTGAAGATTTTAAGGCAAACTTTAAGAGAACTTTTAAAATTAAGATGAGTAAAAATGAGATGTGGCAGAAAATAAAAAATAGAAAACAAGGTACGACTGAATCAGTATATTCTTACTTTCAAGATGAGGATACTCCTTGCAGATCCTTAAATTATGATTTTGAAGATATTAAAGAATAATAGAATTATGTAATAAAGACATTATTCATAGACTCTTAGCAGCAAACCTTAAACATAATGATAAGCTATTGCATGAAATTGTAATTTTAATCACTCTTATTTTCCTCTAAATAACACTAAAAAATAGCACAAAATGAGAAGTTTTAATATTTTAATGATTTTGCTACTATCGCATATTAGGAAGACAACAAGTAACGTACTGATGTCAAGAAATTTAATTATTTTCTTTGGTTGAATTTTTACGAGTACATATAAATAAACTTGCATAATTTTACTTAACTCTTACCCCACCTTACCTTACATGTTTATATTAGAGGTTCTCTTCTTGCAGTTGATGTATCTAATACGTATTCTAAAATATGAAAGAATTATTTTAATAATAGCTCAGAAAAGGCTCCCAATTGAATGAATGAGAATTAAACTTTCCAATGTATCCTCAAGGCTCAAAACAATTTCTGTTGACCTTCATTTCATTCACAACAAAATCCAGACACATATGAATACATACCATGTTTTCCTAACCAGGGAAAAACCATAAATTAGCCCAGGTCCCAGAGTCGCCCAATTGGTCCCCAAGGAGGTGACACCGAAATATCAGACCAATGAAACCACCGCCTCCGACGCGTGTCTACCGGCGCCCGGTTCGGCGCCGCCCCTCACGCTCGGCATCGAAACGACCGCGACGTCATCCTCGCGTAGGCTCCCGTCGAAACGCGGTCGCTCTACGTCTGGCGCGCTGCTGTGGAGAACTTTTTGTGTGCACCTGGACAACGGCACCGTGGAGACGCGTGGAGGTGGGCAATCGGGCCCGGGAGGCACCTTAGGCCTGCTCGGTGAGTCGCGAGTCGCCAGCAATATTCGTGGATTTTTTGCCACCCGAATCGGCAGCGCCCTACCAGATACAGGTGAGTGTGTAGCCACTATAGCTACCTGATTTTAGTCTATTTTTTTTAACTATAATTCCCAATTTAAGAAATATTAATTACTTTGTATTAAAAACCACACTTTTCCGAATCGAATTGCATTGAATTCTGTATATATTAATTAAATTCTGTCATTTAATAGCGTTTTAAACATCACAAATTAGTTAATCAATGTTTTTTGCTTCTGCGCAATATTTGTTTTAAATTAAATATAATTTTTTAGTAATAAATATTACATATTAATTCTACTTTTCTAATGCTTTCATACCATTTTAACTATTTTGTTTAAAATTATTTTATTTAAAAAATAAAAATATTTCATTAAGACTGTGATTAAACTAAATATATCAAAGCACACATTAAAATTTTTATATTTTTCAAATGGAAATACCAGTTGGTATATTGATTATTTCCAACTCACGTCATTAATAGTATATAGAACAAGTTTACGCACAAAATGGCCTCTTAGATAGTCACCTAAGATGGCTGAAATCGATATTAAGGTTATGTAACCCTTTCATGTCTTGAATTCCAAATTATATCTTATTTCTCTTGCTATCAATAGTTCTGTAACATTTTAAAACTTTTATTGACATTTACTTTAATATAAATGGATTTATAAAAACATAAAAACTGATTACATAACAAATTTTATGTCAAATTAATTAGTAAAAACTTATTTTTAATTTTCCATCAAAACTGAATGAAAATACTAAGATTTTCTAATAAATATTTAAAATTCAAAACAGTATATCATTTTTAGCTCTGTCGTCACTTTATACAAATAAAGAAACAACATTTATAATAATATATTCTTCGTTAAATTTTTCATATTATTGCCTATTAGTCTAGTTTGTGCAGTATATTTTATATACAAATTTTTTTTTTTTTTTTAATTTTTAATATCTACATAGTTTTCTACTACTCAATCTCATAATACTTATATTTTAGATATAAATATTTCCAGTAATAACAGTTTAGTTTCCTTCAGTAGCAGCTTGTGACCAAAATATTGTGGGTTTACAATGACAGAACATACATCTCGGTACAGTTTTAGCTAAAAAACTTTCAATGTTTTAGGAACTATATTATAAACATTAAAAGTGTTTTTTTATCTAAATTTGTTTTGAGATCTATATTCATTGTAAGCTCCCAGTATCTTGTTCGCGAGCCACCACTGGTTTTCTCTCAATTTTACTCTTTTTTAATTGCTTGTACATTTGGGCAATGTTTCTATCAGCGAATTTTATTTAGTATAAAATATACGAAACATTTTTTCAAATCTAAAACTGATAGTACATTAAATATTTTTAAAACATTAGTTTACTGATAATTTTTTGAAATGTTTACAAAAATTATTAAAAATTTAGACAACAAATTACTTCCTGCACCCTTTATTAGGTAGATATATCTATTGGAGTAATTGAAAATGATTATTAAACTAAATGAAAGCTAGTTAAAGGTAGAAATTATTTTTATTTATTATTTTGTTATCATTGGGGTGCGGGGGGTTAAGCGCAGTGCCTCCCCACCCAATCCGAGACAAAAATATTAATTGAATTCTTCTGTCCAGGTTAACCCGGATGGCACTGCGCTTCCCCTCAAGGACACCCATCAACAAATTTCCCGTCAAAACCACGTAAACCACTCATCAGATTCGTCGGAAAATAACCTCAACAATGACGACCATTCCAATAATCAACATGACGTTCAGTGAAATGAAAGAAGCTGTGTGGAATAAGCTTCACGAGCCCAGAACTCAACGGAAGCTAGTATTAGTTATAGTGTCCATAGCTCTGCTACTAGATAATATGTTATATATGGTGATAGTTCCCATTATACCGGATTACTTGCGTTACATCGGAGCATACGAAGATTACACGATTCCGGGAAACGTGTCACTTCCACCAGGTACACCACAGAAGCACGACCACCACGGCCAGGACCAGGCTACCGGCATCCTATTCGCCTCCAAAGCCATCGTCCAACTTATGGTAAACCCCTTTTCCGGAGCACTCATCGACCGCATAGGATACGACATTCCCATGATGATTGGACTGACCATAATGTTCCTCTCGACAGCAGTGTTCGCTTGTGGCCGGAGTTACGGCCTCCTGTTCTTCGCCAGAAGTCTTCAGGGGGTCGGATCGGCGTTCGCGGACACATCGGGACTCGCCATGATCGCCGATCGCTTCACGGAGGAAAACGAACGATCCCAAGCATTAGGGATAGCTCTGGCTTTCATCAGTTTCGGTTGCCTGGTAGCGCCTCCTTTCGGAGGAGCTCTATATCAGTTCGCCGGCAAAGAGGTGCCTTTCCTAATTCTGGCGTTCGTTTCGCTGGTAGACGGTTTCATGCTTCTACTGGTCATGAAGCCCTTAAAAACGCAGTTAAAAGAATGTCAAATGGACAAACCTCCCGGGGTTCCAATCTGGAAACTATTTATGGACAAGTACATCGCGATTTGCGCAGGAGCCCTTATGATGTCGAACGTGGCACTGGCTTTCCTAGAACCAACTATAACGCTTTGGATAGAAGACAATTTAACGACAGAAAATTGGAAAGTTGGTATCGTTTGGCTACCCGCGTTTTTCCCGCACGTGTTAGGAGTTATCATAACAGTAAAAATGTCAAAGAAATATCCCCAATATCAGTGGCTTATGGCAGCAGGAGGATTAGCACTAGAAGGTTTATCCTGTTTCGTAATTCCCTTTGCAGATTCGTACATCTTTCTAATGGTGCCCATTTGTACAATTTGCTTCGGTATCGCCTTAATAGACACAGCACTTCTTCCTACTCTCGGATACCTGGTGGACGTTCGTTACGTTTCAGTGTATGGCAGCATTTATGCCATAGCAGACATTTCGTATTCTCTAGCATACGCAGTAGGGCCTATCATCGCCGGTGGTATAGTAGAAGCCATCGGTTTCACATCACTTAATGTGTTAATAGCCTTTAGTAACCTGCTCTATGCACCACTTCTCATAAAACTCAAACATATCTACGACTTTAAACCATTCGAAAACGAAGCCAATATCTTAATGCAAGATCCTCCTAACAAAGAATACCAAACGTACACCATGCAGGATCAAAAACCTGTAAGTGGAGACATTCAGAATCACCTGGAATACAAGCAGCAGGAGACTGACTTCGGTGCTGGTTACCAACAACAAGGATACCAGCAACAAACCTATTCGCACAATTTTCAACAGGAAGAACAGCCTTACCAGGAAACCCCATTTCAGCAACCTCCGCCCCGTCCTCAGGGCAGGGTGTTACCGCAGCAGCCGGAAGCGGCAAATCCTTTCAGGCCCCAAGTCCAACCAAGTGGTGGAAATCCTTTCAAACAAGGATTTTAAAATAGGTGTGTATATTGTATATTCATTTGATAGTGTATTTTATTTTGTGTATTATGTATATATTACATCATACCAGTTGTTCCTTCTATTGTATATATCGGCTGATAATTGATTAATGTAGGTAGATTTATTTAATATAGGGTAATTCTTCTGTAATGCTCGTTAAAAAAATAATTTAAAAATAGAAAGTAGCTAAAGGTACGTTTACATCTGACATTTATTGCATGAGATTTATGTCTGACAGTTGTGTAGTCTAGTGTAAACACACAAAAAGTTATCTCTGACATATATTGAGTGTTTACACTGGACTAAACAACTGTCAGACATAAATATCATGCAATAAATGTCAGATGTAAACGTACCTTAATGATTTCAGTTATAAATAATTTGAAAACGGGTGACTGAATAATTATTCTGTATCATTAAAATAGGTTAAGAATTTCGTAAATAGGCTGGATTTGAGTGAAGCCAATCTTAAAGTTTAGTGATTTGGATTTCAATATTTTCACTATCTCCCAAATAGTCAAGGTATAAAATGGAAAAATATACAAAAATAATTATTTTACGGATGCATGGACTTAAAATGCGTCTTTTTCTACTATAAGCGATTATTGGAGATAAGTGTAGAAACTATAGTTTTATTAAATAGTTTTTGATGAATTTTATGGAAATTTATATCAATAAATAAAATTATTTACTTGAGGCAACAAGTATTTTTGATTAAAAGGAATCAAAAGAGGCTAACTGCTATATTTTGATAAACAAAAGTTTAATATAACCCATAAGCTGCAACCGAGTTATTTCCTGATTAATTACGGTAAATTCCCTCCCAAGTTTTGGGTATAAATTTTTATACCTTCAAAACTTTAGTATGATACAATTTTTACAAATTGAAGCTTATAGAGATATACATTTTGTAGAATCTATATTCTAAACTTTAAAAAACTAACAAACAGACCTGTTTGTCCAGAAATTCGCCTACTTTGATGAAGAATATTGCAAAATTAATTAGTTTACTGGAAATAAAAGATTTTGTACCTGTTAATCACCAGAGACAACTTATTTATCAATGGGAGAAATTTCTGACCTTTTAGAACAGGGTACGGCAGGATTTTTAGAACACTGAGCCAGTTGCAAACAAAATATCTTTAGGAAGGCTGAACAGTCCAAAAAAACATTATTCACTGACATTATTAAACTTTTATAATTTTCTTCTTCTTCAACTAAGGATCTGTACTTTTCAGAGGAAAATTCATTTGAAATCTCCTCTGTTTTGACTTTAAGCTCTGGTAATGTCTATTGTGGCTTGTTATTTGTTATTTATTGTAGATTTCGGAAAACTGCTGCATCCTGCTGAAAAGTATTATTTTCGCAAAGATACTTGGTAGCAAGCTGTTTCGCAACATTTTTTAAATCGGTCGGTGTTACACTCCAAATGAGTGTGGCCTGGTACTAAAAACGTATGGTCTATTGTTTTTATCCTCTTATTTTCAGAAATTGCAACTTGAAAGATTTCTAGTTTGCCCTGGGCAAGTGTAACTTTAAAATATGAGGTTTGTTTTGTTTAGTACTAAATCAGAAGCTATGAATTTGTACAAGCAAGAGCGTACTTGTTCCCCGTTCCTTGCAGCTACTGTCTCGTCCCACATCAATTAAAAGACTTCACCTATTTTGCAATCATGAATAGTGAGGTTGAAGACCCACAGCTGTTTTTTATAGAATGCAATTCTGGTTTGCAGGTAGGGTGACAGCAAACACTGTTGCAACTCTTACAAAGGTTGTATTCTGTGCCATGATTTTATCTTTTGCTTTAACTGAATCAGCTTTATCAGCAACATCTTGATGTTTGTGTGAATCTAGCTGTATCCTCTTCAGTTGTAGCTACTTTTAGTTGGTTGTTAAGTGAGTCGCATTTACCACAAGTGTCTAAACTTGGTGACTTAAATTTCAGATTCATCATTTTTATTTGTTGTGAATATAGTTTAGAATTGTTGTTACGTCTTTGCAGAGTTTTTACATTTTATTTAAATTAAGATAAGGGTGCAAATATTTTTTGCTTGTAAGTCGTCTGGAATAGTGACTGTTGTCATATGAGGGAACTGATTTGATATGGGATAATGCTTGTTATATTCTTTTAATACTTGTTTTATTGACTGGATCATGTTTCCCTCTTCTGTTTGCAATAGTCCTGTGTAGATATCTAATTTATTTTGAAGAACAACATGTATAAAACTTTTTGTAACATAAAAGACTACCATGAAACAGTTTTTACATAGGTCTAATCTTTATCTATTTCAATAGTATAGCGAGCAGAAATCTGTCTCCTTCCTTGCTTACTGGGGCTAACAGTTTCTGCTAATATCTCACTTGTTTCTTTATGAGTTTTATTAAACCAGTTATATAAAAGTGTTTTCATTTCTAAAATTTAATTGATAAAAGTTTTCAAAAAACACTATTGTTGATCATGTTGAATTAGGTGTATCGAATCGTGGTTTTGAGAGAAAAATAAGATATATTATGTTGACGTTATTAATTTATTTTTTTTTTCTCTCAAAACCACGATTCGATACACCTAATTCAACATTATGGCGACCGTGACAGGACACAGTGTAAAGAATCTTTTGATTGAGAGAAAATTACAGAGAAAAACTTTCAACAAACTATTACAAAAACTAGATGAAGAGCTAGCAAAGAAAACCATTAGTAAGGACAACGTTCTTGATCAGTTCTCCATTCTAGAAGAGACAGCTGAATGTTTATTCTTGTCTGATGAATGTCTTAAAGAGCACCTTTATTCAACACTGACCGAACAGGAAATCGAAAAGGAATTTGACGACATTCAGTACTACAAAACCAACATGATTGTTTATAGAAGAAAGTGTAAAGCAATAGAGAGTCAAATACAAGAAGAAAAGGATTCTATAAAGTCAAGAGGCGACAGAAGAAAGAGATTTCAACTACCAAAAATTGAGTTCAAGAAGTTTGATGGAAACGTAAAAAATTGGATTGGATTTTGGGGACAATTTAAAAAGATAGATGAAGATGAAGATATAGATCTGGAAGACAAGTTCCAATACTTAATTCAAGCAACTGAACCGGGCACTGTGGCAAGAGATCTTGTTGAGAGCTTTCCTCCTTCTGGTCCAAATTACACTAAGGCAGTAAACACTTTGAAAACACGCTTTGCCAAGGATGAACTTCTTATTGAGGTATATGTAAGAGAACTGTTACAATTAGTACTTCAACAGTCAACAGAAGCTAAATCAGGTATGTCTTTGGCAGCTTTGTATGATAAATTAGAAACACAAATAAGATCTTTAGAAACTCTTGGTGTTACTAGCGATAAGTACGCAGCTATGCTCTACCCACTCGTGGAATCTTCACTACCAGATGAGCTGCTGAAAGTTTGGGAAAGACAAAGAACGATTTCTAGGAACCAAGCTAGAGTTGGAAATGACAATTTTAACGATTCTAACCATTTGTCTATGTTATTAGATTTTCTTCGAGCGGAAGTCGAGTCTGACGAGAAGATCAAGCTGGCCAAACATAGTTTTGAAGTACCAGAAAGCATTGAAGCTAAGCACAGTAACAGCAGGGTCAGTCAGTCACAACAGAAATACAGTTTCAGAAAATCCAAGCAAGATAATGTAGATAGTGAAGCATGTACTGCAGCAGCACTTTATACTTCAGCAGGTTCGAAAAATCACAATCAAGCAGGTAAAAACGTTTCTAACTGTATATTTTGCAATAATTTACATGCAAGTCAAGACTGCATTAAAGCACAGAGTCTATCTATATTAGAAAGAAAAAACAAAATTATGAGCAAAGGAGGATGCTTTACTTGTTTAAAAATCAATCACAGAAGCAAAGATTGTAAGGCATTCATAAAATGCTTAATTTGTACAAAAAGACACTATCCTATCCTATGTCCGGACTTGCCTGTAAAAGATAAACAAAAAGTTAGCCAAAAGAACCTAGAAAACACTGAACAAGGTACAACTAGTAGTAATCTAGAACAAGTTTTAACTACTAGTAACGAGTATACTGAAACTTTGTTACAAACAATTTTAATTAGACTTGTAAATCATAATAAGGAAAAGATAGTCCGTTGCTTGATAGATTCTGCATCACAGAGATCATATATATTAGCTGAAACGGCCTCAGAATTACAATTTGTTAAAAGTGGTCAAGAAACTATTATACAGGGTGTATTCGGTGGATTTTCCAAATCTCCAGAAATTCACAATATTTTTGATATCACCGTACAGAATTTGACTACTGATTATAAAACACAACTACGCGTATTAGATCAAAAAGAAATTTGTTCATTTATTCCTAGATTACAGAACACAGATATTATTAAAGAATTGAGTAGTAAGAATATTTTTATTAGTGATATAGATGTAAATAATAGTTCAAGTAAGATAGAATTTCTGTTAGGAGCAGACATTTTTGGTAAATTACTCACAGGAAATATTGAAAATTTAAATAACGGTTATGTTGCCATAGAAACGCAGTTAGGTTGGACAATATTGGGTCATCAAAGACGTACTGTGTGTAACCTAGATCTAATCTGTTCTAGCTTTTGTTGTCACACTATAGCAGATTTGTGGAAACTGGAGATGTTAGGAATCACAGATCCTGCAGAAGTAAAAACAAAAGAATCTGAAGAAGAAGAAATCCTTAAGACATTTAATAAAACTATTCAAGTGAATGAAAAAGGGCGATACGAAGTGGTATTACCATGGATAGACGGCAACGAGAAGTTAGCTTCAAATGAGCTATTAGCAGTAAACAGACTGACTTCTGCATCAAAAAAATTAATCTCTTTGAAGAAATTTGAAGAATATGAAAGAGTTTTTGATGAATGGGAGAAATTAGAAATAATAGAAGAAGTTATAGGCGAGGCTAAAAAGAAAGGAAGTACTCATTATTTACCTCATCATGCCGTTATCAAAGAGACAAGTAAGACTACTAAAATTAGGCCAGTTTTTGATGCCTCAGCTAAAGATGTAAACGGAAATTCTTTAAATAATTTTCTTCATTCAGGCCCAAACTTAATTGAACTAATTCCTAAACTTCTAATTCAATTTAGGTTAGGTAACATTGGAATTACCGCAGATATTGAGAAAGCATTTTTACAGATTAGTATTCCACCAAAAGATAGAGATTTTTTAAGATTTTTCTGGTGGACAAATTATGATAATGATACAAGAAAGATTTATCGTCATTGCAGGGTCGTCTTTGGCCTTAAACCTAGTCCATTTTTACTAGCTGCGACTATAAATTTTCACTTATCACATGCTCCTCAATGTTTTCAGGAAACAGCTTTGAAATTGATGTCATCATTCTATGTTGATAATTGTGTAACAAGCGTCAATACAACTGAAGAGCTAGAACGTTTTATGTCAGAATCCAAACAAATAATGTCTTTAGGCAAATTCAACCTAAGAGAATGGACTTACACTGGAAATACTGATATCAAGAGTGACATCTCTGTTTTAGGAATACTGTGGAATGTAAATACAGATTATTTGTACTGCGATTTAAATGATATAAATGAATCAACATTTCCTAAGACTAAACGAGGTCTACTCTCCGTTGCACATAAACTCTTTGATCCTATTGGTTTTACCATGCCTGTAACTTTGACCCCCAAACTTCTTCTACAAGAAACTTGGCTATTAAGGATAGGATGGGATACAGATTTGCCAGAAGATATTATGAAAAGGTTCGAAAACTGGTTACGAGATATCCATCTACTGAAATTTTGTAAAATTCCTAGATCATTCAGTTTGAATCGAAACTTTAATTGGAGCGACACCTCAATTCATATTTTTTGCGATGCTAGCAAATTAGCTTACGCATCTTGTGTTTTTCTTAGAATAGAAATTGATGGTATGAAATGTGTCCAATTAATTCAAGCCAAATCAAGAATTGCCCCAAAAAAGATCACTATTCCAAGGTTAGAGTTATTGGCCTGTTTGATTGGAGTAAGAATTATGCAAAACATAAAGAAGGTAGCTGAATTAAGGAATATTAAAACATTTTATTGGACCGACTCGATGGTTGCATTGGCATGGATTAAAACTACGGGCTGTTGGAAGACTTTCGTTGCCAACAGAGTAAAAGAAATAAATGAATATAGTAGCATTGAAGACTGGAATCACATTCCAGGTGAAAAGAATCCAGCAGACATTTCTTCAAGAGGTTGTAGTTGCAAACATCTTTTAGAAATTCGTTGGTGGGAAGGCCCACAATGGTTAAAAGAAAAAGAAGAATGGCCTCAACGAGAAATTTGTGATATTTCTGAAGAAGAAATAAGTAAAGAAAGAAAGATTGTAGCTACGAGTTCCATTTGCCAAGAAAAAGAGTATATTTCCAAAAGTTTAACATTTTTTTTCAAATTTTCACAGATATTACGGATGGTTGCATGGATGTTAAGGTGGTACTTTAATGTTTTATTAATAAATAAAGAAAAGAGAAAAGGAGAACTTACCTTGGATGAAATAAACGAAGCAGAAAGTAGAGTTTTTAAGATAATACAAACTGAGAGTTTCAACGATCACCGCAATTTCAAGAATTTGGACATTTTCATGGATGAAAAAGGGTTGCTCAGAATAAAGACGAGACTAGCTTTAGGAGAAGATCCGTACAATTTTAGATATCCCATTTTATTGCCCTCGAAACATGAGCTAGTCAGAAGATTAATTTTTGACAAACATAGACAATACCAACATGCCGGAGTACAAACACTGCTGTGTATTCTAAGAGACAATTATTGGATTTTACGAGGAAGACAGACGATAAAAGAAGTAATAAAAGGATGTAGCATTTGTAAAAGATTTTCATCGAAAGCTTTAGATGCTCCTTTTGCTCCACTACCTAAAGAAAGGATAAATACGGCAGCGGCTTTTGAAATAACGGGCGTTGACCTAGCAGGGCCTTTATTTCTGAAAGAATCAACAAAGGCGTGGATAGTACTATTTACCTGTGCAGTTTATAGAGCAGTACACCTAGAAATTGTACAGTCATTATCAACTGATAGTTTTATTATGGCATTTAGAAGATTTTTGGCAAGAAGAGGAAGAATTTCTATTATTTACTCCGATAATGGTACTAACTTCGTAGGAACAAATAACTTGTATAGTGCAATTGATTGGAATAAAATTCAAGAATTTTCAACACTAAAAAAGATCAAATGGATTTTTAATCCTCCCACTGCTGCCTGGTGGGGAGGATGGTGGGAAAGGCTCATTAGAATGATTAAAAACCTTCTCAAAAGAAATTTGGGTAAAGCATCTGTGAACTACGAAGAACTTCTAACAATAACATGTGATTGTGAATCAATTATCAATAGCAGACCTTTAACTTATATTTATGAAGATGAATGCTTAACAACCTTGACTCCTTTAATGTTTATTCAAGACATACCTACTAACGAGATACCTGATATAGACAGCATAGACAGAAATCACGTATTAAGAAGACAAAGATATTTACAAAAATTAAGAGACGATTTCCGATCCAGATTTAGAAAAGAATATCTAGGCGAGCTAGTTAACACAAAAAAGACAAATACAAAGCACCTTATGGAAGGAGACGTAGTGTACGTTGGACTAGAGGGGGTGAAGCGTTTGAAGTGGCCCTTAGGGAAAATTCTAGAACTGTTCCCCGGAAAAGATGGAATCACACGTGTTGCACGAATAAAATTGCAACATGGAGAAGTATTACGACCTATTCAGAGATTATATCCGTTAGAAATACCTGATCGAGACGAAAGAATTCATGAATTTAGAGAACAATTTTCGAAAACCAAGACACCCCTCACTGAAAAGAAGAAATGTAATAACGTAAACTTTAATGACAAGAATACAGAACAAGAGAAGACATCTATAGAAGAAACAAGAAAAGTTATAACGACAAGAAGTGGGCGCATTGTAAAAGAACCGCAGCGTTTTAAATCTAATTAAGATATTTGATGTAACTTTTAAAGGGGGAGAATGTTAGGATTTTAATGTTCATAGTTTTTACCTCTCCCTATATGTTAATTATTATCTTTTGTTGGATCTGTTTTTGTCACATTGACTTTTGAAAAAAAAAATAAATTAATAACGTCAACATAATATATCTTATTTTTCTCTCAAAACCACGATTCGATACACCTAATTCAACAGATCATATATTCTGCAACATGGTAGTGGCCTGGCAGTTTTTGCTTTAATAATTTTACTATTTATTTACTGTACCTCTTTCCAATATTTCTGCCTATTTTTCTTTTATTTCTTAGAACATTTTTGAAGGTCTCACAATCCCTGTGAGGATTTCTTCTTTATCTTGATCAATGAAAGTTGTTCTATCAAATTTTCTTTATCAAATTAAACAGTTCCTTCATTTTCCTCTAAATTTTGTTCATACTGCAGCATGATTTTTTCAGAAACTTCATATTGGCCATATTCAACTACTACATCTTCATCTTGATTAGTGTTGTTTTCTTTAACTTGTATTATAGAATTTACGTCTTCATTTTGAACACTATTTTCTTTATATTGAAGCATATTTTCATCCGAAACCACTTGTTCTCCATATTCAAATTTATCATGTTCAGAAAGAAGTTGTACAGATAATTTTTTTCTTTAAAATAGTTTTCTTTTTATTGGACTATATTTTCTTCATACCGAGGCAAATTTTCTTCAGAAACTACATTTTCTCCACGTTCAGGTATAATTAGTTTCTCTTTGTATTGAATAGCAGCATTTTCTTTATCTTGTACCATAAAACCTTCTTCATTATGTCCATGAGAACCAGGCACAGGGGACTCCTTCTCTATTCCAATTTGAGAGGTTTCTTCAACAATCATTTCTGAAAAGAATCATTAAAATTGGTATAGTAGGTAATGACATTAATAGTATAATATCATTTAATAGAGAAAACTAGTACGTTAGTAAAGTTTCCAGCTTTCCAACGTACTGTCGTTAAGGGGATTTTCTGAGGTGCCCATTTCACTTGATTTTTCTGTATCCTGTTGAATAATTTCCAACTCCTTATATTCACCTTTCGTTTCAGTTTCATGGTTTTTTTAAAACAATTTTTGGCTGTGAAACTACCCTGGAAAATTAAAAATACGAATTATTATAAAGGAAGAAATTTTAAAGACTAATATTTCTGTTTATGTGGAAGAGAAACTGCGAACTTATTGCAAGATACAAAAGCTTACCAAAATACGTCTCTATTCTCTTTTGTGAATAAGCAACCTCTTTCACATGAACCTTTTGCATTATTCTTAATCCTCTATTTGGAATATAGGGTCTTTTATTTTTAATGGAAACAACACAATCTACACGAAACACACTAACCAAAAATTTGGACCTAATATGATGTTACAGTCGACAACCAAGGTTACCAACTTCCTAAAATGTTAACTAAAGTCAACTTATGTTGTTATGACCGCCAAATTTCATGATTTTAAGGCACGAACAAAACAACAGAAGAGAAAGTATATGTCCTATACATATGTTAAATTTACCAGCTGTATATCTATTTTATTTATTTTTAATTATTTATTTAGTACACCATTCAACAGTTAAACACCAATTACAGAGTGGGATAGATAAAATAGGTAAATTAACAGAAGTTGATTGAACAGATGCGATGATAGTACGAGTTGGTAATGTAAAATTGTTTAAAAAATGCTCTGTAAAAGCCTGCACAATATCTAATGGATTATCCAATACATCATTATTAATTTGTACTGAAGATGGAAAGCTTGAGGAGTTCTTAAAAGATTTTACGTATGTCCAAAATTTCTGAGGGTTTTCCTGAATATTATTTTCCATTCTTTCAGCATATTGAGAATGTGCAAGCTTAACTTGTCTATTAACATTAGTACGTGCGGATTTGAACGTATTTAAAGCCTCAAGAGAACCTGTAGACTTAAATCGACAATGAGATTTATCTTTTTGTTTGATAATTTTGATAATAGACCCATTTTATTACTAGCTTTCTTTTTTGGAACATGTGAAAATAATTCATATAGTTTTTCATTTAGTTACACCGTCATTCACATCAGTTATATTATTTAAAAACTTCCAATCGATAGATTGGAGGTCAAAGTATTGAGTCGCGTAATTGGTTTTCTTAAAATTAAATTCTACTGAAGAAGAATTATTAGTTACATTATTTATTTTTTTATATTGTGATATATTTAAATTGAGTGCTAGATGATAGTCGTCTTCTTCTACAATAGTTTCCTCCGATCTTACAGCTTCACATTGGTCGTTATAAAAAATGAGGTATAACATGCAACCAAATTTATTTTTAACCTGATTTAATTGTGGTAACACGAAGAAATTTGCAAAATTCATAACAGCACTCAGTCTGGTAGAAAAACTAGGACCAATAATCTGAGCTGTATATTAGGGTGGCGCAAAAAAACCGACTATTTTTTTTTTGAGTCTCGAGTAAAAAAAATGTTAGTTTTTGATGTTTTAAGAGGCCTCTCCAAAGGACAGCTCAAAAAAAAATTTTTAGAGGTCGCTCTAAATTTTTTTAAATTTCTAAAAAACGTCAAAAATCGATTTTTTTTTTATTTTTTTTTCTCGGTTCGGTATAATTTTACAGAAAAAAAAAATAAGTTTCTGAAAGTTTCAGTTCAAAATTTAAATTTTAAAAGGTTGCTCATAATTTTTTTAAATTTATTAGTGCATTATCTTCCTTATTTAGTGCAATAATCGATAGAAATACACCACGAGGTGAACTAAAAGTCAAGCACAATATAGAAAACATAATTTTTTTTAATTCAATAATTTTATTTAATCAACTATAAAATTTTAACAATATTTCAAAGAACTTTGTTATTAATTCTGAAACTAAATTTTAAATTATAACAGATTTTAACTTTAGGTAAATTAATATCATATATTATTTATATTATTTATATCGGTAATTATTAGATTATTTAATACAAAACTTATGTTTTCTATATTGTGGTTGATTTTTAGTTGATCTCGTGGTGTATTTTTATCGATGATTGTACTAAAAAAAAAAATGCATGGAAATTTAATGTGAATATTAAAAGGTCGCTCGAAAAAATCTAAAGTAATGCACTGATAAATTAAAAAAAATTACGAGCGACCTTCCAAAATTTAAATTTTGATCTGAAACTTTTAGAAACTTATTTTTTTTGTCTGTAAAATTATACCGTACCGAGAAAAAAAATTAAAAAAAAAATTGATTTTTGACAATTTTTGAAATTTAAAAAAATTTGGAGCGACCTCTAAAAAATTTTTTTTTGAGCTGTCCTTTGGAGAGGCCTCTTAAAACATCAAAAACAAACATTTTTTCACTCGAGCTCAAAAAAAAAATAGTCGGTTTTTTGCGCCACTCTACTGTATATTCAGGAACATTGAAATTACCTATTATCATTAATTTCTAATTATATAGATTCGATCATCAGATTTGCTGAAGTCTTGAGGTCTTAGAGATGATTATTTTGGCACATTGTTTGGCAAAAGTAGATATGTCGACTTATATATGTACTTTTGCGCGCTGTCCACATATTTATTGAATTGATCTATTTGTATTAAGGTTTCTAATAAATAATTATTAACCTCTGCAGATGTATATTTCTTAAGTCGATTTAACAGAAGCGCTAAAAAATTAATGGTACAATCAAAAGTAAAGACAGCTAAGACGAATAATGAGGATACTCTGTTAATTAGAAATTACAAAAATAAGGATAGTTTAGCTAAAGAAATTATGGGAAAAAGAATAAAAAGAACTTATTTTGGAACTATTTCAAGAAAAAATGTCCAATTCAAAAATTTCCATAAAATTTATCAAAATACACTATATTTCTCGTATCATCAGAGGAAACAATTAAAATTTTATTTAACAAATTCTATTTTTGAAACCATTGACAACACGCATCGTTTTATATTTTTATATAAAGTTTTGCAATATATAGGGTATATATACTTAAAGTTAGAATAAGTGCAATTTTAGCTATTAAACATTTAATACGCTTATTCGATAAAGCAGAAACGGGCTCTTGTGCAATGAATTGGTATCACTCAAACCAAAATAAAATTGAATAAATTTCAATAACTTTTTTTTTATATCTTCTAGATATATGTTTAAAATCTTAGTAAATCCATGTATTTACTAGGTATATCTAGAGCAGTGGTCGCCAACCTCTCAATGTGTTGAGTTACTTTGTTAATTTTGGAATAAACAGCGAGCTACCCACACGGAAGCCACGTAACGCAACGTAAATGAAATAATCCACAGTTAATTTATCATTATATGTATTTATTTTACTATTTAACTGGTAATACATAATACATAGGTACTAATAATAAACTAATAACAAAATAACTAATATTACTAGTACGTACTTGTTCATTGCTACATTCCTACCTACCAAACGAAGGTGTTTGAAAAATAAATACAAACTTTTATCCAGCCACAACGGCATGTCACGTAAGATTTTATCATGAACATAAACATTGAAAAATAAAAAAGCACGTTTAATGAGAAAGCTGACACTCAGACTCATCGATAATTTTTTTAATGTTTGCAGTAAAATTTGATACAGCCATTCGAATACAATTATCGAAATGTTCATCTGTAAGTCGATTGCGATATTTGTTCTTAATAAACTTCATGTTGGAAAAAGAAGATTCACACAAATAGGTTGAACTGAATAATGCTTTCACTTTCAAGGCAACACGGCATAGAACTGAATATTTGTCTTTACTTACAATAGGCCAGATACATTTGGTACTTGAGATTAACGATTTTAAGGCTAAATCATTTGGAAACTCAATTGCTACCATTTCTGTTGCAGCGATGTCTTCGCCAAAGTTCTGCATAACACAAGTTGCAAACTGTTGGATATCAATTTCCATAAAGGGTGAAACAATAAACTGCGCTACTAAAGCCATTTCGTTAAAATCCTTAAAACGATTTTTGAAGTTATTCTTTAGGGTAAAAACTATTTCTACATGATATTTGCTGTCATAGGGTTCTAATGGATTTTGAGATATTTTTTCTGAAAGAATAGGAAAATTAGGTTTTGTTCCCAAAACTCCAGCTTTTTGATAAATGCTTTTATATCAGAAATCATTTCCGCTAGTTTTTTGTCTCTCCCCTGAAGCTGCAAATTAAGTTCGTTTAATTTTTCTATAGTGTCCACGAGAAAACCAAAATCTCTAAGCCAGATTGAATTTTCTAGTTCCGGAGACGGTTCATCGCGTTGTTTGAAAAATTGAACTATGCCAGATAGGAAATCATTAAAACGTTTCAGCACCCGTCCTCTACTTAACCATCGGACATCAGAGTGAAGAAGTAGGTCCCCGTATTGACAGTCAACTTCATCGGCCAAGGTTTTGAATAATCTTCTTTGTAACGCTTGAGCTCTAATCTTGTTCACAATTTTTACCACCAGTTTCATAATGTTGTTTAGTTTCAGGAAATTTCCATATAATGCTTGCTGATGGATAATGCAGTGGTAACAGAGAAATTGCGGAAAAGTTTTATCTTTACGACATAACGCCACCAGATCCTTAACACAATCCACCATAGCTGGAGCGCCATCGGTTGTCAAGCCTACCATTTTCGATATTGGAATTTTCTCGGAAGAAATAATATTTTTTAAATGAGAAAACAACTCCTGTCCAGTAGTGTGTCCTTTCAGTGGAATAAACTTCAAAAGATCTTTTTTAATCGTAAAATCACTAAAAACCATCCTGACGAACACGGCTATCTGGGCAGTATCAACGACATCTGTTGATTCATCCAGTTGAAGTGAAAAATAAAAACAGTTATCTAAGTCAGTTCTTAACTGTAAAAAAATATCATTGCTCATTACTTCTACACGTCTCATCACTGTATTAGCAGAAAGTTGCATAGATTTTATAGCTGAAACTATCTCGTCTTTATTTCTAAAGTTGGCAAATAACAAATCAGCAGCTTCTAAAAACGCCTGTTTTATCATTTCCCCGTATTCATAAGGTTTCTTTTTTCGTGCAATTATCTGGGACACACGATACGATGCTTCAGTTGCAGCCTTATTTTTGTCGACTGTTCTTAAAAATATTGATTGTTGTCCAATTAACTGCTCTTTTAACTGTTTCAGTTTCTCCTTTCTGGCGGCAGAATGTAGTGGGAATGATTTTTCAAAATTAGAATGTACAGTTTTATGATATCTCTCAATATTTCCCTTTTTTAGCAACGGAGACCGAAGTATTACATAACAAACACACATTTTAATCTTTAACTTCTGTAAAAAAGCATTGTTCTTCCCATTCCGAATGAAAGTGGTATGTCTTTACCTTCTTACAACTGCTTGCCATAATATTATTTTTTGTTGTTTTCTACTAACCCAACCGCTGGACGTTGGTTACGCGTTCAGTATTTATCCCGTTCAAAGCAATCCTGATCGTTCTCGAACACTAACGCGCTGGTCCGGCTGGTCGGTTCTAGCTGATTCTAGCTTGATGGCGTCAGCGGCAGATCGCTCACCGCAACGTTGCCGCTGTTTATGTTTAATATTATGACAATTAGATTTTTTTGTGGAATTTTCGGAAGCTTCTCTGATTTTTGCAGTTTGTATTTTTTAAATTAAAATCGTTGTGAGAGCTACCAGAATTACCTCAGCGAGCTACCGGTAGCTCGCGATCGACAGGTTGGCGACCACTGATCTAGAGGATATTTTAATTGATAAGTTATTGAAAAATTTGTTAAATATAGGAATCTAAGAGAGTTAAATATACATTATTTTGCATGTGCATATATTTTGATTTATTTATTAATATATTATTTATTCCCTGAATGCGATATTACTACAAACCATGTCATTTTTGGATAAATACTAATGTTTAAGCTTATTTTTTTTTCCTAAACCAGTTTTTGATAGGTAGCAAGCTATTGTAACTACACATGTCACAATATAGTTACCCTGAGATTGGTAGATTGGTTAAAACGGACATAACGTAGTACTTCAGTTTATCCATTTGCTACTTTCAATTAATTTTAAAAATT
Source organism: Psylliodes chrysocephalus (assembly GCA_927349885.1). NCBI lineage: Eukaryota > Metazoa > Arthropoda > Insecta > Coleoptera > Chrysomelidae > Psylliodes > Psylliodes chrysocephalus. The sequence continues at coordinate 18,080,341 of OV651828.1, forward strand.
ATTTATTTTATTTAAAAAAAAGTCTGTTTGACTTTAGGAACAGAGCTAAGTTGATGATAAGCTTTTCATTAATTGAATTTTTAGAGATGGCATTCATTTATTTAAATTTATTCAAGAATAAGAATTTTAAAAATAAACTTTATGGTTCAGATTTTTTGAAAATCACAGTAATTTAATATACCGATTTCACCAAACGTTTTAATAAAACTGTAAAGTTGCAATTCTAATATACATTATACAGTGTGTCCACTTAAGTTCCCAGGAATATGAGAAACTTTTTTATTATTAATTTTACGAAAAAAAGTTATTCTTTATAAAAAGTTTTGCATGGTCTAAAACATAAAATGCTTACATCATATATAAAAATTTTACAATAGTATACAAGGTATGTCAAATAATATGACTTTTGCCCAAAAGTAAAGTACCTGTATTTTGACAAATTCAAAAGTTGTTATATAGAAAAGTTGATTAGAATTAAAAACTACATTTAAATATTTGTTTATACATACAGGATGTCTCAATAGTGTGAGGCAGTTCGATATATCCTATGTTATAGAAAAAATCAAACAGTGTTATTTACAAAAGCTGTAGATAATATTAATCTGCACATTTCAAATTTAATTTCGATTATACAAAGTGATCCATAACTTCAGAATCATATGGAAGCGATATTGTCGAGCAAGGCGGTTTTCTATGGAGCTACATGTACTTCCCGTATCAACCACAGCTTCTGAGCCATGTCCATTGATGAAAATTGGTACAATAGCTTCTTCTAAACCCAAAGGAGCAGAAAGTATACATGATAGTGTTCCGAATTCACTTCCAGGCTGTTCTTCTTTGCTCATTGCAGATACGGTAGGTTTACTTCGACAGAATTTTGCGAAGTGGTCTTTTTTGCCGCAGGATAGACATATTGTATTAAAGGCAGTTTTTTACCGCAAAAATAGCAAGAATCTTTCGATGTAGAGGATAATGCATTTAAATTGTTCGAAGGAAAGACGTTTGAGTAACTTCAAAAGGCGCTGTTGTAAACTCTTGCAAACGCTAGTGCTCTGGCTTATTGGTGCGCTTCATCAAGCTGGAGATAACTGCTTTCTAGAAGCCTCTGTCGTATGGAGCTCGATGTCAAACCAGCAATAAATGTATCTCTTATACAGTCTTGTTTATTTTGTTCAGCAGGTACTGCTTTGAACCCACATTCCTTGGCCAGAAGGCGTTGATAGTTGCATCTGACAGATATTTAGATTGCTGGTTTTCCCCAGTGGAGCCAGTTGACGAGGCTTTAAGGAAATGTTTGAAAGTTGTCTTACAGTGTATCCAATTTTAACGTTGAATTTTCAACGAATAACGTTTTTTTATACCGTACAACGTTATATTGACCTTGAAATAACGAGTGTGTTCTCATTGAGTATACTATTCTAAAAATTCTATATATGATTATTGTATTTTAGGTTTCCCACAATGTAGAACTTTTTATGAAAAACAACTTTTTTTCGTACAGTTAATAAATGAAAAAGTGTCCCATATTCTGCGAACTTAAGTGAACACACTGTATAAAAAACCCTATTTTTCAGATCCTATATTTAACATAATTCCTAATATTGAGTTAAAAATATCTAATAGTATATAAAATATGACTTTTGTTTTTTTATTGATTGTTTTAGATCATTTTAATATATTCTAATATATCAACTAAGATCGCATACATATCAGAATCAAATGATTCATTTGTTAAGTCGTGATAGGTCGAATATTCGACCGCTTAATCTAGGATTAGTACATTAAGAAGAGAATATTTTAAAATTAATGCTACTATTAATATGATTGTTAACACATTATTAATTTCAAATTTGTTTTTAGTCCGAAAATTATTACTACAAATTTTTTACTGAATAAAAATAAATAAATAAAATGAATTTTTATTTAGTGGAACGTAGAAAATTTATATTGTACAACTAGAATTATAACTAATCTATTTCTATTTCATATAAACATCAATAATTTACAACCTTTGTGCACAGTAAATAATTAAAATACATTTTTGATTATGTTCATCAAGTGTTCTAAAATATTTTAATATCGTTTGAATTACGATAATTTGAAATTGTGTGGTAAAAAAAGAAATATTTTTAAACAGAAAACGTGGACTTTGACATTAATAATATAAACAGAAAAAATAGTAGCATTATTGTTTGAATAATATATTATATTAGAGAAATATAAGAATAATACAAGAAATACATTTTAGTTGAACAAAAGTAAAATCATATAACTTTTTATGGTTTTCTAATTTAAATAATTAATTTTTTTTATAATAACACGATTCTTTTATATTTTTATGAATTAAAGAATAGCATAATTTTTTTAAAAATATCTTGACATATATAGAGATTTAAATAAAAGTTATAGGTTTAATTATTACTATTTAAAAATATATTTCTTGTATGATAACATGTAGTATTAGTATAGATTAAGTCACTGAGTAGCCCGCATCACTTACCCCGTCTTTTTGACTAATTTTGTACATTGGATTTTATTGGACTTAGCTGTCATGACTCTAGTGTCAATTCCCCAATATATAATATATAATTGTGCAAAAATATATCTATATAGAATATATCTGATTTTTGCCGTTAGTATAAATACGTTTGGGAACCAGAAAAATTGCTCATCATGTAGATAACATTGTAAATGTAACATAATACCCCAAGAACGCCGTTTCCCAATATTTAATTGTTCTCAATTAGCAAAACGAAAATATTATGTAAGTGTGTTATTTTTTTGTTTGACATCATCAACCAAAGGAAATTATTATTAATAATACTTAAATGCTAAAAAGTTCGAGAATTTGTACATAATTTTTAATTAAATCTGCAAAAGATTACTAACAATGGAAAAAACTATCTAATATCTAGGATGGAAACTTTTAGAAAGAACGTGAAATGTTGCAGATTGTTGTTCGTTTGGAACTAGTATCATATTTCGTCAGATTTGCAACTTTTTGAAAGTCCGAAACATTATTTTTTTTTTCTAAATTAGCGTTTTTGTTTAAATCATTCTTGGAATTTGAGTTTAAGAAATATGAAGTCGAATTCTGATTTTTTTATACATGGTCAGGCTTGTATCAAAGAATGGTTGAGGTATTGTCCAAGGGAGAGGAATCTTAATTTTTGAGGGAGTATATACGAGTGGAAAGTTTAAATTAAGGTGAATTAGGTACTGGTTTAGGAGTTGGTAAAAACGGAGATGGATTCTTTTTCTGTAAATATCTTGGAAACGATTGGCAAAGACATAGTTATTCACTGGATTTTCAGGATTAGAAGCAGCAGCTGCTGCAAATGTCAAGCTTAGATATTCTCTACAGAATGACAGAGGTGGTTCACTTGCTTCACAATATAAACTTTCTCTTGGACCTGTGTTAAATGCTTCTAGGGCAATTCGAATTGCGCTGTTGTGGAAGGCATCTAATTGTTGTATTAGTTTTTTCCTTGTAAAATTTTAAACAATACTGCCATAATCTATTTTTGTATAAGTTCATTAAAATTATTTTATCGGCTCCCCAAACACTTGTGTGCTACTGATCTCATTAAATTTAGACACTGTTGACATTTTAATCGAAGATTTTTTATATTTTCTTCCCATGAAAGTTTTTTATCAAATATCATTCCAAGAAATCTTATATTATCCACATAATCAATTGGTTGATTGTACAAATTTAGGTGTGGACTCTTTCTAGTAAATTATTCGGCCTATTAATGAGTTCTAAAACACGATTGCAGAATACATCGTCTTCTGCACCGTTTTCGGTTATAGCTGGAAAGAATGCATTTGAAATTGCACATGACACTTGGAATATGTTTCATAATGTTTCACATGTATAACTGTTAGGAACTACATTCCGTAAGAATCTGAACCTATTCTGTAATTGACCAAACACTGCTTCGACTACCCATCTAAGCATGGTGACCAGACGAGATTCGTTAGCATATTGTGTTGTCAGTTGCCGTTGACCATTTGGTAGGAAATGTAAAATAAAAACGTTTAGACTTATATTTTGGCATAAATCAGTCGAGTCTCTGTATCCTCGGTCTAAAGGAATCAGAAGATGATTTGGGTTTTCCAGGTTTATGAACTGGGATTACAATTGATGAACGCCAGATCTTTGGGAATTCGTGTTTACATAGAATTATATGAATTAAGAAAAGTTATTTTTTGGTATAATAGGAAGTTATTCGTCGATTTTAACTCATTTATGGTGGTTGGTACGTTGAGTTCAGAGTTGTTGGCTAATTCAAATGATATTCTGTTAAATTCTTCATCGTGTTTCAATGTTCGGAAGTCTTGTGATAGTGACCTGTCGCTGTCGCTGTATATAGGTAAAAATTGTTTGCTAAAGATTCTGTGATATCTTATTTCGATATCAAAACTGAACTATTGTCCTTAATGTAGTTTATTGTGCTGTATGAGTTTTTCCATTAAGTTTCCTTAGCATGGTCCAGATAGTGCTAATTGAGGTTGATGTATTTAAATCGAATACAAATTTTTCCCATGATTCCCGTTTAGTTTTCTTTATTATGAATCTGGCTCTGGCTCGTAGCCTTTTGAATTTTATCTGACATACTAGATTTTTGTTTCTTTTAAATCTGTTAAATGCCTTTTTTGTATTCTTTTATAGCTATTTCACACTGTGTTTCTCCAAGGTACTGCTTTTCGAGGTTTGTTAAATTGTGTTTTCCCAGTTGCTATTTCTGCTGAACTTATTATAAAATCTTTAAAGATATTTAGTTTGGTGTCTATAGAATTATTATTATTGAAGTCATATTTTAAAGCTTGGTTATAAGTTATCAGTGTTGAATAAAGTTCCCAGTCCGCATCCATTATTCTCCATTTTGGCTGGGTTTGGGTTTGATATTGAGATTGTTCATTGATAGAATTGGCTATAATTATTGGAAAATGGTCGCTATCATAGGTGAAAGGAAGGACGTCCCAAGACAGAGAAACTGATAATGAAAGTCCATCATTTAGTAGATATAGGTTTAGACTATTTATAACTAATTCCACCGTGCGCTCTAGTGGTGTTTGTTTCTTTGAGCCCTATATGAAATTATGTGCGTTAAAATCGCCAAGTATGATGCGAGGACAATTTATTTTATTTATTTATTTATTTTTATCACTAGTGTTACATATATTGATGTTTGTTGGGTCTTCTATCGATACCGTTACTTCTTCTAATAGCGTCTTCGAATCTAGTGCACGGCTTGCACTGAGTGCATACGAAAGGTTACTTTTCAATCTGAAATGTAACCGGTATCGATATATCGCTCATCTTTTATGTGCACTCCACGCAGGCAGGGCAGTGGAGTCGAAGCGCTATAAGTATGTTGTTGGTGTAATCTGTTTACTGTCAATTGAATTATAAATGTATATGGCTACACCTCCACTGGCATGATTGTGAATATCTTTATTTTTATGGAAGCAGTTACAGTTTTTATGTTTGTGAACATTGTTGTTTTTAAAATGTGTTTCCTAAAGACATATTAGTGAAGGGTTATATTTGTTTATCAATACTTTTAACATTTCTAAATGGGTGTAGTACCTGAAATATAGAGCTAAAAATATTAAATATAATTTGTTTGTTTACTGGTTATCTATTGAGGTATCTGTATTTGATGATTCAAGTGTACTTTTAAGTTGGAATTGTCTTTGTATCTTTTTCATTAGCTTAGTAATTCTAGTCTTAAGCTTACTATTAGCACAGTAAGGATAAACCTTTATTAACATATCTATAAGGCCTTCAATATCATCAGAAAATGTTTTTACAACACTGAGAGAGTCTTGTGAGCCTTGGGCATTTTCTATTAATAATCTTAATTCTTCAAAGTTAAGTGGAAAAGAGAAAGAGGTATCTTTAAGGTAATGAAGAGGTTGAGTGGTGTGTACGCACTGGGTAATAAAAAATGAATCGAGAGTATTTAAAGTCTATTAGGCCATCATCAGAGACTTCGTCAAAAACTGTAGAAGTAGCATGAAAATTTAACTAAATTAAAAAGGACAGCAACAAACCGGTCCCTGGTCTCCACCATAACTTAAAGCTTGAATAATAAAAAATAAAAGAACCACTACTAAAATGAAAACCACGTGGCGGTTCATCCCATTCTTTTTTCTTCTTTAAGGAAAGCTTGTATGGGTTACATCATTTCATCTAATGGGTCATGTATTTTCTTGTTAAGATTTAATGTTTTTGATTTTTTCACTGGTTTAACTCCAGGTATAGTAAATACATTTTGTTCGGGATTATCCTGTGCTGGTGGTGTTATGATTTCGGAAATTTGCCTTTTTGTAGATGAAACGGATTCTTGTTTTTTCATTTGATCTTTAATATGCTGGGGTAATGTTGTATTTTCGAATGAATTTTACTAAGTATCAGTTGGTATTGATGTATTTGTTTGTATGTTGGCCTCAGGGAACAGGATTGTATGATAGACATGATAGATTGGTTGGAATTGTCTGCTGGAGTGAAGAACGCATTTGTTTGTGGGGATGTCGGTGTATTGCTTGATGAAGGGTATGATTGTGGTACATTTATGATCGATTTGCTAGAAATATTTGCTGAGATAGTTGTATTATTTCCCTTGTTTGTTTGTGACAGGGACTGTGTATTTTGGTTGGTTGTAAGAAAAGAGTTAATGGAATGTGGATAGCTTTGTTGTTAGAAATCTTATTTTCAATATCATGCATGTAATCTTTAAAATAATGTAAAATATTATTTTATTCTCGGAATTAGTTTTGTATTTAGGTTCTACCTTGTAAACTAAAAAGTTGCAAATTGCAGCAGCTGTTCCAAAAACTTGTATGAGTTATGTCATCGGTTTGCAGCACTTTTGAATTTTTTTATCTATAATATAAACAAAAACATTATTTTACAAAAAAAAATATGTTTCAAAAAAATTACAAATTTGATATAATGTTGGAAATAATAATTTTAAAGTTATAATAAATTTTAATTTTTTACATTTATTAATGTATTCCGGATTTCAGAAAAAGTTAAAAAATTAAATGTATAATTATTTCAAATTAATATATATTCCAGCAAAGTTTAAAAACTTTTGTAATCGATGTAAATTGATTATCTGTAAAAAGTGGTCTATTCACAGAAAGTTTTGGAGACAAAATCAATAAATTTTACTTTCTGAATTTTTATATTTAAAGTCTTAACCGAAAAATTACAAATAATTCTCTAGTGAATGATTTTAGGTAGTAGAAAAATGGAGTATTCTAAGATGTACCTATCTTTCCAACTTTTGTACATTTTAATATCTCCAGGGTTTTTGTTATGGATTCGTAATGAAGCTGAAGCTGCAATATAATTAAGATTTAGTAAAGATATATATTCTATATTCTGTTACTACAGGAAACTGTAGCTGCAATGATTTCTAACATTTACAGCTAAAATGAAAAGTTTTAACTTTCTTAACAAATTCTTCATTGTAAAAGCCGAATTTCTAATATTTTAATGACCTGATGTATCTTCTATTTCTCTATGGAGAATTTATTATTACATATTTTTTAAGTTTTGGTTAGGAAAAATTAAAAAATATAAATTGAATATTTATATTTTGCTAATTGCGAATAATTTTGTCTGAATCCCAATGTATGATAGGTAGCAAACCATTAGGTTAAATATTTTGAAATAATCACATATTTTATGCAATATTTTAGATGTTGTGAATCACAAAACTCTATGTATATATCAGAATAAATTGATTTGTTTGAAATCTAAGACGACTTTATCAATTTATGAAATTATCACTGTAAAAAACAAGAATATTTTTGAAATTAGTAGCTTAATATTTAAAATGAAAATTGTTTTATTGGTACCATGTTTCTATTTTTGTTTTAGATTGTAAAAATTTATATTTACTTTTGATTGTGTCTTAGAAATCAAACAAATAAAAAGTCATATAAAATCCAATACTAAAATATAGCTGTTGCATGAGAACTTATTTTCTTTTAATAAATTCGTAATATTAAATGCTTTAGGTATTCATTTCTACATAGGTGTATAGCAATAAATAATATTATTGTATAACAATTTACTCAAAAATAATAATTCTCTAAAATCTTTTTCATTACTGGATTTTGATGTTCATGTTTCTTTCATCAAAATTTTTTAGGACTTTTGATAGTTTTCTCAATACTATTAAAAATTTAATAACTATTCTTTAATTGAAGTATTTTAAAAATAATCTTTTTAATATAATTCAGCTTTTTTTTATTATTAATTTAATGTACCGGTTGTCCCATTATATTTTCTAGCATTTAGCAAGCTTGTAACTCTTAAACAAATGTACTTAAAAACATGCGGTTTTCACCGAAATGTATCAAATTGCCTTTCAGTTGCACGTCATCAAATATGACGTAATATCATGTTTTCGGCATGTCTTTGATTACTACATGAAATATGATGGCGACTCCACAAAATTTTGACAGTTGTCAGGATCGTATTCAGCCAAATAGGAAAAGGCTTTGAAGTTAATAAGAATTGTGTTATCAAAACATTACAAAATAAAACAAAATGTATTTTTAATTGATATTTATTATCATAAATAATTTAACATTATATAATATATATATATAACAATATAAATTCCTAAAATTAGTTATTATAAGACAACAAGGATCACTTGCCAGATGAAACCTACAATAAGAAATTAGATCTGTTTAAAAAATCACATAAGTTTTATTAGATAAACTAATTACCTTGGAAATCATTGAAATTTAACAAAACAGGTAACGTTAAACTTGTAGAACAACAGCCATTTTTAAATGCAATACAATAAACATTTATTATGTGGAGTTGTCTTCCCACAAGTCCCAATCTGATTCCTTATCCGATTCATATAAATCAATGATTACAGGAGAGATATTACTTGCATCAATGATTTTTGCAGTCTCCCAATATTCTTCAATAATTTTTCTTGTATGGTCTACATACCTCTTCCATATTTCTGGTATAATCTACAATTATATAACAATTATAAACCCTAGCATAAGATAAAACTTTGCATTAAACCTATTAAAGAGATTCGTTCCAAACACTAATTACAGTATCTGCAGTAATAAGCTCTGCCGAAGTTATTTTTGCATCGTAATACCGTTTACACTCAGACCAAACAAGTTCGATTGGATTGAACTGGCAATGATATGGAGGCAGTCTCAACACCCGATGGCCATGCAAAAGAGCTAATCTATTTAATCTGTAAAATAGGCATTTTTAATATCTTATTAAATTATATCATATCATAACATATCTGTACATGTTTCTTGGCAATTTCTAACAATTCAAACTTCATACTAGGCATTGGAAACTGTATATTCCTTTCTTTTAACCAATTAATCATAGAAACTTTGTTCCAATTTGCATTTGGCATTCTTTCGTACAACGTTGAATGGCACGACGCATTGTCCATTATTATTAATGAAGGTTCTTCTAAGCTTGGTAGAAGCTGATATTCAAACCATCTTTTAAAATTATCAGCATTCATTGAATGATATACAGGTTTTTTTCGTGTAACATGAAATATTTTCTGTTAGAAATATTACAGCTTAACCTTTTGAATTTTAATTCTTTTAAAGCCCTACTGAGTGAAGAAACTGATGTATTTATCCCATATACATCTTCTAATTTTTTCTTCAACGTCTAAAGAGTCACATGCTCACCTACAATAAGAAAAAATGTTACAAAAAAAAATTATTAAAACTGACCCTTGAAAATAAACTCATAATGAACCAGTAAACAAATTTGTGTGTGAAATGGAAACATAATTGATGAAGATATTTAGAATCTTATACAATCTAACTTGAAAAATATGTATTTAGTAAATACCAACCTTGACTAAACATTCTGTATATACAAGTCCTGATACCATATTCTCCCAAATATTGGGACCACGGCTAATGCTCACGGAATGGGACATTTTAGCTGAGTATTCGCGATTTCCTTGAATACCTTCATTTGTCAATCGTCCTACACCTAAAAGATGGTGTACCAGTTGTCACAGGTAATATTTTGCTTTGTTCCTGACACTGTTGCTACCAATCTGTCAACAATGTCTTTTGGACTATTACTGCAGCAAAATGGACCTTCAGACTATTGGTCTACATATACCTCCATATTTGACAAGTAATAGAAGCGGGCATCTATTAACGCTTTTACTTTACTGCTGTATTTAGCAGGTTTGTTCGGTATGTATTGCCTGAAATGATTCCAACTTCTCATCGATTGTTAGGTATTCGGATCGTAAATAAGCAGCTTTACAATTTTCGGTAAATTTGTCAACAATACCTCTTATGTGAGCCAGTTTGTCAATTTTTAGCCTTTCCTGTCGGTTGCCTTTATTATCAAAACGCAATCAAGAAACTAAAATTTCAAATCTTTGGCTTATGGTACATCTAAATATATCCATCGGTATTCCACAGTTCTTGCAAATTTCTGTGATTGTTCTTGAAAACGGCAGCTAAATAAAGAATACCAAAAACTACTTTCATTTCTACAATTGTTCTTTCCCCATAATGCAGTGAATTTTTCAATTTTTGTGATTTTTCAGCAATTCTAATATTTGTATTTCTAACAATGTCAGCCGTCATTTCCTCATCTATAAAAAGCTCGAAGCATTCTCTTGGTGTGTTAGCATTAGTTCCATAATTCTTAACAACTGGTAAGTGGATTATGATATTATCAGCTCTAGTCCTCACATTTTTATTTGGTACTTGTTTAAACCATTTTGAGCTATTTTTGCCCACAAAAAATGTATCCCGAGCATTTTCTCTTATCTCACCTTCTTCTTCACTTTGTTCTTTTTGTGTCTCTCTCATCTTTATTCCTCGCATCTTGCTCTTGATCAGGATAGGGTGATCAATATCCTCCTCTTCTTCGGAATATTCTTCATCTGAATAAGGTTTTTCAACTTCAGACTGCTGCTAAAGTCTTAAGAGACGATTCTGTTCCTTTTGCCATTCACACATCTTGCTAAAAAACAACTTGGAAAAATTGCACTTACCCTACAAAGCCAGCCAAGGAAATTGCGAAAAAAAATTTCAAAAACTGACACGGGGTGTGATACACTCCAGTCTACTTTGAACCGACACTCTCTTCTTCAAGTGCAACAGGCGACTGCCGAATATGTGTGTGCACACAGAATAATATACAATTGAAAGCTATTAGGCCGCGCAAGAAGATAAAACCATTACGAAACTGTGTACGCGTTTTCAAGTGCTGGGGTTTATTACACCCCACGTATCAAATGCCGAGTTAAAAAACGCCATTTTGTTTTTCAGTAAACCGGAAGTGCTAAATAGTTTTGGATTGACCGAATAATTTGATACATTTCGGTGAAAACCGCATGCTAAATGTTGGAAAATTTAATGGGACACCCGGTATTTTAAATGCTGGTGAATAACTTAATAATCGCTATGTAATATATAAAAATTTAGTATTCTTGTTCTTTTTCAAGAAGTCGTTTACAAAAAAAGCTTTACATGTTGTTTAAAAGCATTTTTATTAAAAAACATTCAAGAACCTTCAATAGTTTGTCAACATATTTTTTAAGGAAATTTAACTTTTTTTGTCTGTATTGTGAAGCATTATAGTACAATTTAAACTAAACATTTTATAGTAAATATATTCTTTGTCATAAACAGAATTATTTTTATAAATTACTAACATTTGAATCCAAAAAGAAATGAAAAAACTAGTTTTAGCAGCTTATTTTTACTTAAAATTAAAAAAAAGTAATTTTAATTACATAACTATAGACAGGGCCAACAAAAGGGAGGACTTTTTTTATTAAAAATTTCACTAAAGAAAAGATTTTGTGCTTGTGTGCTTGAGGGCAATTTTTTTGTTTTTTGAGATTTCACGAAAAAGGAGGAGAAGTTTTTGCTTGAAGACTTTTTTTTTAGAAATGTGATATTGGAAAGGCTTACTTTTTTTTGTCGCGACTCGGAAAATTATCCCGGGGCCCAACCTGTTTCTTGGTGGCCCTGACTATAGATCAGTTAATTAAAAATTTTGAGTAGATTGTTAAAAATAGTGTTTTTCGTTGACCAAAAATCAGGCGAATTTATTCACATCGAAAAATCTATATGTCATTGTATATTCTATAAAGGTGCCTGTATACATATATTTACATATCTATATCGTGCAGGGCTTTTTACACAAATACGTCTAATAGGTATATAGTTTTCTTGTAATAATATGTACAATTCTAATGGGTGTTAGAATCTTCCATCATCAAAGGTAAAGTAGGTTAAACAAAATCACATTTATAACTAAGGAATGAAAATGAACGTACTGGACGAAAAATTATTTGAGGAACACACAGTAATAAAATAAAAGGTAAAAATATATGCGAAATACGCTTCCCAATAATAGAAGATGAAGATGAATTAAAGTTTATCAACGAATGGGAGACAAGCAGATGTAGGAAGTCTAATAACAAGGAAAAAAAAACCGTAGCTGTAAGAATTTATTTTCAATTAGGTACCACTTATAGGCTTTTGAAAATATATGCTAGGAACTTCAAATAATTAATCGTAGACATACTCTCTAAAAATCTCTAGAAATCTCTAGAAATCTCTAGAAATCCATAGAAATCTCTAGAAATTTCTAGAAATCTCTAGAAATCTCTTGAAATCTCTAGATATCTCTAGAACTCTCTAGAAATCTCTAGAAATCTCTAGAAATCTCTAGAAATCTCTAGAAATCCATAGAAATCTCTAGAAATGTCTAGAAATCTCTAGAAATCTCTAGAAATCTCTAGAAATCTCTATAAATCTCCAGAAATCTCTAGAAATCTCTAGAAATCTCTAGAAATCTCTAGAAATCTCTAGAAATCTCTAGAAATCTCTAGAAATCTCTAGAAATCTCTAGAAATCTCTAGAAATCTCTAGAAATCTCTAGAAATCTCTAGAAATCTCTAGAAATCTCTAGAAATCTCTAGAAATCTCTAGAAATTTCTAGAAATCTCTAGAAATCTCTAGAAATCTCTAGAAATCTCTAGAAATCTCTAGACATCTTTAGAAATCTCTAGAAATCTCTAGAAATCTCTAGAAATCTCTAGAAATCTCTAGAAATCTCTAGAAATCTCTAGAAATCTCTAGAAATCTCTAGAAATCTCTAGAAATCTCTAGAAATCTCTAGAAATCTCTAGAAATCTCTAGAAATCTCTAGAAATCTCTAGAAATCTCTAGAAATCTCTAGAAATCTCTAGAAATCTCTAGAAATCTCTAGAAATTTCTAGAAATCTCTATAAATCTCTAGAAATCTCTAGAAATCTCTAGAAATCTCTAGAAATCTCTAGAAATCTCTAGAAATCTCTAGAAATCTCTAGAAATCTCTAGAAATCTCTAGAAATCTCTAGAAATCTCTAGAAATCTCTAGAAATCTCTAGAAATCTCTAGAAATCTCTAGAAATCTCTAGAAATCTCTAGAAATCTCTAGAAATCTCTAGAAATCTCTAGAAATCTCTAGAAATCTCTAGAAATCTCTAGAAATCTCTAGAAATCTCTAGAAATCTCTAGAAATCTCTAGAAATCTCTAGAAATCTCTAGAAATCTCTAGAAATCTCTAGAAATCTCTAGAAATCTCTAGAAATCTCTAGAAATCTCCAGAAATCTCTAGAAATCTCTAGAAATCTCTAGAAATTTTTAGAAATCTCTAGAAATCTCTAGAAATCTAGAAATCTAGAAATATCTAGAAATATCTAGAAATATCTAGAAATATCTAGAAATATCTAGAAATATCTAGAAATATCTAGAAATATCTAGAAATATCTAGAAATATCTAGAAATCTAGAAATCTAGAAATCTAGAAATCTAGAAATCTAGAAATCTAGAAATCTAGAAATCTAGAAATCTAGAAATCTAGAAATCTAGAAATCTAGAAATCTAGAAATCTAGAAATCTAGAAATCTAGAAATCTAGAAATCTAGAAATCTAGAAATCTAGAAATCTAGAAATCTAGAAATCTAGAAATCTAGAAATCTAGAAATCTAGAAATCTAGAAATCTAGAAATCTAGAAATCTAGAAATCTAGAAATCTAGAAATCTAGAAATCTAGAAATCTAGAAATCTAGAAATCTAGAAATCTAGAAATCTAGAAATCTAGAAATCTAGAAATCTAGAAATCTAGAAATCTAGAAATCTAGAAATCTAGAAATCTAGAAATCTAGAAATCTAGAAATCTAGAAATCTAGAAATCTAGAAATCTAGAAATCTAGAAATCTAGAAATCTAGAAATCTAGAAATCTAGAAATCTAGAAATCTAGAAATCTAGAAATCTAGAAATCTAGAAATCTAGAAATCTAGAAATCTAGAAATCTAGAAATCTAGAAATCTAGAAATCTAGAAATCTAGAAATCTAGAAATCTAGAAATCTAGAAATCTAGAAATCTAGAAATCTAGAAATCTAGAAATCTAGAAATCTAGAAATCTAGAAATCTAGAAATCTAGAAATCTAGAAATCTAGAAATCTAGAAATCTAGAAATCTAAAATCTAGAAATCTAGAAATCTAGAAATCTAGAAATCTAGAAATCTAGAAATCTAGAAATCTAGAAATCTAGAAATCTAGAAATCTAGAAATCTAGAAATCTAGAAATCTAGAAATCTAGAAATCTAGAAATCTAGAAATCTAGAAATCTAGAAATCTAGAAATCTAGAAATCTAGAAATCTAGAAATCTAGAAATCTAGAAATCTAGAAATCTAGAAATCTAGAAATCTAGAAATCTAGAAATCTAGAAATCTAGAAATCTAGAAATCTAGAAATCTAGAAATCTAGAAATCTAGAAATCTAGAAATCTAGAAATCTAGAAATCTAGAAATCTAGAAATCTAGAAATCTAGAAATCTAGAAATCTAGAAATCTAGAAATCTAGAAATCTAGAAATCTAGAAATCTAGAAATCTAGAAATCTAGAAATCTAGAAATCTAGAAATCTAGAAATCTAGAAATCTAGAAATCTAGAAATCTAGAAATCTAGAAATCTAGAAATCTAGAAATCTAGAAATCTAGAAATCTAGAAATCTAGAAATCTAGAAATCTAGAAATCTAGAAATCTAGAAATCTAGAAATCTAGAAATCTAGAAATCTAGAAATCTAGAAATCTAGAAATCTAGAAATCTAGAAATCTAGAAATCTAGAAATCTAGAAATCTAGAAATCTAGAAATCTAGAAATCTAGAAATCTAGAAATCTAGAAATCTAGAAATCTAGAAATCTAGAAATCTAGAAATCTAGAAATCTAGAAATCTAGAAATCTAGAAATCTAGAAATCTAGAAATCTAGAAATCTAGAAATCTAGAAATCTAGAAATCTAGAAATCTAGAAATCTAGAAATCTAGAAATCTAGAAATCTAGAAATCTAGAAATCTAGAAATCTAGAAATCTAGAAATCTAGAAATCTAGAAATCTAGAAATCTAGAAATCTAGAAATCTAGAAATCTAGAAATCTAGAAATCTAGAAATCTAGAAATCTAGAAATCTAGAAATCTAGAAATCTAGAAATCTAGAAATCTAGAAATCTAGAAATCTAGAAATCTAGAAATCTAGAAATCTAGAAATCTAGAAATCTAGAAATCTAGAAATCTAGAAATCTAGAAATCTAGAAATCTAGAAATCTAGAAATCTAGAAATCTAGAAATCTAGAAATCTAGAAATCTAGAAATCTAGAAATCTAGAAATCTAGAAATCTAGAAATCTAGAAATCTAGAAATCTAGAAATCTAGAAATCTAGAAATCTAGAAATCTAGAAATCTAGAAATCTAGAAATCTAGAAATCTGGAAATCTAGAAATCTGGAAATCTAGAAATCTAGAAATCTAGAAATCTAGAAATATAGAAATCTAGAAATCTAGAAATCTAGAAATCTAGAAATCTAGAAATCTAGAAATCTAGAAATCTAGAAATCTAGAAATCTAGAAATCTAGAAATCTAGAAATCTAGAAATCTAGAAATCTAGAAATCTAGAAATCTAGAAATCTAGAAATCTAGAAATCTAGAAATCTAGAAATCTAGAAATCTAGAAATCTAGAAATCTAGAAATCTAGAAATCTAGAAATCTAGAAATCTAGAAATCTAGAAATCTAGAAATCTAGAAATCTAGAAATCTAGAAATCTAGAAATCTAGAAATCTAGAAATCTAGAAATCTAGAAATCTAGAAATCTAGAAATCTAGAAATCTAGAAATCTAGAAATCTAGAAATCTAGAAATCTAGAAATCTAGAAATCTAGAAATCTAGAAATCTAGAAATCTAGAAATCTAGAAATCTAGAAATCTAGAAATCTAGAAATCTAGAAATCTAATGATAAAAATATTGTAATTATCTAAATATTGAATCTACTTTACCTTTGTTTAAAAAATACCGAAAAACAATGATATTTTTGTATAATTTTCTATACCCCTTTTAAAAAAATCTGCTTTTACCACTCTATATGGCTCCTTATTGCTGCACTGTACATTGAAAAAGAAGGCTAGTAAGTTGGACATGAGCATAAATCCATGTAATGCAATGTGGGTAAAATAGCAGATAATTTGTTTTGTAAAGTACTGATAGTTTAACTTTAATATTGACATGAAAATCGATACAGGGTGAATCAGAAATAGTTCAAGCAATTGGTAGCAAAGTTTGTGAAACAAAACTTATTATGTAGGTTGAAAAATTATTTTAGCATATTTTTAAGGAAAAAAGAACATTGATAAAAACATATTTTTGGTTCCGTATGATTTTAAAGCACTTAAATTTTGAATCACCTTGTATAATATTATTTATTTGTACTTATCTAAGACTTAGTTGTAGTATTATATAGCTTAATTATTATAAGTGTAGTAAATGTAAAATAGTCGTATGTTTGAATGTAAAAAAAAATGTTTGTTTAACTTAACAGAGGGTGCTTTTAGAAAAAAAAAAATGTAGAAAAGGAAGTAATGTCCTAATGTTTAAGGATGTTGACAGTATCAAGCACAGTGTCGTAAGCTAAAATCCTCACTGTTTCATGTGTATTTCAAGATGTTCAAAATGAACTGTATTCAGGCCTTCCTGTATCTACACCAATGATTAGAGATTTTTTTTATTATTTATTATACTATTTGGTGTTTCTTGTTATCCAGTTATAGCCATTATTCTAGAGATACTGTTACTATTAATTTCTTTAGTAAGTATAAACAGTGTACTGATACCCCTCAATATCATTGGATCTATTAAACTTTATTGTTATGGAAAATTTGTTTTATTTAACCATCCATTTAATAATATTTTAAAAATGTGTTACAAAATAAAACGAGCCAACGTTTACCTTGTGAAAACAACTACTCTTTTGGCTAATTCCGCAATAAGTAAGCATGAAATTACATTTGAAATCTCCCTACTAAATAATCTGCATTTTTGTACCCGATATGGA
This sequence comes from Psylliodes chrysocephalus, assembly GCA_927349885.1. Classification (NCBI taxonomy): domain Eukaryota; kingdom Metazoa; phylum Arthropoda; class Insecta; order Coleoptera; family Chrysomelidae; genus Psylliodes; species Psylliodes chrysocephalus. Next base: position 18,097,794 of record OV651828.1, read on the forward strand.
TACATATCAGTTAATCATTTTTAGCGCTACATAAACTTTGGCCACTTCGTCCTGTGTGTTGTGTTGTGTGAGAGATATGGCTTCGGATGGTGTCCATTTGCCACAGAATGTCACTTCGTCCTGATTATGCACATTTTAATGCACTCATTATTTCTGGTTACATCTCTCAATATCAATCCAAATATACATTTTTACAAATAAACATGTCGGCTAAAATGAGCAGAATTTTATTAGTGGTAACAGTGTAGCTTATCTTCAGGAACAATATGCAGTACACATAAACATGGGCGTCGTTTGGGGGGGGGGGGGGGGGGGGCAGTTGCTCCCCCCCTGGCTTTTACGACTTTACAGCGCGTAATGGCTGTATGACACATTACTAAATTAGGTACTAAAATTTAGCCCTAAAGTAAGTTGTTAATTTAGAACTAAAAATATTTTTTTTCCTTTTGTAACGATACCAATTTTTAGTACTAAATTAAGTATAGGCGCACGCGCATTGACGTAATATTACGTGAAATTAGCACAGAAATGAAACATTCTGTGTAACTGAGAAAAGTGAATTAAAAGATTTTTTACTATGACTTTGACACTTGTTGACTTGACAACAACCAAATGCAGCAATGCTACTAAAAACCACGAAAAAAAATAAAATTTACAAAATCAAACACAAGCGAAATTTGTGCAAAATTGTCGCTAACCAAAATCAAAATGGTGCAGAAAAGACCGTTGTGTCAACTTTTTCTGAGAAAAACTTCTGCGCAACATTTCAACGCATTTTTAATACTAAATTTGGTAGAAAGTAGAGGAAGTTCCAATTAATTAATTAATTTTTTTAGTACTAAATTTAATACTAAATTTGCTGTTTGCAATGTAAATTTTTTTAGTATTTAAAAAATGTATTAATTTAGTTCTAAATTTAGTACTTAATTTAGTATCGTAACATACAGCCTTAGTATATAAATTACTGATATTTTGTTAGGTAGGTACTACGTGCCACAGTTTGACAACGTTTTTTTTTAAATTTATGGCCTTGGCATTGCCAATTGGCCAAACTAATTTTTGACAACGCCTGTATACAGTAAAATTACGTAACTAACACAATTACACGACTGGCACTGGCTCATATTGTTTAAGGGAATAGAAGAAATAGGTAAACATGATAGGTGTCGAAATCTGAATGCCACGAATTACGGACAGCAATCCTATAAAAATAATATTCAGGCCTCGATTCAGGCCAATACAGTTGACGAATATTATAGGTTGAATATATTTATTCCATATCTTACACGTACCTATACATTTTACTTTTTTTTAAAAGTAGGTAATGTTAAAATACCCGTATCTATTATAGTTGGCAACCCTGCTTAAATTACTTTTGTTTCATAAAGATGTCAATGTAAATTAACCAACGAATGTGCGCACCTGAGTTACTATTTTAATTCTAGTATTGTTTGTTCAATTAGTTATTCGTTAATAAAAACCTTTCACCAAACTATTTCAACATTATTTTCTCTAACAGATAAAAACAAAACAAAAAGCAGTAGCAGTTGTTGTGTTGTACATTGTAAAAATACTAGCAGAAAAAACAGTGTAAATTATATAAATTTTCAGTAGCAAAATGGAAATTAAATCAAAGAAATAAATGGATAGCTGTACAATAAAAAGAAGAAAACTTTTATTTTTGTAATAATAACAGTAATACTGGAAACAGTAGACATCAAAAAATTGAAAGGTTTAAATAAACAATAAATTATTATTTTACAATGTTGTTCAACATCCCCTAACTTTTAAATGTTCAGCAAAGATTAGATTTCTGCCTTTGATTATTGTATGTGGCTGAAATGCAATCTTGTGACTTATTGATAGGAAACCAATTTTATTGATTAATTTCTATGGGTTCTTTCGAATTAAAAATGAAAAAAATATAAATTAAAATCGCAAATTTACCAATTATTTTTGTTAATACGTTTTGATATTACGTTATTATATAATGGTATTGTTTTTATTTTTACATTATTCAACCTATTCTTCAATGACAACTTATTAGGCTTAGGCAACATATCATACATTTATTTTTAGCTGAAGTAATAAAAATATATAATAATAATAATAATTTTGTCACTTGTTTTACAAATCCATATACTTTTACTAAAATAAACATATATATTTTTTAATTAGGGATTTCATTAAAAATTGTATTGTCAGTATACGCAAATATCGTCCTTTAGTTCATGAATTAGTTGGCGCTACTGTCACGCACAGAGCAAATAAATAATAAAAATAGGCTGACTGCGCTTTGCATGATGAGCGTACATCGAAAAATAATCGCAAAAAATTAAAAAGAATTCATGTTTTCTGTTATCAATTACTTTAGGTAGAGGAAGAAGAAATTAAAAATGTACGTTTTGCTAGTATTGTCAACGTCTTTGAGTGAGTTTTTTTGTTTTTGTGTTTCTATAAACATTTTATTTTTAAATATTATGTATGGCTCTGTCTTCTTGTTAATATTTTTCTTTTATTTCACACATTCTGTTTATTTTTTAAAAATTTGTGTTTTAAGTTTCTTGTTTTTTCTATTTTAGTTTTTGTCTTTTTTGTTGGGTTATTTTATTTATTAGAAACTGTTGTTAATTTGTATTCTTTTTTTATTTTTCATTTTCTTTGTTTTTCAACAAATAAACATTCTAATTTTTTTAAAAAAATTTGCCCCCCCCCCCCCCCCCCCTATAGAATTGTGTAACGACGCCCATGCACATAAAGGAAAATCCTAACGGTTTTTCAAAACCAGATGTTTTTTATAACCATGTATTTTAGTTAGAAACCGTGTTTTTTTGATAGTCTATAATCTTAGTGAAATCTGTGCAATTTAAAAGTTGTTGGACTGTTTATAAGTGCATACAGGTCTACTTATATTAATATAATTTTTGTATTATCATCTGGGTTGGGCTGAATTTTGTCGCGTTTTCGTCCTCTATTTTTGAAATTAAACGTACCTACACCTATGATTATCGTAATAATAAACTTAAGAGCAATCCAGTCCCTTCTGACGTCACACCGCACGAATATCACGACCTCCCCTTAAAGTATTTGGAACCTTGTTCGCTACATAAATTTTGGCAATGTTGTGTGTCGTACGCTGAAGGGTCCGATTACAATTCAGGTAGGTATAATTCGTTGGCTATCGCCGCCTAGAACAGAAGTAAAAGTTGGAAATGCTTTTGCCAGTTCTCCCACTTTATACACATAAATTATAATACATGTTTAATAATTATTTATAATCCATAAATACATGCGATTGTCCGGTTTCGCTGATAACAATTTAAAATTACTTATTCTATGAAAACATTACTAGCCCTAAATAATTAAAAAAATAGAAATATGGAAGAGATAAATACAATAGGGACCCACCAGGACTTTTTATAAAATACAAACAGAACTAGACCATGGTAAAAAAAAGAATAAGCAGATAGGTATAAAACAAAGGAGTATAATCAGACGAAGTGCAGTACGTTTTAATAATTCTACTAAAAATAAACCTACGTTGTCGTTAAAGTTTGACAGCATTGTTTCAATACTAAGCAGCGCAGAGACGTTAATAGCCAGTTTTAAAGGCGTTTTCTCCATTGGTTTATTTGTGCAGTGAACACAGATAAATTTCATTAAAAAAAAAAATAAAAATCGATAACGACATAAAATTTTTAGCGAACATCAACCTCCATAAGGAAAAGAAGCCCTTTGATTTTGAAAAAAAATCTGAATAAAAATGGGGCTTTAAGAGGGGGATTAAAATTAAAAAAAAAAATAAATCAAAGCGAAATCAACATGAAATTTTTAGTAAAAATCAAGCTCTCTAAGGAGATGAGGCCTATTGATTGTGAAAAAAATTTGAATGAAAGTGGAGGGTTAAGAGAGGTTAAAATATTAAAAAAAAAAACTAACTCAAAAACGAACAATAACATCAACTTGAAATTTTTGAAAAAAATCAAGCTCAATAAAGGGATGAAGCCTATTGATTCTAAAAAATCTGATTAAAAATGAGAGTTAAGGAGGTTTTCTTAAACTGTGAAGAGTATAATTTAGAATACCACGCATTATATATCTTCATTCTAGTTTGTATTTGGGTATTGTTATGTATTATGATGGAACTGAACTTATAAAATATATTATTTTATTTGACATGCGTTATAAATTGTGAAAATGATTAAATATACAATAAAAACCGAAAAACGATAGGTAAAGTTTCATATAATATTTTTTATATAAAAATCAATGTTAAGCTTTGTACATAACCTGATATTTATTTAAAAAGAATCTCAAAATATGAAAAAAAGTCAGCTGACTATAACTAATAATGTTTATAAATGATTTTCAACGTATTAAAAACAAAACAAATATTACAATAACTAAAATATTCATTAATAGTTGTAATGCTTGCAAATAATATGATATTGACAATAATAACTACCCTTATTATAAACCCAAATTAAAAAAAAATAGCGATACTGGCGCTTGTACACAGTTTTGAACCGAACAATCGATAAAATTGTTAGAAAACACCCTTTCTAAATTACCACGAGCCGCCACTGGCCAGTTTATTGTACAATATATTACATTCATCCTTATACTTCTCCACATTCAAAGAATATATGCTTAGTTGTATATAAAAAATTGAGTAAATTGAAGTTAAAATTAGCCAAATATAAGAAATGTCTCAAAACACTTTGTATAAAATAAACCAGTTCTATCACTACTTTTTTAGCCTTGTATCTTTTGAGCCTGTATTTTAAACAATTTTGAATTAATTGTAAACTTACCTACATTATGATAATTGCTTAGCAACCCTGTTATATTTTTAACAAATTATTTTTAGGATTGAGTACGGTATTACCAAACCATTCTAAAACTAAAATAAAATATACATTTTAATTTGATAGACAAAAAACCCATTACCCTGTATATCCAAAAATATTTTTAAAGCATGTATTTTTGAAATCCATATAATTTTTATTTGAAAATTGTTTGCATGTCTATAACAAAAATTGAAATATTGAATAATTACGCACTAATAGAACACCCTATACAAACATTTTTACTTTTGGCTATTAATAACGTTCAAAAAGCTTTTGTGCTATATTGAATATTCTCTTTATGTGTTTATTTTTACCGCCCTCCAGGTTTTAATATTTTTACTTTATTTTTCCAATATACATACAGTATGTCGCTAATGTATGGAATAAATTCATTATTTCTAAAATAATCGACTTTTGAAAAAAATCCAAAAACAGGTCAATTTTAATTTTTGAATCGTCATCACATGATGTAGATGTAACGAACATTACGTCACCAGTATTACCGTGGTGACGTAATCGGCAATTTTTTTAAATGCAACCATGTGTCTCAAAACACCTCATTGGAAAGGTCTTCTAATCGTCTTTACAACGATGTAATTATTTGAATATTTATTTCTACAGGGTCGACCAAAACTGTTTATTTACTAAAATACATAAAACTGTTTAGTAAAAAACAATTAAATTATATTAAATGTTCAAACTGATGACCTTCAGCAATAATGCAATGAGACAGCCGAGCAGTAAATTCGTCTCTAACGTTTACGAGAACTTCATGCGTTATTTGTGCAATCTCCGTTCTGATGCGATCCTTCAACTCTTCTATATCATTTGGGCGACTTTGATAAACTTTGCTCTTCAAGTATTCCCATAAAAAAAAGTCTAAGGGTGTCAAATCTGGCTACCTTGGTGGCCATTCGATCGTTCCTCTTCTTCCTATCCACCTATCTGGAAAAACAGCATTTAAGTAGGTTCGTACATCAAAGGCATAATGTGGGGGTGCCCCATCCTGTTGAAACCACAAATCACATCTATTTGGAAATAGTTGATTTAATTGTGGTAATAGATAATCCTGAAAAAATTGAAGATATCGAGGACCGGTCAAGTTTCCTTCAAAAAAATATGGCCCTATTATTTGATTATTTATAATGCCGGCCCAAACATTCACCTTTTCAGGATATTGTGTCGTATACTCCTGCATCCAATGGGGATTTTCACTTGCCCAGTATCGATATGTCTGGCGGTTTACATGGCCGTTGAGCATAAAAGTTGCTTCATCCGAAAAAAGTATATTTTTTATGAAATTACGATCTTTGTTAGATCGTTCCATAATTGTTTCACAGAATTCAATTCTCCTATCAAAGTCATCTAACAGCTCTTGGACCAAATGTACCTTATACGCATGCCACTTCTCCTTTTTCAGTACTCTAGCAACAGTAGAATGGTGTAAATTATTATCCAGCGCAACTTGTCTCGTGCTGGTGTGGGGTCTTTCTTGAAACTCTAGTAAAACGTTAACTTTTTTGTCTTCGGAAATTGACTTTCTACCACTTTTGGGGAGATCTTTAACATGGCCCGTTTCTCGAAACTTTTTCTCAATTTTACTAATTGTTGATTGAGAAATGGGTTCACGATTAGGGTATTTAGCATTAAATAAATTGCCAACTTCTCTCTGTGTCCTTACTCTATCTCCATAGCCAATCATTATTAATATTTCGATTCGTTCAGTTTCTGTAAGCTTCATTACTAAATTATGCTAATTTAAAGATTTTAACTATTGAACACTTGACTGATACACATCAATTAGTGTTAAATTAGAATTTAGTACTATTATCAGTAACATATCCAAAATACAGAAATATTTTTTGGGTACACTACGATGTTTTATTTCCAGTGGCGGTCCTTACAATAACTTAGTTCAGTGAATCAGAATTTATGATTAAGATTTTAGTAAATAAACAGTTTTGGTCGACCCTGTAGAAATAAATATTCAAATAATTACATCGTTGTAAAGACGATTAGAAGACCTTTCCAATGAGGTGTTTTGAGACACATGGTTGCATTTAAAAAAATTGCCGATTACGTCACCACGGTAATATTGGTGACGTAATGTTCGTTACATCTACATCATGTGATGACGATTCAAAAATTAAAATTGATTTGTTTTTGGATTTTTTTCAAAAGTCGATTATTTTAGAAATAATGAATTTATTCCATACATTAGCGACATACTGTATAGCAAATATAACAAGCAGTACTTACCATAAATTATTTTTCTGATTTTTATCCGCATATTTGATTGCCTGTTTATCTCACTGCATCAAATTTGCCCTCGTATATAGTTACCGTCAACCCCTCCGGTTCTAATCATCCTAATTACAGGACGACACGACAGATCAGCCGAACCAAAGTTCCACATCGTTAGATTCGAAAACATTTTACTTGTAAATTCGTATTTTGCCCACTCCCAATTTTCGTTGCGAACCCTTCGTAAATGAATTTGTAATTAATTTGCATTTAGTGTCTTTTATTTACTCATCAATCATGGTTGAGAGGTAAGTAGTTAATAAATCTAATATAATTAAGGAAGACGTTTTTGACGATGCTTAATAACTGTCATGTATAACGCTTTACACGCCTTTCTTAAATCAAAGTTAGCTATGAAAGTTTGACACATTTCATTATGTATATTATCTAGAAAGAAACAAATATCAGTACTACACAATGTTTTTTTATTAAAATCAATAAATTAAAAGAAACTTCAGCTTCTATAATTACGTTTGGTATGTAGGTATGTAAAATCGATCGAAATAAACGTGGGGTCTGATACTTGATATTAAACTATAAGAAGATATAAGAAGATAAAAGTGTCATGTCACAAAAAGATTATTTCGAAGAAAACAAGTTTAAAATTTTACAATTGCATTATGAAACCTTCCAATCTGCGAATAGCCGTTATTTATCAAAATTGGAAATCAGAACTATCATAAATAAAAAATATAGTATATTTTAAGTATATTACGTCACAAAAATCATTTTTTAAAAAAATGTAACATGGCACTTTTGTCCACTTATTTTCAATTGAAGTGAGTGAAGATATAGGTGTTAGGTCAGGTTCGTGAAGTTGGCCCCCATTGATATTTTTCAAAAAAAACTATTGCACTAATGATGCACCAATATGCACCACTAATTATTTTTTTTTGCACCACCTTCTTGTGGGGGGGGGGGGCAAATGAACGCTGGCCCACTCCGGTGAAAATTTTAAGCTTTACTGTAATGCATCAGCCAGTAGGTATAGTTGGCCTCACAGTCTACCTTATTTTTATTCCTTGTTATCAGTGACAGCTGACAGTCATAATTTTTTTCTTTTTCTAAGTTTTCCTTCATGCCAGGTGTAAGAAGTCATAACTGCGGTAGTTAACCGTGAATGTCTGAGCCCGAAGGCCCTCCAATAGCTTCTGGATTCGTTACGGAGTATACAAAACGGCTGAAAAACAGATTCCGGCTATCACAGACACAATACAACAAAATCTTAAGGCTAAACTCACCAAAGACCACAAAAGCCAAAATTAAAATAACCGAACAAACATATGACGCTCTTTGCCAAGTTATAATTCCTGAGAAAAAGGTGCTAGAGGCCCCTCAGGCAAACATATCTGGAGAGTCACTTTCAAGTGACCCCCAAACACTTGTAACAGTGGAAGTAAACTCAACTAACACATCCGAAGGTGTTAAAACAACTCGCAAGTCGTCCGCGGCTGATTCTGAGGAATCAGAGGAACTCCTAGATAGTCAGGACAGTCAAGATAGCCAACAGGAACAAAACAAACATGAGAATTCGGTTCAGAGACTATTAAACGTTCTTGAAAGCTCTGGTGATTCAAAAAAAAGGACACCACAGATCATCAAAATAAAAACCTCGGTCCAGGCGAATATCCCCCAGGAACAGCACCATCTGCATCAAACTCGCTCTCACAATGCTCAACCATAGTTTCTAAAAGTCTTCCATTACCCAAAAATGTAATACAAAAAGCATTGGACTACGGAAAAACCGCCCAAGGAGTTCACATCCCCTCAAAACTACCAAATTTACCAACTGGAAGTTTGGATAACGCTCAAAAGAGGGGGAATAGCCTCTCTCAAGGGCCAGCATCCACACTCTCAGACACACAAAGTCAGACGTCGACAGGTGGAATCAGAAGAACTAGAATAAATAGTGACCCAAGACTTAGAATTGATGTTAATCTAAATGATGTCCCTAGCAGTATTGCAAAAAACATTCTTAAATATGACTCAAATAGTCACACATCAGACGAAGAACTAAGACAAAGAAATGAATATGCGAAGAGATATTCCAATTTCCCTCATTCGCCTAACAGCTTGAGACAAGGTCTAAGCAAGATAGAGTTCTATATGAAATGGAAACAGATGCAGAAGATATAATCAAAAAGAACGATACTAATACTCCATTCCAAACACCTAAGAAATTTTGTAAAAACTTTGAGAAGGGAAAACAGTGTAACGGGCTTGTAACTATCGTATCGTACACTCTATCATTATTCGTTTCTTGCAATAATTTACACCAGTTTACACCAGAAGATAGCACTTAAGGAAGCGTTTTTGCCAATAATTTTGGCGAATTTTAAGAAATCATTAACAAGACATTAGAGGCTTAAATTTGGAGAATATATTAAGAATAGTGCTGTCGAGGAATGCATTTATTTTCATTGTGATATTTCAAAATTAAAGCCCTTTTAGTTTTTTTGGGAAACTGGAAGGAATTAAAACATTAAAATATATGCATATTATAGATATTATTGCCTAATTTATTTTGCCAAAATTTAAATATTTTGAGATATTCTTGTCCGAAAATTATAAGCGGTATGAATACCTTAAGATTGAAAGAGAATTAACTTTATTTCATGAGGTGCAAAGCATCATAATTATCGCGTCACAAAAACCACCTGCTGCCAAGAGAAAATTTTGATTCAACAGTATTGTTTATTTTGTGTTGTAAAAGAGAAAAAATTAACATTTCCTGTTTTAATAGTTATTTTTTTAATTTAATAATCTATGTGAAAAAAAATTTTTTTAATACAGACTTTAAAAAAATTGTTATATTAATATACTTATTTAATTGTACTTATATTTGTTGTTCCTTTAATACAATAAATACAATTTACCTATCTCCAATTCATCACTTTCCGTATCCATATACCTAGGGTCCGATTACAATTAGAAAAACACCGCTACGTCATTTCGAATTTCCAATATACAGGGTGTCTCGAAATTAGACGGTCACATTTTAACAGCGTAATCTACATCCTACAAGCATAAGAAATTAAAAATTAAAAAAAAACCGAATTCAAAAACGTGCAGATGACGTCACCACATCTTAACCAAATTTATATAGGATCACCCCTGAGGTACCCCCTTACTACCAAAAAAAGAATCATATAAATCGGACAAGGTGGTAAAGCATTATCGCTAAACATACATAAAAAATTAAGAGTTTGAGAATTTTCTCATGGGCGCAATTATTAGATTTTGACCAAATTTATATGGAACCACCCCTGAAGTACCGCCTTTCTAACAAAAAAAAAATCATTGAAATCGGACACCGTGTTAAAGAATTATCACTGAACGTACATAAAAAAAAAATAAAAAATATTGCGACGAATTGAGAACCTCCCTCCTCCTTTTATGAAGTCGGTTAAAAATAGGAGTAAAAGTTTATATAAAAATAGGTCCGAAAACGTTTCGTTTTCGAGATACAGGGTGTTACAAGTGAAGTCCAGATGAAATATTTTCTAAAATTTCTTTAGTTACCGGTTTTTCAAAGTTAAAAAAAATAAAATTTCTAATTCTACAGACCTACTAATTATTGTTTACACTTTCGAATAAGGTAACATGCTTTTCTCTTGAAAATGGCGCGTCCTAGCGAGATGCAACAAATGTAGCTTTATTATACAGAAAATATTGGTTTTCCAAATTTTATAGTCAAAAAATCTGATGTGTCCAACACATGACTTTCCTATCTAGTTATTATAGGCTTTTTCTGGTTATTTTGTACAACTTATTGCAGTACCTCTATAAATGTTTAGAGGATAAACTAAATATTTTCCACATACATCTATCTGCCTAGAAATATTTCTATAGTTATTCATTGAAAACGAAAATACTGAAAAATTTAAATTTAGCAATTTTCCTACAATTTTTCCATTACGGTCCATTTTAGAAAAATCATGTATAAACAAAAATTATAGAGATCGATATCGCAAACAACTTTTAGTTTAGTTTAGAATTTTGCACATTTTGTCAAATTTCTCTAATACGGACCATTTCAGAAAATTTTGACATAAAGCAAAAATTATAAATAATAATATTAGAAGTAACTTTTATTTGAATAATTTTCCTCTCCAAACATAAATAACAGATATATTCAATAAAATATAGAAACGGCCTCCCATAAAGTACCCCCCAGATGTTCCGACTTTGTCCAAAATCTAATTATTTCACGTCAGGCCGAAATAAAACTTAAGTTTAAAATTTAGTGTGTATTGGTTTATGAGTTATGGTGGATATAGACATACAGATACACACGGCAATTTTAGCCCAAGCTCCCCCTAATTTACCCACCTAAGAAGATGATCAATAACTGGGATTTAGTCCAATAAATGAAGCGTAAAAAGGTAAGTATTTGTAACAAATTTTACCTAATTATCTTTAAACGTTTAGAAAATATTTACAAAAGTGTGGTATCAGGACTTCACCTTTAACACCCTGTATCTTGGAAAAGAAACGTTTTCGGACCTATGTTTATATGAACTTTTACTACTATTTTAGGATGTAGATTACGCTGTTAAAATATGAAGGTCTAATTTCGGGACACCCTGTATATCATCTATAACTATCAATAAATAAAAAATATTTGAGTTGTTTGGTTATAAAAATAGTGTTCCTACATTCGTATATTAACAAGCCACTAACCTCCAGTATAGAGAAAGTAAAAGTTGAAAAGTGTTTTGGTAGGTAGAGAGGGGGTAAACGTCAAACCACGTCGGGCGGCTCCGAGAAATTCACAGTAATGTTTTCATAGGGCAGGACAAATTCTAATTGTCTAAATTACATATATGTCCATTCAAGAAAAACACCCTTTATATTATTTTAGCATAAAATTTCTTATTTTTTTTTTTATAGAGCTACATTTTCACCAAATAGTGTCTAGTACTGGTTACAAGTGGATAAACCAGTTTTTATTGAAAAATACACTACAAATAGCAGATATGACAGAATTAGTGCAGACCTTGGTGGGACTCTTTAATTCTAAAACGATGACTTCTTCGCTATATTTAAATACGATTTTTTACTATCAGAAAATGTCTTAGAATTCTCCATAGTAAACAACTAAATTTAATTATTATTTATATTTAAGGAAAACCCAAATCAAATGTACAATCTCTTTCTATAAAAAATGGAAAAATGTGATGCGACAATTTTAATATCGAATTTGCTAATGAGTGTCCTACTCAAATATTTTGTTACGATCTAAATGAATTTAAAGAATTTTCGTAACTTCCCAAGTTATAGGATTGCAAAATAAGGTGAGAGGACAACTTAAACAAGTTATAACGGTATGGTGTGGTTTATTGCTGCCGAAGAAAATATAGTTATGTACAATTAATAATTCAATATACAATACACACAAGTTGGGATACTAAAGATCTCAGATAACTAATCAGGTACGACGACGTACGATAATCGTCTGCTGTAAAATTTATTCTATTGAGAAAACACTTATCTATATTTACATGAACTTAAAAAAAATATATATATATACAGGGTGTTATTAAAATACACGTACATATTAAAACTGGGTATTGCGCAGATCCCCACTGAATGTAGAAAAATATTATTTTTTAAAAATACCCCTTATTAAGGGAGTTATTAATTTATGAAAATTAATTCTAAAACAAACGTACTTCACTGATATGTTGAGGATGACCTATATAAATTAGGTTTATTTACCTATTTTAAACATCAACAGTAATTAATATGCAAGTTTTTGTCAGATGATAAGAAAACTAGTCTTGTAAGAAATAACCATGTTGCCAAGATTTTCGAATTAATTTCTATTTCCGAAGACTGGTTTTTACTACCCTCGTTATCAAAAAACTAGAATATTTGATAAATGATTGTTTTTAAACTATACATTTTTGAAACTATAGATTATTAAAATTTTAGTTGATTTACGAATCTGGCTAACACGAGCGCGTCATTTCCAAGTTGGTAAAAAGTGTTGTTACGATTACTTTTAAATATTTTTTTACGATGCCACTATTTACGAATATTGAACTAACGGATATAGTGCTGGTTTATGGGACAGCTGGAGAAAATTCTCGTCAAGCACAAATCCTGTATCGCGAACGGTTTCCAAATCGGAGAATTCCGGACTGTCGTACGTTTATTTCAACTGTTCAGCATCTAAGAGACCATGGAAAATTTGAGAGTGTCAATGCAGATCGAGGGAGAACAAGAACACAAAGAACATTGGCGGCCGAAGAAGAAATATTGGAAGCTGTTGAAAACCGGCCTCAATTAAGTTGTAGAAGACTAGGTCTTGAAATTAGAGTGTCCTCATTTGTTGTGTGGCGGACACTTAAAGAACAAGGTTTACATTCTTATCACATCCAAAAAGTCCAGGCCTTATATCCAGGTGACGAAGAAAAGAGAGTGGATTTTTGTGAATGGATGATTCAAAAATGTGTTGATATTCCTGATTTTCTAAAAATATTATTGTATACTGACGAGACTTCATTCACTCGTGATGGCGTGTTCAATATGCACAATACGCATATTTGGAGTGATGAAAATCCTCACGCCATTAGGGAAACTGGGCATCAAAGAAAATTTTCAATAAATGTTTGGGCTGGCATAATAGATCAGTATTTAATCGGGCCTTATGTTCTCCCGAACAGATTAAATGCGCCAGGATATCTCCACTTTTTAGAAGATATTTTGCCAGTACTCCTAGAAGAGATACCGTTACAATTAAGGCAACGGATGTGGTACCTACTAGATGGCGCTCCTCCTCACTTTGATTTAAACGTACGGCAGTTTTTGAACATTAGATTTCCTCAAAAGTGGATAGGCAGAAATGGACCTACTAAGTGGCCTCCGAGATCTCCGGACTTAAATCCATGCGATTTCTTTTTGTGGGGTCACATGAAACAACTGGTTTATAATGAACCTATTAATAGTGTTGAACAATTAATCAATAAAGTTAATGCGGTAGCCGAGGAACTACGACAAAATCCAAGACTAATTTCTAATGTTCAAAGTTCTTTGGAAAGACGATTGCAAGTGTGTGTAAATAATAATGGACGGCATTTTGAACAATTACTGTAATAAACTTTATTTTGAATTAATTGGTTTTGCTACGGCAACAGTGCAATTTCTATGGGTAAGTTCAATTTCGATTTATTTTACTTCTTTAAATATGGAAACTAGTAGGTCGGAAAAGGGGACTCTTCCCCAATATTTAAATTTTAGAATTTGAAGTTAAAATTGGTGCCAATCGTTTTTGGTCATTACATACTATTCCCCATTTTAATATGTACGTGTATTTCAATAACACCCTGTATAAATATAACGCACACCACTGGTGTGTTAGGACCCCCCAAAAGTTTAAAACTATATTTACAAAGTTGATGATTACAATGCCTAAATAAAATACATACGTTTAAATTGTACCTTCACAAAAATATTAGATCGCAAAATAGGACCCCCAAAAAAATATCTAAAAGTATTTATCAAAAATTCGGTACAGTTCAAATATCCCCAACAGACTAAATAACTAAAATAGCAAGATTACTTAACTTCACTAAGGCCGGTATGCGAAGTCCGTTGAGTACGACATCCACCGTCCAGATCTTCAAAATGGCACCAACAGTAATTTGTCGGCAATCTTACTTCAAAAGACGATCACAGGATATGGAATTTAGGACTCGAATCCGCTCTACTATTCAGTACTTGTTTTATATTACAAACTCCAGGTACTTAGTTAATATGAATTTACCAAATGCCCAATATCTACGTTAAGTTGATCCACCAAAAAAACGTCTATAAAAAGAAACAACATCTTTTTATTAATCTTTCAACCCAAAAAAAAAGTAATAATTGCTTACCCAACATATGGACGTTTTACTTCTCAAAAACTAAATCCGTATTTAATTAACGAAATACTATAGATTATACTATTTCAAATAATTAGGACAATCCGACTTTAGTCGCTACACGAAAACGTGGTTACCAAAATTATTTGCTTCTAAAGAAGAGTGAACCGATTGATACGGCAGGTAAATGTAAAAAGGACAAAATTTTAAAATCAATTCAAGTTAACGGCTCTCAATGCCAAATATAGTACAGATTAGTAGAGTCGGAGGATAACAAAAATAACTATTCCTAAATATTATTTATAAAATAAATTAATTAAACTAATTCTACCCAGCGTAAACAATTTCTTTGTTGTTAAGTGATTCAATACGAAACCATGTAACACAGCAATGACACAGAAACATTGTAACATTGAATTTGGGACGTAATAATTTTTGAATTCAGTCTTTTGAATAGTGGATGGGATGAATTTTGCTATTAATTAACTATAGTTAGTTTAATTTGTTATGTTATTGATGTTTTCTTAAGTACTTTGTTTTGTTAAATATTTCGCATATATATTGGATACCGAATTGTAAATTAGTCACATTTGAAAAAGAAGTTGTACTTCCAAAAATGTCATGTGTAGTGTTTTTAATTTTTATTTTTTAAAATAAAAGTTTTGTGAAAATCTACCAAATTTGGTTTTACTCATTTAAGATAAAATGGATTTTCATCAAGTAAAGGCCGAAACAATAAATAATTGGTCAGAGATTACTTAAATATCATTCCATTTATCATAATTTTATAAAATCAGCACTGGCCCTGACGAGATTTGCAAGAGCAATTTCTATCATGGCCTAGTGTAGTGTTAAAACTAATTTTTTTCTATAACCATTTAAAAATCAACAACGAAAACTCCAGTTCCGACACCAGTGATCCCAGCAAACATTTTGATGTAATTTGACGTCGATACTACCTAAATTATATATAATAAATTTGGTTACAAAATTAGATTTAACCATAATTAAGTAAAATTTACGTTGGCTCGACGTGGATCCGACATAAGTGGAGAATAAGACGACGTCGAAATTTGGTTTTATTTACCAAAATAGGTAGAATTACATCTATATCCACATTGTAGTAGCCCAGTACGTTTGGTTAGTAATACCTCTCTAGGGTAATTTGACGTCAGTATAACGTTAATTCGACGTTGATTTAACTAAGTTTAGGTAGAAACTACCAACATATTTGCAGATGACATGTTCCTCCAAGTGTACGAAAAGAAATTTTATACTTATTTGGTATTTTTATCTATATATAAGTAGAAATATTGTAAGAAGTAACCAACACAACTAAAACATATACCTAATTGATATGAAAGATAAAAAATAAATAAATGTCGGTGACAAAAATATATGTAATGTAATTGCGGTGAATATACAGTTCACGCTTGTTGAAATTAATGCGAAGAAAATTTTGTCGTGCATGTTAACAGTTCTTCTTAGAAAAATAACAATGCCCTTCCAAAATACTCTCAAATTTAAAAAATATAAGAAAAAAATATGATCGTGTAAAAAAATAATAATAATATTATGAGCTAAAACTATGTTACGTTTGTTGTGTATCACTTTAGAAAATCAATAATATTTCGTTTTTCGGTATTTTCATTCGTTTGTAATGACGAAGACAGTAACTGAACAACCTAAAATAACCTAAATAATATGAATTTTACAAATAGGTCATGTATGACTTTTTTTAAATTGGTGGTTTTTAGTCGAATTTACTTTGTGGTAAATTTTTCAGGTAATTGCTACAACAAAGTTAATAAATATTTCTTCAAGATGACTTATAGGTCAACTAAATGAGTATTTCACTATTTGCACAGCTTATACAATACAGCTCCACAACTCCGTGTCGGCGTCTTTGATCTGGCGGTCGAGAACCAAGCAAGACGGAATGGTGCTATCTCTGTTAGATTCGAGGGAAAAGTCGGGCCCGGATTAAACAATTTTTTTTTTTATTGAAAAAATTGAAAACATTGGCATAATAAGGTTGGTTACATGCCATATTAAGTAAGTTTTGGGAAATTAAATTTTTAATTTGTTTTAAATCTGTCAAATATAATTAAAAAAATTATTTAAATATAAATATTACGAAAAATAGCACATCTTTCGGATTAGAGGTAAAATAATTTGTATGTGGCTAGTAAAATCCTCGTTAACAAATGTTTTGCCCTTAAGTGATACCCCGTGTGTCTGGCAAGTGTTGCTCTTCGCGCAAAGGGTTTATACCTAGATAAACGAAGATTCGACTAGGGTCTGGGAACTCTATGGTATTTTCGAATTATAAAGAATTTGTGCTTTTATTTTAACAATATTGGTTATATTTAGATGTATTCTTATTAATTGAAATACAGATATGTAGAAGTAATACTTTGACAGTTTTTATTAATATTATATATTCAATTTTTATCTGACCGTACCGAAGTAGGGAATTTTGTAACTTTATAATAATGTGAAATTTGAATTACAATATTATACGAAATTACATAATTTGTAGGTACTTATTTTAGGTAGGTACTAAATTTGTACTTGGAGAAAGTAATATTGATTTTTACAAGAAAACTTAAAAAGTAAATTAATTTAGTTCCTATTTCTGATGTAAAACTTAAACCAAGAAAACAAATAAATAGTAGTTTGTTCAACAAGGGTGGGATATGATAGCCATATCACACAAAGACGAAGTTTGAGCACGACGTCGTAGGTGGAGTACTCATTCGTCTAATTGTGATATGAACAATCCACTCGATATGGTCAGTATATTTTTTTTACGACCCATTAACGAAAATCTACAAATTTAAAAAATTATTTTAGGTTATTTAGACAAAATAACTAATATTAAAATAATTTATGAAAGTTGACTAATTTATAAAATAAAATAAACATAAAAAATTAATTAGTCCTCGGCCTAGATTCGATCCCGGGCTTTTCGCGTGGAAGGCAGATGCTCTGTCCTCATCTTCACCGAAACTTTCAGGACTTTTGTTTTAATACTCGTAATTAAATTAGTATCATGTAGTTTGATTAAAATTTATTTTTTTTTAAATGTTGGACAATAAAAACAAAAATGCTATTATTTATCGAGTCTACACAAAAATTTTAATGTATATTTAATATCAATAACTAAAATATATATTGACAATTAGTTTAATAGAATTGTCACTTATTTAAAAAATTTAAATAATAGGAGCTGGGTGACCAAAATATGAACTGTGATTTGTAGATTTAATTTTGTTAAATTGTTCTCACTACCTAAAATGCATATGAAATATATTCGTAGTTGAACGCAATAGCATACTTTTTCGTTTTATAGTATGTGCGTAGATTGGCTAATATCCATGCACAGATTACAAAACGAAAAAGTATGCTATTGCCTTCAATTGAACGAATATATTTCATATCCATTCTAGGTAGTGAGAACACTGCAAAAAAAAAATTCGCCAATCGCCGTTTATATTTTGATCGACCGACTGCTATTATTTTTAAAATTTTAAATAAATGACAATTCTGTCAAACTAATTGTCAGTATATTTTTTAGTTATTGAGATTAAACATACATTAAAATGGGTTATTCTTTTGGAAAACGTTAGCATGGATGACTAAAGGGTATTGGGTTAATTAATTCTAAAAGTGTGGTACAAATGTTATTTTTTGTAGCCAATTCTTCAAAATTATTAGGAAATATCTTTTCAATATTGAATATTAGTTCTACAAATTCATCATTTCACAGTTGCAGATGTCCAAATGTATCTGAATTGGCGTTATCATATGCCTTTAAAAAGCAATAAAAAGAAAAATCATCTAATTCAACGTGATCTTTGTTATATTTAGGACAGGTATCACAGGAGTGCATCCGAAAGGCTTTTATTAAAAGGTAACCACATACATACCTGATAAAATTTTTCTGTAGCAACTCGTCTTTACAATAATTTAGAGTGTTAATAATTTCATCATAAAATAAAATACAAGGTGTTCCATTTAAAAAACATACATTTTAATTTGCCAGGCAAAAACGTGACACCCTGTATATCCAAAGATATTTTTAAAATATGTAGGTATTTTTCAAATCCATATAACTTTTATTTAAAACTTTTTTGCGTGTCTACAACAAAATATTGAACAATAACGCATTAATGGGACACCCTGTATAAATTATATTTTTAACAATGAAAATTTCTTATAATGTGGTACTTATCGGTTTGGGTCCTTGGAAAAACTAAAGAATGTTTTCTTGCAGGTATAACCCTTATTAAAACAGCTTTTGACTGCACAAACAGAATTATGTCTTTTTTTTTCTGTCATTCTACTAACAGCTAAAGAGTCACCAAAATAATAACAGTACCTTTAACTCAAACAAAATCAACGAAATTATAGGCTCCACGAAATTATACAATCAACGAAATTATACGCACGACTCAACACCTTACCTAAGTACGCTTCTGAACGCCAAAACCGTCTTTTCCCTCCGAAGGCGGATCTTAAGCGATGCGCGACGAAATCGATGCAAACCGTTGCCGCCAAGAGAGTGTTTTAGCTGTATTGTATAAGCTGTGCTATTTGGTTGAAATTAGGTAGATAAACAGGTAGAATTTTGCTACGATCTCGACCTAATATTACTTTAAAGGAGAGTAAATAAAAGCGGCCAAATAGATTACTATGGAGGCATAAAATTACGTAGAATTTTTAACCAAAT
Organism: Psylliodes chrysocephalus; assembly: GCA_927349885.1. Classification (NCBI taxonomy): domain Eukaryota; kingdom Metazoa; phylum Arthropoda; class Insecta; order Coleoptera; family Chrysomelidae; genus Psylliodes; species Psylliodes chrysocephalus. Next base: position 18,117,551 of record OV651828.1, read on the forward strand.
CTACCTAGTTGGATATTCTACTATAAAGACGATTTTTAGTTGCCAAACAGGTAGATATTACCTAAATATGGCACCTAATTTTACTACAAAGGAAATTTAACTTTGAAGTAATTGTTGGTTATTTTTTTTAGTAGTTTTTCCCTTGCTGATATGGTTAAAGTTACTTTTAGGCATATTTATGTAAAAGGTAGATTTCTTGGTATAATTTACGTAAATTTAAATATAAATTAAAACCGTTTGGTAAAATTACATTAGAGGTATATTTTTCTAGTCAATTTTACGTAATAATTTCCTCAATAAGTAAATTCGTTTTAAACAAAGTCGAGTTATAACTAATGTTATAGAAAATGTTTGCTGGGATAGAATATCCCATAACGTTAACTTTTCTAGTGACGAAAGTAAGTGGATGCTATTTCAGATATTAAATTTATTCTTCCATATCCAATTGGAGTTTAATTTTATGGACCGCAATACAAAAACATGATTTAGCACAAAAACGTGCAAATTTTGCATAGTATAACGAAATAAATGCAAAATTCAGTCATAACAATTATCACGAAATTGGTAGCACGTTGCATCAAGTAGCTGTGCTCTCAAACGGTGGTGTTTTAGTTGCTATACGACGCTTTAAACCGGCCATATTAATGTAATACAAACAATAATAAGCGTACATTTACAAAAGTGTCCATAAGTTCAGTTTATTATGATGAGTTCTACTTCTGAAGATGAGAGTAATTTCGCGAATACTCCTCCAGAAATTACCGATGTAGCCGAAAAGACTCTCGACGGATTATTACCGACGGAATCCAAGGAACGGTATGAACAAATTCAAGCAACATTCATGGACTGGAGAACAGTAAATCAAGTATATTCTTACTCAGAAAACGTATAGTTTTAAGCCATCCACTTTATGGTCAACCTATTTAATGCTAAGAACTACATTATCAGTTAAAAACGACATAGATATTAGCAAATACCCCAAATTGCGTGCTCTTTTAAAGCGAAAATCTGACGGATTTAAGTCCAGAAAATCAAAAATTATCTCCGCCACCGACATGAATAATGGATTTGACCATAAACGACATTAAATATAAGCTACTGGTTGAAATACGTAATACTAAAACAAAAGTTTCACGATCTTTTCATATTTCCGGATTCTTCTATGATATTTGTAAACAGTATATTATCCTTCTTCCACCAGAAATGAATCACATTAATTCAAGATTTTTCGTCAACGATCAAAATGTATCGAACAGTTTGTGGGTATTAACAAGTTTAGCAAGTTCCCAATGCAAGTAGCCCAGTACCTAAATTTGTCAGATTCGCAAGAGTACACGGGCCATTGTTTCCGAAAAAGTTCGGCAACCCTATTAGTCGATGCAGACGGTGATTTAGTTCAGTAAAAGAAGCAGTGGTTGGAAATCTAGCAGCGTAGCTGAAGGATATGTTGATCAATCTTTTCTCGGAAAATCACAAGTATACTATCCAAAATCCTACAATTTCTACAAACTTCGAGTTCTACTAAATCATTTCCTAACCCATTTACATCTAACAATAAGTTAATAAATACCAGATATATCGTTATCTACCACAATAAAAGAAAAATATATTTCTAACAGCCCAATCATTTTAAATAATTGTTCTAATATAACTGTCAATCAATATGTGAAATAAAAATAAATTTTAAAATACACAATACATTTTTTTAGTATTGAGTTATTCAAAGTTTGTAAATTAATAATAAAATAAAATTATTGTTATTGCAGTCTTAGAATTTCATTTTTGGGATTTTATAAAGGAAAAGTTCAATAATTATAATATAAAGGTAATGCCAAAACAAACACGGCAAAACGAGGTTTACCCTTAAATCGCAGATTTCGTCAAGATCACTTTAAAGATAATTCAACTCATTCAAACGTCTTGTACATCCTATATAATAAGCCATGGTTATAGAAAAAGTTTTGTTCGTCGAAAAACATTTTCTGCAACATGAGAACATTATCAAAATCGGCTGCACCTCGTTTGATAAACTGTTCTCTCGTTTGCAGAAAATGCTACTTTCGTCACTTGTTAAGCAATATAATATTACAATGTTTCCATTTTCATTACCTTTTTCGTTTATTGTTATTTGTTTCCTATTGTTACATGAACTCTTTAGAAATTTATTTATATTCTGGAAATGGATCAAATTTTGAAATTTCCCGCCAGCAATCAACTACTGGTTTATTTTTATAAATATACCTGTCATAACTAGTATTATTTAATTTTTTATGTTAGCCGAATACTTAACTGTCCTTCAATGGAAATTCACCTGTCACGTGACTTTGTGATTTGTCACTTGCCATTCATTTGTTAAAATAAAGGCTGTAATTTCTTTGTAAGGAATTAAAAAAAAATCTGATGTGTCCAACACATGACTTTCCTATCTAGTTATTACAGACTTTTTCCGGTTATTTTGTACAACCTATTGCAGCACCTCCACAAAAGTTTAGACGATAAAATAAATATATAGATTTTCCACATACATCTACCTCGAAACATTTTTCTATAGATATTCATTGAAAATGAAAATACTGAAAAATTTAAATTTAGCACTTTTCCTACAATTTTTCCATTACGGTCCATTTTAGAAAAATCATGTAAAAACAAAAATTATAGAGATCGATATCGCAAACAACTTTTTTCTACACCCGTATTATAATAATGCACTTATATGCCCATAATCCGTTTCATAATGATACCCATTATGATACAGATTTTTCATTATGATACAGATTTTTAATCAATAGAAACCTACAATTTTTCAATCAAGCATGATGTTTGACGTTTGTCCTAAATTCCTATGTAATTGTTTTAGTTGTCAAAACGTATTAAATTTTCGTAGATAGCTAAACTTCGATAATTATAATATTAAAATGTCTGATATCAGCGATATAGAACACTCCTCCACACATATAGGAGAAAGGAGAAAATGCAGTACAAAATATTTTGCCCCAAAAATCTGTGGTAATACCAGTACCCAAGGTAATACCATTAATTACAATTTTGTAGAATTTTTTATAGAAATACGAGTAATTACTGTTATTGTGTTCAATACCAATATAAATAGAATATTTATAGGTCTTGATTATTTATCGGGTGTAGAAAAAATAGCGTATGCAACTCTCATGTAATGGTTATTAAAACACTCGCATAAACCATACGAAACTCGCCTTTGGCTCGTTTCGTATCCCGGTTAATGCTCGTGTATTAATAACCATCATTACATGATCGTTGCATAATATACTATTATTTCAACAATTTTCATAAAAATCGGAATTTTGCACATTTTGTCAAATTTCTCGAATACGGACCATTTCAGGAAATTTTGACAAAAAACAAAAATTATAGATAATAATATTAGAAATAACTTTTATTTAAACAATTTTTTTCTCCAAACAAAAATAAAAGATATATTCCATAAAATATGAAAACGGCCCCCCATAAAGTACCCCCCCAGATGTTCCGACTTTGTCCAAAATCTAATCATTTCACGTCAGGCCGAAATAGAACTTAAGTTTAAAATTTAATGTTTTTCTCTTTATCCGTTTTTGAGTTTTCTTCAAATTTCGAAATTTACACATTTTCTCAAATATCTTGAATACGGTCCATTTTAGAGAAACTATGTATAGGATAAAAATTATAGAGAATTATATTACAAACAACTTTTGTTTGAACAATTTTTATAAAAAAATATTTTTTTACATTTTGGCAAATTTCTCGAATACGGACCATTTTAGGAAAATTTTGTATTTAACAAAAATTTTAGATAATAATATAAGAAGTAACTTTTATTTAAAGAATTTTCTTCCCCAAACGTAAATAACAGATATATTTCATAAAATATAATAATTACCACCCATAAAGTACCCCCCCCCCAGATGTTCCGACACTGCCCAAAATCTAATCAGCACATTGGACGCTGAAACAAAGCTTAAGTTTGAAATTTGGTGTTTTTCTGTGTATCGGTTCATGAGTTATGCGACACACAGACACACACACACACACACACAAATCTAATCAGTTCATTGGACGCCAGAATAAAGCTTAAGTTTAAAATTTGGTGTTTTTCTTTGTGTTGGTTCATGAGTTATGGTGGATACAGACACACACACACACACTGACACACAGACACACACACACAGACATCATCTTGAAAATAGTCAAAACGGATTCAGGGGACCTTAAAACGTAAAAATCCCTCGAAAACTCGAGGTCGAAAAAAATCATGATTCCTATACTTTCCTTATATCTGTATACAGATAGGAAAGTAATACATTCCCAAAAGTTATTCAACTACTTTCCGAAAAAAGCGCAATTCTTTCGAATCTAGTAATTTTACAAAATAAAGTTTCTTCGTATGGCTGCAAAAGATAAGAATAATTTCCTTTCTCTTTTTGAGTTGTTCTCTATTTATTAATAAGGTCATTTATTCTTGAGAAAGTAGCAATTCATATAAGACATTTCAACAAGTACATTAAGTAGACTAAGGCCACAAACAGGTACTATAGGGCTGCTTCTATTTTTCATCAGTAGTATTTAAATGGATGTTCTCAGACTTGGCCAGAAATTACGGAAGGTTCTTTCAGGTTACGATCATCGATCATCGATCATCATACCTCAGACGACGAAGCGTAGAAGTCTATGATGAACAAATCTGTTCCATATATTTTAGCTTAATCTGGACCATTCATGGTTTTAAATTAAAGAAAAAAAAAAAAAGAATGTAGCATTATTCAATGCGTTCCATTGCTACTTGACAATATCTCAAATGTACATAAATTAACCCTTGTAAACTAGATATCAAATCTCACAACCATAACCAGAAATCGGCATATAAATGGCTTATTAATGACAATCTCAACTTCCTCTATCATCCTGTATGACAATGGACCTCCGGCATTTTAGAATAATTTGTACGAGGGTCTGTCTCAAAGATAAAATTTCGTTACAAACTGATGCCATTATCAGATTGTAATTAAAACATAGAGCACGTAGGGCAAAGTAATTGGCTAATTCTGTCGGTTCCATTGTATAACAGAGGGCAACCGCATTGCAAATCAACCCTTGTGTTCGTTACTTCGTTTCGGAGTGTTCGGAGCCTGGCCAAGGGGAGATTTTAGCGAGGTGTGCTCAATGGGATGAGTTTAAGGTGGAATATTTCGTTTTCATAATAACGACTTCGAAGAATTTATTAAAAAGCGATTTTTCTATTTCGATTAAACTATAAGGGTCTCATTAGCGCGTGAGAATGGATTTTTCTTATTTTTTTTTTACTTGTCACTTATCAAAATTTCTGTCATTAAAATATGAAACTAAATAAATAAAAATAAATAAATAAAAATATATAAAAATAAATAAAAATAAATAAAAATAAATAAAAATAAATAAAAATAAATAAAAATAAATAAAAATAAATAAAAATAAATAAAAATAAATAAAAATAAATAAAAATAAATAAAAATAAATAAAAATAAATAAAAATAAATAAAAATAAATAAAAATAAATAAAAATAAATAAAAATAAATAAAAATAAATAAAAATAAATAAAAATAAATAAAAATAAATAAAAATAAATAAAAATAAATAAAAATAAATAAAAATAAATAAAAATAAATAAAAATAAATAAAAATAAATAAAAATAAATAAAAATAAATAAAAATAAATAAAAATAAATAAAAATAAATAAAAATAAATAAAAATAAATAAAAATAAATAAAAATAAATAAAAATAAATAAAAATAAATAAAAATAAATAAAAATAAATAAAAATAAATAAAAATAAATAAAAATAAATAAAAATAAATAAAAATAAATAAAAATAAATAAAAATAAATAAAAATAAATAAAAATAAATAAAAATAAATAAAAATAAATAAAAATAAATAAAAATAAATAAAAATAAATAAAAATAAATAAAAATAAATAAAAATAAATAAAAATAAATAAAAATAAATAAAAATAAATAAAAATAAATAAAAATAAATAAAAATAAATAAAAATAAATAAAAATAAATAAAAATAAATAAAAATAAATAAAAATAAATAAAAATAAATAAAAATAAATAAAAATAAATAAAAATAAATAAAAATAAATAAAAATAAATAAAAATAAATAAAAATAAATAAAAATAAATAAAAATAAATAAAAATAAATAAAAATAAATAAAAATAAATAAAAATAAATAAAAATAAATAAAAATAAATAAAAATAAATAAAAATAAATAAAAATAAATAAAAATAAATAAAAATAAATAAAAATAAATAAAAATAAATAAATAAAAATAAATAAAAATAAATAAAAATAAATAAAAATAAATAAAAATAAATAAAAATAAATAAAAATAAATAAAAATAAATAAAAATAAATAAAAATAAATAAAAATAAATAAAAATAAATAAAAATAAATAAAAATAAATAAAAATAAATAAAAATAAATAAAAATAAATAAAAATAAATAAAAATAAATAAAAATAAATAAAAATAAATAAAAATAAATAAAAATAAATAAAAATAAATAAAAATAAATAAAAATAAATAAAAATAAATAAAAATAAATAAAAATAAATAAAAATAAATAAAAATAAATAAAAATAAATAAAAATAAATAAAAATAAATAAAAATAAATAAAAATAAATAAAAATAAATAAAAATAAATAAAAATAAATAAAAATAAATAAAAATAAATAAAAATAAATAAAAATAAATAAAAATAAATAAAAATAAATAAATTAAGGGTGCAAATAGAATTACATGTGGATCTAGAACATCACGAATATATCGGTTAGCTGTTATTGCTCTACCATCAAAAATGACTAAATCAGTACGAGCTTCCATGCTTATGCCGCCCCAAACCATTACCGATCTTCCTCCATAACTGAGTCTTGTGAAAAAATTAGCTTGGTCAAACCTTTCGCCTCTTCTTCGATATATTCTTTAACGGCCATCAGGAGAACGTAAACAAAACCTTGACTCGTCAGAAAATAAAATCTTACTCGAATCATCGACATTCCAATGTTGATGCTTCCTGGCAAATCGAAGACGCGTCGTTCTGTGATTCCTAAGTAACTTCGGACCAACTCTTCTGTAGCGTAATCCATGTTCTCGTAATCGCCTTCGAATCGTTATTTCGTTAACAGCTACTTGACGTACTTCTTCTAAACGATTTTGAGCCATGACAGCAGTAGTATTTCTTTCTCGCAAAACATTTAATGTTACAAAACGATCATCTCGAACATTTGTAGAACGTCGTCTGCTAGATCCTCTTCGTCTCGAAAAACTACCAGTTTCATTGAAACGTTGTACAGCTCTCTGGACGCTATACCCAATATTCTAGAAGCATAGTACTGAGACCTACCATCTTGTATCAGAGCAACTGCTCGTGCTGCATCAGTAGGCGTTAAAACCTTGATGTTATGCTGATAATGAATATTTGTTATGCTAATAATTAAACTGCAATTGCCAAGTAAAAAATATTTGACAATTGTCATATTGTGAGTTGGCCACAGCACTCTATTTATTTTGTAGTCTATTCTCTACCGTCATTTAAATTATGACCGTTTCTAAAATGTAGCATTTTCTTTAAACCGCCACATTTCACAAACAAATTAAGATATCGGGGTAAATAAAAAACAAAGTGTTGGAAACAAATCGGTCTTCTTGATAAAGTTAATTGTGTGTAGATCTACTAGCAGAATTAACCTACAGGGTGTGTCAAAAGTAGAGGAAAAAATTGTTTTCTCTTCTCCCCTGTATATGAGGCGAGTACTAAATTACTTTTAGATGTCCGAATAATAATCTTAAAACTACAGTATTCTATCTAAAAGTTGCTAACAAATTTAAATAAATCAGCCTCCGCATTATTTGAAAGTTAGAGCATTTTTTGAATGGATCGAATTTGAATTCGGTGAGTGTAGTTTTTAAAATTTAATACCTACTCATCTTGATATTAATAACGCAATATCTCAATAAGATTTGTAATACATATTAAATTTAAATAAAAAATTTTGTTCACGACTGTTCTATAAAACATTCATTATACTTGTACTTCCTTAAGAATAATAATACCTATTATTCACTAGTGAATAATGATCCATTAGTCACGGTATGACGTCACGACAGCACGTATGTCTAAACTGATATGAAAATATTCTTTATAGATACCTATTGTTTGTTCAGTATTTAGATTTTTAGGTTTTTATTGTTTTTATGTAACAGCAAATATTTTAGAACAAAATGTTATACTATTATTCTATTATTATAGTGCCAAATTTATTTAATCTAATAAAAAGAAATTTAAATGTCTCAAAATAAACCTAAGCTCAAAAACATATCTACGTTACTATGCGTGATCAAACAAACATCAAACTTACCAATTGAATTTTATTTTGTTAAATACTTTTTATTTAGCACTCCAAAATTACAAACAAAACTGCCAAGCATGACTCAAATTTTCTGTTTTACTGGAAATAAACCGAGAACCGAGGCTCCAACATTTTACATACACATAATCCGTACCCATAATTCTGTATATAAGATTATAGGCAACACATATCGCGTAGGTGTACAGGTGGTAGTATGGGTGGACTAAGAACGTTTTGTTGTGAACGCACGTCGACGCTTAGATCATGATTAAGGCTGAGAAACGTCAAATCCGTCAAATCACATTAATTTGAATTTGAAATTAGTAATTTCTGTATGTTTGAAATTTGAAAAAATTCAAAAGTCGTGGTGCTCGCATATAATGGCTTTTATATATATGCTCGTTGAATAATATACTATTAAACAATATTTCTAATATCTAAATTCAATATTGATTTGATTATTATTTAAATTTAACATGGTTCACAATTTATATTAATAAATTTTATCCTAAACTATTTCCACTTGTTCTAAATTTTGTAAATATTTCGGCATTAATGTGAAATGTACCATGAAAAATCGACTGATCTACCTTTTCATTTCATCGGATAGACAGCGCTTTTGCAGTCGCTCTCTAATGAAATTATATCTCGCAAAGGAATAGCAGGAATCCAATTCATCAGTTAGGTCAACATTCGCTCTCTCTAAGGCCTCTAGTGCAGTTTTTGAAGAGCTCGTAGGGCCCTCGTCCTGTGTGTTCTTTTGGAAAACACCGCCGTACTGGTGCTTTATAAACAGAAACAGGATTCCCTAGAGACCAAAGGGTCTGACCCACTACGCCAGGAATAGAAGGATAATCGATAGATTACACTACACTGGAACTGGTTGGGAAAAAAAGGGAAAAAGAGATATGTTTTAGTTTAAGCGGTACACAAGTTTTTATGTTAAAATAAATAAAAGAAACAATAGAAGTTTTTAAATGTTTGCTATGAGTTTATAGAAATCAGTAATCGGGGAAAGATATTTGGCTTCTATTTTTTTTGAAACAAACTGTAGATAAGTATATAATTAGCAAAAAGATTAGTATTTCGTGAAAAATTATTTATTTATCCAAATTGCAAGGCTTTTTTAGTATATCGCCATCATCAGTGCTCGTCTACAAACAAATCTGGGTGTAAATATATAAGATATGTGAACATAAACTCTAAAATTGAGTCAAAACAATTAATTTTTAAACGGATTTTTTTTTGAATAGACAGTTAAAAAAGTTACATTTTTTTTATACAAATAATAGAGAAAATTTTGTTTTGAAGACAATGATTATGCCTTGAAAAATAAAATTTTATCTAAAATAATATTTATATTTGTTAAAATTAAATACTTACATGTATTACTGTCACTAAAATCGTCTGGTTATAGAAAAGCTTTAGAAATAAATCGCAAATGCTTTCGTATCGAGGAACATGTGAGATTGCCTGTGAAAGCTGCTATTCTATTCCTCATAGAATCTCTTTGATCTTGCGATGTTCATTTAACAGGAAATTGGCTCAAATAATCGTGTCTTTAAATTAGTATTTATTTAACCATGCATAGGTAGGTACGGCTTTCAGTGTAATGGATCTATTATTCGATATCTCAATATTATTTTATTTAATAACTGTATCATGAACAAAATAAAATTGTCGGTTGTAATAATATGATACTTGTTATTTTTTCTATTTTTACTTTCCTATCTGTATACAGATATAAGGAAAGTATAGGAATCATGATTTTTTTCGACCTCGAGTTTTCGACGGATTTTTACGTTTTGAGGTCCCCTGAATCCGTTTTGACTATTTTCGCGATGATGTCTGTGTGTGTGTGTGTGTGTGTCTGTGTGTGTGTCTGTGTGTGTGTGTGTGTGTGTGTGTGTCTGTATAACGCATAACTCATGAACCGATACACGGAAAAACACCAAATTTCAAACTTAAGCTTTGTTCCAACGTCTAATGAGCTGATTAGATTTTGGGTAGAGTCGGAACATCTGGGGGGGTACTTTATGTGTGGTCATTTTTATATTTTATGGAATATATCTGTTATTTACGTTTGGGGAAGAAAATTCTTTAAATGAAAGTTACTTCTTATTTTATTATCTATAATTTTTGTTATATACAAAATTTTCCTAAAATGGTCCGTATTCGCGAAATTTGACAAAATGTAAAAAAATATTTTTTTTTATAAAAATTGTTCAAACAAAAGTTGTTTGTAATATAATTCTCTATAATTTTTATCCTATAGATAATTTCTCTAAAATGGACCGTATTCGAGATATTTGAGAAAATGTGTAAATTTCGAAATTTGAAGAAAACTCAAAAATGGATAAAGAAAAAAACATTAAATTTTAAACTTAAGTTTTATTTCGGCCTGACGTGAAATGATTAGATTTTGGACAAAGTCGGAACATCTGGGGGGGTACTTTATGGGAGGCCGTTTTTATATTTTATGGAATATATCTGTTATTTATGTTTGAAGAAAAAAATTGTTCAAATAAAAGTTACTTCTAATATTATTATCTATAATTTTTGCTTTATGCAAAAATTTCCTGAAATGGTCCGTATTCGAAAAATTTGACAAAATGTGCAAAATTCTGATTTTTATGAAAATTGTTGAAATAAAAGTTGTTTGCGATATCGATCTCTATAATATTTGTTTATACATGATTTTTTTAAAATGGACCGTAATGGAAAAATTGTAGGAAAAGTGCTAAATTTAAATTTTTCAGTATTTTCATTTTCAATGAATATCTATAGAAAAATGTTTCGCGGTAGATGTATGTGGACAATGTATATATTTAGTTTATCCTCTAAACATTTATAGAGATGCTGCAATAGATTGTACAAAATAACCGGAAAAAGCCTGTAATACCTAGATAGGAAAGTCATGTGTTGGACACATCAGATTTTTAAGTAAAGGTAGGTACCTATATTAATTGACCAATTCAAAAAAAACTTTAAATTATTTCTACAGAGACACTTTTGAAAATCAAAATAAGAATAAAGATTTTCTGTTTTGGTATACCGTGTATGTAAAATAAAGGGAGAATAATTGCTGCGTTTGAATATCCACATTCGATGTATTTTTTATATCTCGAGCGTCTGTTTATCCCAGAGATAACCAGGAGATGTAACTATTAACAAATATCGTGCGGCCGTGAATAAGACATATTCTAAGGGACACAGTAGGGTATAATATCCGCTGTTGTCATTGTTAGTAAAGTGTATGTATTAAAATATTCGCTCAAGAAAACGATTCACCTCCCACTCTTTTGTCACATAGCTGAATTTTTCACAGATGAAAGGTCATGATAAGGTAACCCTTTTTCCGGAGTTAATACAAAATTAGATTGTGCAGAAGGGCACTATCATCAAAAATCCAGATATTGATACCACCGAATAGAGAAAAAAATACTAATTTTTTGGTCAAATGCACAATAAAATCTTTGTAGGGAGTAATTGTTTATACTTATTTAAAAAAAATCATTTGCATTAGCACTTACGGCTGAAAAAAAATATAAACGTAAATATCTTGTTTTTAGCCCTTCAAAAATTTAGTTAAAAAGTCGTCTTTTTTAAATATACCACTCATTTAACAAAAAACGAAGGCCTAAATGAAAAAAAAACATTCCTTATAAAATTTTTGCTTATGTGTTGAGAAGGTAACAAAGTAAACACTATATTTTTTGCTTTTGAATTAACAAAGATATAACAATAAACGATGAGAGATGTCATAGGTTTATGCTGTAATTAATTCTCACCGTCAAATTTATCGACTCTCAGTGTATCTTTCTCTTCACCTTCAAACGTAGCATAGCTCTGTTTCTCTCTACGTGCGGGCTGATGTATCACATTATTGATATGGTAGGATTTTTCATTTTTACTTTCCTATCTGTATACAGATATAAGGAAAGTATAGGAATCATGATTTTTTTCGACTTCGAGTTTTCGACGGATTTTTACGTTTTGAGGTCCCCTGAATCCGTTTTGACTATTTTCGCGATGATGTCTGTGTGTGTGTGTGTGTGTGTGTCTGTGTGTCTGTGTGTCTGTGTGTGTGTGTGTGTCTGTATAACGCATAACTCATGAACCGATACACAGAAAAACACCAAATTTTAAACTTAAGCTTTGTTTCAGCGTCCAATGAGCTGATTATATTTTGGGCAGTGTCGGAACATCTGGGGGGGTACTTTATTGGTGGTCATTTTTATATTTTATGGAATATATCTGTTATTTACGTTTGGAGAAGAAAATTCTTCAAATAAAAGTTACTTCTAATATAATTATCTATAATTTTTGTTTTATGCAAAATTTTCCTAAAATGGTCCGTATTCGAGAAATTTGACAAAATGTAAAAAACATAATTTTTTATAAAAATTGTTCAAATAAAAGTTGTTTATAATATAATTCTCTATAATTTTTGTCCTATACATAATTTCTCTAAAATGGACCGTATTCGAGATATTTGAGAAAATGTGTAAATTTCGAAATTTGAAGAAAACTCAAAAACGGATAAAGGAAAAAACATTAAATTTTAAACTTAAGGTTTATTTCGGCCTGACGTGAAATGATTAGATTTTGGACAAAGTCGGAACATCTGGGGGGGTACTTTATGGGAGGCCGTTTTTATATTTTATGGAATATATCTGTTATTTATGTTTGGAGAAGAAAATTGTTCAAATAAAAGTTACTTCTAATATTATTATCTATAATTCTTTCTTTTATGTCAAAATTTCCTGAAATGGTCCGTATTCGAGAAATTTGACAAAATGTGCAAAATTCTGATTTTTATGAAAATTGTTGAACTAAAAGTTGTTTGCGATATCGATTTCTATAATTTTTGTTTATACATGATCTTTCTAAAATGGACCGTAATGGAAAAGTGCTAAATTTAAATTTTTCTGTATTTTCGTTTTCAATGAATATCTATAGAAAAATGTTTCGACGTAGATGTATGTGTAAAATGTATATATTTAGTTTATCCTCTAAACATTTATAGAGATGCTGCAATAGGTTCTACAAAATAACCGGCAAATGCCTATAATAACTAGATAGGAAAGTCATGTGTTGGACACATCAGATTTTTTATAGTGTTTTAAGCTCCAATGTTTTTGGGAGTGGGTCAGGTTATTAAATAACTCGTATTACTTTGAAAAAGAATGTTGGGACCACTTTATTTAAAAAGTACTAAATTTGACTATCGATTAGTGATAAAAATATAGAAAATCACTAACCATTAAGATATTATAATTAAACAAAGTTTTGAATAAGGTAGCAACAAATTCTAATTCACAGAGATTTACTTATTCAAACTTAGATGATTTATTCAAAATAGACTTATCTGTTGTAACAAGAGGTAGTATATAAGGAGTGATTTGTATAGGCCTTCTTCACAGGGACTCGAACGATACTCTTCGGACAGCACCAAATTCCTAGGTATAAATCTTCATAAAATTAAATCTCCAGAAGCTTTCTTAGATGTAACTCGAACCAAATCTCTTGATATAGCTTGAAATAAACTTCTTGATAGGAATCACCATAAACAAGTTTAGATATATCTTGAATTAAGAAGATATGACTCGAAATGAACTTCTTCGATACAGCTTGAAATAAACTTCTAAACCGTCTAGATATAGCCAGGCTACAAGAAAAAGGTAATATTACGAAAGGAACTAGGAAATTTATATAGGAACCATGATTATCACTTCAATAATTTCCATATCTGTTCCATAATCGTTGAATTTGTACGTTTAGTCTGTCAGCTTCTGGTTTATATCTGTACCACAGAGGTAAAGAATCATATATCCAATTTTATAGATTTAGAGATAATGAGGTTTAAAGTTTTAAAATATAATAATAATTTTTTTTATAGAAATTAATAAAATACAACAGTTTATTTTTTTAAGTATTTATTCAAGTAAGTCAATCGACATATTTTACCTTACAAATGCCAATAAAAATATCTACCTGGTTAGAATTAGTGGCACTTGCGATTCTTTACCACTGAATAAAAGAACAGGTAAATGTTAAAAAGTTAAGCCATAACTCCAAAAATATATAAGAAATATTACGAGGAAAGGTTTTAATGATTATAATTCAGTCTGTATCAGATTCTCTAACTTCCTGATCGGTTATTCTTATGTTTTTATAAAAGTCATGAAATTGAAAAGGTATCCACTCAAATAAATTCAAAAGATGTTGATGTTTTTTAGCGCTTATACCTTTGGAAATTTTCCGAATTGCAGGCAACTCATGTGGATGGAATACAATTTTTTTTTTGGAAAATCTATTCAAATCAATACTTTTAAATTCGTTATCGGTAAAGTCTGTTTTTAATAAAGCAGACCTGAAATTTGACGACGTACTTCTAGCCATACTGCTGATGAAATAAGAAAGTTTTTTTTTCTGTATTGATCAAAATTTTTGATATCAGTTACTTTCATTTTCCAAACTGTAGCCCCAGTTGATCTAATCAACTGTTGCCAATGTTGAGTATGACCCCTGAGAAGAAACTTATGTATTACTGATTTCAAGAAGGGACAACTCAACAAAAGATAAAAATAGTTTACAGCCATCATGATATTTCGATTTTGGTTTGGGCAATTGTCAGATCAAATTACCAATGTCTCTGTGTCAGAGTTTTTCACAACTTCGTTGGTCCATTTTAGCAAAGCCGATGCAATTTCATGCCACCCTCTTCCAGCAACAGATTCATCCCAAACCATGCAATAAGCTTTTTTGTCTGTGGCGTTATATATAGTTAAATTTAAGGTCCAAAGCTTCAGTGAATAAAAACTTTTAGCGTTGGTTAGATGGGGAGTTGGTAAGCACTTTTGTAAATCTAACATTATAACCTCGCTACTTTATCTTGTTTCTTCCAGCTATAGCGAATTTCAGCATCTTTAAGGTGACAATCAATTTTTTCTTGAATGGTTGCTCGTTCTTTTTTAGGTGACAATCAATTTTTTTTGAATGGTTGCTCGTTCTTCTACTGAGGGACTTTCTTGTTATGCCATTTTCAAACTATCGCACATATTACAAGTGCCATTCGAAGGTAGTTTTAATCCTAAATTAAACTCTGTATTGAAGATATGGCGATATACCCAAGGTTTAGCAATCTGACTCTTTGGAAGACCTTCTTCCTCACATTTTAGTTTGTACAGACTGAACATCTTGTTTGTAATAAGTTCGCTTCCCAAGTACTTCCTTTTCTTTATTTTTTTCACGACTATATGGGTCCCATAAACTGGAAAGGAATGAATATGAGTGCGAATCCCTTCCTTAATAACTGCAGGCAACTTATTCTTTAGTTCGTGTTTCCCGCGCATGTCTTGTGAAACAAAGCCCCCTCTTTCTGATTTTTTCAATGCATTTCTAACCACTGTCTCAGATATCCCTAATGTATTCAAAAAAAACTTGCACACATTGATAATTTTTCTATCAACTTCAAAGTTATAACGTATTGTCTGTTTTCTCTGTTCGTCTCTTGTGCCAGTTAACGGCCTCTTTCATTTAATTGGACAACTTTTTATTCTGGAAAGCACAAACTGCCGTTTGAGGTCCCGACTCTTATTTTTATTCCAATAGTTGTTGAATATTGTTACAGGCTAAAAGTACCTTACTAAGCTATATATTTAAAATTTACATTAGTTACCTTTTTTTTATGATTCTATCATATTTTCAATCATATAAATATTTAAATTTAATTATTTTCATACCTCGATGCGATTCAAGAGTCAAAACAAAACAAATGAACTTTATTTAATAAAATAATTTGTATAACTATAAATTTTATATGCTATTTTTCGTTAAGAATCCAATGATCTTGGCTGGTTAGTTTCCCCATATTTCATTTCTAAAATAAAAAAAAAATAATAATTAAAAATATTCAAATATTGTAAACAAACAATTATTATAACCTTGTCTAAGAATTGTCATATTCTTCCACATTTCTTCTCTTAATTTCTAATTTGTCATTTATTCTTAAAACAGTAATTTCTCTTAAATCAATTAAAAGAAGAAAACAGGATACCAACTCGAACAATTAATTTATTCCTAAAACTTCGCGGCAAAATATTAGCAAAAAAAGTGGTTCTTGCTTTTTTTTTTGCATTGAGCACATTTTCTGAGAAAGAAGCGTGCCCGCATTTTGCGGATTTTCTTCGAAGAACCTCATATTTAGTAAACTAAAAGATTTTGTGATAATACTGAACAATAATCTCACCATTGTGGATAAAAGTTCCGAATATTTAGAGTTTTTCAACTTTTTATAGTAACTTTAGTTGAAGCCCCTTTGTGGCCACCCATCATCCAAGGTGAGTTTTTAAGGAATAACCCCTATAAAAAAAAAAGAATTTAATTAAACATTTTATCATCCTAATTTTGGCAATATATTTTTAGGCCTCATATGCAGACTTTCACTCATATGCAGACTTTCACTCATATGCAGACTTTCACTCATATGCAGACTTTCACTCTTATGCAGACTATCACTTTCACTCTTAAGCAGTCTATCACTCTTATGCTGATTGTCAATCTCATTCCCATTCAAATTACAACTTGAAGATTAATTTTTGAATTAACTATATCTAGTCTGGAACCCGGAGGTTCCTAGACACCGAATTATTTAAAGACATTAAATAGAACTGGTGGAAGAATCCAACCAGTCCATCTCTTTGGATTTAAGATAACTGGAGACTCGACTCACGGTTAACAGCCAGAAGACCTGGAAAAACAGCTAAGAATATTTAAATACTAACTTTATCTTTACCTAATCATTTTTTTTTATGCACTTGTCTTTACACCCAATTGGTGACGTTTAATATAATTTGCTTTGATTTTATAAAATTTATTGTTTAATCTAATTTTATTAATATTATTTACTAACTATTTATTTCTAGAAATAAACTACATCTTACCGTAGGTTGTTACAGCAATTACTAAAATTTAATTCATTGTATTTCAAGCTCTTCAAGCCTTTAAATCTTCAGAATATCTTCGATTTATAATTGCTTTTCAAACTACCTAAAATCATTTATGTTTATATCAAATAATAATTAAGGTATATAATTACTCACCTGTTTATAATCCATTTGTGCTTATTTATCTAAAACCACAAAATATATATCTACTCTCATCACTTAATAGAAAATATTCCGCACTATATTTGTTTTCTTAAAAGAACCCGAATCTGTTTTAAAAGCAACCAAAAACTGTTTTTTAATCCAGTACAATATTTGTTCACGATTCAACTCGTTAATTTTATCGGTACATTTTTTTCTACATGGGCGACAACGCGTCTTTTTTTTGAACAAATATTTTTTCCCAGTTTGGAAACATGTTCTTCTCCAGCCAACGTTGCTTTCTGTCTTTTCGTTACTTCCCAACCCGCTTCGTTTCTTATCCGCTTTCTAGGTTTTCCTTGTTTTATAACTGGCTCAATTTCTATATCAACATTCTCCTCTTCTCTCTGATCATTATCAGTTTAATTTTCCATGTTGTTTATCTCTTCATCTCTGTCACTTTCGTCTTCGCTCGTGGGAATAAATTCAGTATCATCATCACAATTATCCCCAAACGATTCATGTTCACTATCAACATAGTTGTCTGTAACTGATTCACTTTCTATGGCATTCTCGTCTTCTCGCTGATCATTATCTATCTCATTTTGCCTCATGTCCTTAGTCTCTTCATCTGTGGTATCATTTTTCTTCTCGCTTGTTTGAATAAAATTGGTCTCGTTTTCATCAGCATCTCTTAACGGTTCAGGTTCATTTTCCATATTACTCTCCTCTTCTCTCTGATAATTGTATGACCTATTTTCCATGATGTTGTTTGTTACTTCATCTGTGATACTTTCCTCTTAGCTTGTGGCAATGAAGATCGGATTTTTGACACCATCGTTCTCAAATGAATGAAGTTCATTATCAACATGGTTTTTCTCAACTATTAGTATTATTCGTTCTTCTTGGTGGCCTGATTCTTCGAATTTATTGCTATTATCCTCATTTGCTGAAAAATAAAAAGAGTAAAAATGGGAGAAACCTAGGTATAGTTTCTTTAATGATGTGACTAGGATAATATTAATAATAATAATTATTATTATCTGATTACTAATTATTAATATTACACCTATTGATTACACCTTACAATTTAATCTAAACTATTTCTAATTACCTGGCACTAATTCTTCCAAGGAATTTACTCGAATAACATCCCTATCATTGATTGACGAGACATTAGGCATTTCTAAAAATTTAAATAAATCTCAATGGTAAACAGTAGTATCTCCAATTATAATAGATAAAGGAAAATTAGGAAGAAACAATTAGAAATTGATCATTTAAAACTATCCGATTACACTGCAAAATGTCATAATTTATCATTTAATAAACAATTTTAGCGATATTGTATTCTTTAAACAATATTTTTTATCCTAACCTAGATTAGATTAGATTAGATTAGGAGTTGGACGTTATTTGTCCTTGTCCACCGCGACCTTTTCAGATCTATTGTGGGAATCCTAACCTAACTTTGTTGTTATTATTTAAAAAATATTGCTATTAAAATAATTTCCAACTTACCTCGCATATTAGGGATACCAGAGGGGTTATTACTAGGATCTCTTATAAGATTTAGTATTTTTTGGGCTTTTGTTAACATTTTGGGGCCTCTTGTTGACATTTTGTGGCACTCTATTTAACCGCCAACATGAACTATGGAGTTACGATTGTTTACCAATTTGGTATTTATGAAAACTTGTTTGTGCATAATCGCATGTTGGATATACGATTTTTTACCTCTTTGAGAAGTGGATATACTATATCGTTTCTAAACGTAGTATATCAGAACATAATAATAATAGACATACGATTTTTTACCACTAAAGAAATACGGACTTTTATTCCATGCATTATCTCCATTTAATGAAAAAACGGAGATACGATCATTTACCACCAAAGTACAGATAAACACATAGTTTTAATCAATTTTCAGTTTGCTTTACAATATATGTACTTACTAAAGATGTAAAAAAAATAACACCGTTTTAATTATAAATTTTCAGTTTATAAATGCATCAATCATTAATTGCTTTTATTGATAAACTTGTTCGATAAATAAGTATTAATATACAGGGTTCTCTGAAATAGAGTAAAAAATAATCTGCAGAACCTTTACTTACATAAAAGTAAGTTAATTTTTTTATATTTTAATCCGGAACATCCTATAAAATGTTAAATTTTCTGATTTGACATCCATTTTCTTCAATTCTTAATCTTTTAAATGTCTCTCATAAAAGAGCTATTTCCAACGTCCACAAGTATTTTTAATTAATTATCTATTATTCAGTACACAATTCTGTAAAATTATAACTTACTGGTGACTAAATCATTTTACTTGGTAAAAAATACATAATTTAAAAATTTGTTGTGCTCTTTAACTTTTCTCATTTAGAATTATTATGTGTCTATAATAACTAATACTGTGTATATGCTTTTTATGCTTTTAACAAAATATTTTTAAAACATTAAATTATCCTAACGTTGTGATTAATTTATTAGTAATTTTCCTAATGTTACCAAACAACATAAGAAGCAAAAACACAACCAAAGCGTATTTTTAATTAAAAAGTGATTAAACCTCGTAGAGATAGGCTGACAATATTAAATTGTAGAAATAAAAATGATAAATACTAATTTGTCAAGAATATCTTATCTCAGTATAGCCACCAAAGTTTACAAGTATAATTTATGGTGAAATCAACTTCAATATGTCTCCACCATAATACACTCAACTAGCTTAATAATTATATTATTATTGTTTTATAATAACAATGAAGGAAAATAATAAACTAATAATAATACCGATAAATTTCTTTTTATATCGGTTTAATAGCATAGCGCTAGTCCGTACCCTATTTTAGGCATCATAAATGCTTGCAATGAGCAGATGTACCCTAAAAGGTCTTTGCTATTCTTCATAACACCCTCGGTAAGAGAGTAAAAGTTGACATTAAACATGGGAGTAGGATAAGGGCAGTACAAATAATAATTTAGAACAGAATGCATTTAAAGTATTTTGAAACGAAATAAAAGAATTGAACAATAGAATAAAAGTGAGAAACACTGTTACAAGCTGCAGATAAAGAGCCTTCTACTGTAAATCACGTGTATTTAAAAGGTCCTGTCACGGTCGCCAAATGTCGGAAAATAGGTGGAAAATTTGTTAATTCAAAGGGTTTTAAAGAAAGACAAATTAATTTTTTAATTCGATCATCAATTTTATAATTTTTTATTATTATAACAACATAGTCTGTACAGGGCGGTAAGATTTTCTAACACGGGATACTCTTTGGACGTCTGACTGTAAGTCACATAAATTTGTAAATAAACAGAATTTTTTCTCTAGAGCAGCAACATTACAAATGATAATTCCATTTTTGTGATACGCCTCTGCATCAATTCCGGAGTTATGAATATTAATGTTCCGAGTCCTGTCATCAATGCAGGAATGGAACAATGGATGAGTTTCCTAAAGCCATATTTATTCTGGTAACCACGGGGGTGCCTTATATTAGCTTTACCTACCCTCTCGCGGAGAGAAAGCGTTATGATGGGTGTTGAAACTAAATTGATAAAAATGTTTTGAGCGCCAGAAAAGAATTTTTAAAGACCTCTTGTGCGACTAGCGAGGATTATTTTAAATGCGAAGACGATTTTTTATGTCTTTAAAAATAGTATTTTCCAATGTTCAACGGCATAGATATTTGAGGCGAAAATAATGCTTTTCATAAAGCTATAGGAAATAGATCACTATTTCTAAATAGTATAAAAGAGAGTCGCTGTTTGCCTATATCTGTTTCATCGCTTACTTCTTTTAAACCAATTACGGATTTTGATACGGTTTTTGACCAATTTTACAGATGAAATAATTCAAGAATAATTTGTACAATATCTCCCAAAATTAGTCTTTTTAAATGTGGATACATTTAAAGATAACCTATTAAATTAGGTTATTAGGCTATTAGTGTATAAAAATATGATTGAAATTAAAACTGAAGTTGAACCAAATCATCGAATTTTTTGTTTATATTTAATTATATATTTACATTTAGATACATTTAATATTTTTTACACTTTTGCTTGAAGGACCAATGAATATTTGTATTAAAAAATAAGGACTATTTCTTATTAGTTTTATTATTAATTATAAGGATGTTAAAAAGATGAAACGTGGTGTTAAAAAGCAAAGAAATAGACAAAATAGAAAAAAATTTGTAAGCAAATAATACAATTGCTAATCAATGCCAAAAAGGACTCCTCTTCTAGAAAAACAGAAGAGTATATTGCAAATAAAACTGAAGCGAATGAAATAGTATATTACATTACGAGTGTGGAAAGTGACATTTTTCACACGAGTGGGAAATATTGTCGCACGAGGCGCAAGCCGAGTGCGACTATCACACGAGTGTGGAAAATCACTTTTCACACAAGTGATGTACAATATTTTTCCTACGACCACAAAATAATATCATCAAAAAAATGTAAAACCAAGGTTATTATTACTATAATAATTAAAATGTATTTAAAAAAATAATCAACAATAATCGTATTTATTCAATTTTCATATTTTTTAAACAAAAAAAACTAGAAAAAAAATTTCTGCCACGCCAGGATTTGAACCATCGATTGAACGCGGTCGAAAAATGGCAAAGTTGATAAGTTCGACGTCCTAACCACCTGAGCTAATAGCCCTTGTGTCAATTGAATGATCTAATCGATTATGTATTTAACCAGAATAAAGAGCAAACATTATTTTAAAATTATTTTAATAATAATTGTTAAAGATAAATATTTAGGATCTAATTTACAACAATTTCAATAATTTAACAATCATATCGATTTTAGTATTAATATGGATATTACATAGATCAAAATAGAAATTAGCTGTTTGACATTTTGTGACAACTACTGCGGAAAGTAACATATTCTCACTCGGGTGGAAAGTAAATTCTTATTCATACGCGTGTGATATAGGGCACTTTCCATAGGACTATATAGTGTGATATGTGTCACTTTCCTAAGTGGTCGTAGGAAAACCATTTTAAAGCCTTAAAAATAGGTATGGCTGATCATGTATTTTGATCAAATAAAAGGAAGACACGATGAATACAAGGAATATCTTAAAGATTGTTCATAAGCAGAACCAGATATACAACCAAATAGTAGTATCGAAGAAGTGGAACAGCAATGTTAGAATACATACTTTTTCTAATCGCTATATGTAATATTTACTATTTATTTAATATTTATCACGTATTACACTTATATTTTAAAGCGATTTTCTTTTGATTTATAAAAATTTTACATGTAATTCATCATTGATAGGGCCAGATTTAATGCGGTCACAAGATGTCGCTTCCGTCGCGCACCCGGCGAATAGGTACAATGAAATTTATATAATTAATAGTTGACCGTGAAATAGTAATTTTTTCATCGATAAAATTACCTTTTTAATAGTTCCTAATTTTCACTCACATTTTTCCCTTAAACCAGCAGTCTGCTACTTTACCTCTTTTACTTATTGTAAAAACTATGTTCACCCAATTCCGTTTTTCTGATCTCCGCTGATTCAAGCGGCCAGCGGGACAAGAAAGGGACAAAAATCGCATTGTCATGAATCCTGTGAAGATCTGATCAGATCGCGTCCCTAATCCGGACTTGTAGCCAATTCGGATACATGTCTTTTGGAAAGCCATCCATTCATCACTGTCTTACTACGCGCAATTTGCTCCACTCGTGTCTGGAAATGCAGGGCAAAAAGGGATTAAGGTAGAAAAAAAAGAAGGCTAATGAAGCCGTAAGGTTTCCAACGGGTAAGATTTTAAATTTAGTTTTGATTGAAAATTTTAAAGAAATGTATAATTATAGTTTCTTTTTGAATATGGTTTTGCTTTTGTATATTTAGGGGAATGGAACACACATTAACTGTTCATTGAGGCCAACGAGGTGCTTACAAATGACTCATACTTACTGAGTCGCTCTCCCTTTGTAACATAAATACAGCGTGTTTATACATTTTGACAATTTTTTTTTATTTATAAACTGTTATATTGTCCTTAATATGAAGTTTATATAACACTTGAAGCCTTCAATTTGGAAGAATCAAACTCACACTTTAAGTATTATTATTCTTTATTCATTTACGGTTAATACAAGAATGATTTCTTTTTAGTATTGTACATACCCATCGATGTACCTAGGCGATAACAAATCAACTAAAGAAATAAATAATTATCCCAGTGGCGTACCAGTAATATTTACAACCGCTGTTTTTAGCATTAAAGATCACAATAATAATTCATCTTTGGAACACGATAATTTTAATAAATAGTATGTGGCAAATTAATGTGAAAAGATACAGAATATTAATAAAAAAAACAATTATGTAAAAAAACAAAATTTTCATTTAACTGAACTATTGAGAATATGAGTATTTCATTTATTATCTTGTAAGTAACAACTCGAAAAAAGATTTTGCAATTTGATGACCTTAGAATAAGAAACTTTGATTCATATTCCCTTTTTTAAATGAATACATAGTTCATTACTAATTCAGCAAATCTTAAGAAGTCAAAAATAATTTTAAATAGACAAAACGATAAAATGTCTGAAATAAAAGTATATGAAATTAGAAAAGAGCTTGTTGCTAACTTATTAATTGCGGACATTCGAAAATGCATCCCGAATCGGCTAGGTAGATCCTGGGTACAACCAAACTGCATTTACGGTGCAAATTTTATTACTGCTAAAATTCTAGGAAAATTTAACCAGTGTTGTCAAATGTAATTTTTGAAAGTAGGTACGTACCTACAAAGTAAAAGAAACATACATAAAAGGTACTTTATTTAACCCTTACCATAAAAATGTTAGAAAATGGGACATGCATGTAATAGAATTATTGGAAGATATATTTTTATGTACTGGTTATTTTAGTAATAATAACCCTAGTAACAATTGTTGTTTTCTGATGAGGTAATTTATTTAAACTTAAATTACCAAATAGACTTTTAATTAGCTTTAATTCCAGGTATAAACGGATTATCTATGAGGTGGGATTTTAAAAATGCTAAGTGAAGACCAGTATACTATGGCCAAATATTATTAATTTTAGTTCGTCCTTTGTTTTTGTATTGGTGTCTTTGTGTCGGTGTTTTTGTGCAGTTTTTAATAATGGAAGCAATATTTTGTTTAATTGAGACATATCATTATAGGTAATTCATAACTGTACATTCAGTTTTTAAAAAATGTTTGCCAGTAATTTTTTTGTACATGCTGTATTTCACATGAACTGGGCCGCTGGCGCTGGCAGAGAGTTAGATTTGGATAAATTCATTTTAAACTAGTTGAAAATAATTATGGGAGTATTAATTGCACAGCAAGCAATTTACAACTTACTTTCATCCCGAAAGCAATCCAGACGTTGAAATTACATCATTTTCACAACCATCCCCCAAGAAATCGTTATCCGCATGTAACATATACTTCTGGGTCTAATAATTAACAGGAGTAATTTCTAGAGGGAGTTACATGAGGCATGGCAACCAAAAACTTCCTAACAGACCTAAGATATAACATTATAATGGCGAGAAGCACTTTGCTGCCTTCCGGACGAGGAAGAACTTACTTCCGCAGAAGTTTCAATTAAATAGATCGAGTTACATCGTTTTTAGAAACTTCTGAAATTAAGTTTGGGGTTTTTAGTGATTGATATTTCGTTTACAGTAGGTAATTGAAACTAGTTTTTTGTGATAAATTGCAAAGTAGGTACTTACTTTATTATTTTGTATAAATATTCATTGTTTTAACGCACTTTAAACTGTTAATTTTAATTAATTAGTTAAATCTGTTGAATCACTGGTGTTAATTCATTTCAGTTTTTAAGTCAACTCAAAAGTACATGAAATCAATACAATTTTCTTTGTTTTATGCTTAGAGTTTGAGTTAATTTCATTTCATGCTGTTTCATTTTTAAAACATCAAAATAATCTGGCGCTAAGCAAGCCCAGCGCCTGACTTTAATTTATGATTGGTTATATTATATGATTATATGTGTAAAATAGATTAAATAAATAAAAAATAAATTAAATTAGGATTTATCATTAATAAAAAAACAGACAGAACCTCTCGACCTTGCAGTTACCTGCTGTAGCACTTCAAAATGATATTAAAACAAAAAAAATCCACAGCCTTTTAAAACTCTTAGTGGAATTGTTAGGGGCAAATTGGATCAATGATCTTGAGCTATCATGGTTACAGCCAATTCTCTCTGATAATCGTGAGCCAAATGACAAACACCATCAAAATTCCCCACTCGACCATTTACTGTTGGGTTCTAATTAACAGTGCTGTTCCTAAAGTAGCGCTGGGAAATAGTAACAATGCCTACACAGAACACGAGGCTAATGGCATTGGTAGTCGATGCCGATGACATCAAATAAAAAAAGAAGATAACCAAAATGAAACTGACGATAACATTATCACAGATGATTACATGTTATGTTATATTGTGGTTGTCTTATTTTAGAACATTTATTTTCCTATAATTTTTTTTTAATTAAAGAAATAATATTAATTAAAAGATTTTTATTAGGTGTAATAATATACATACAAGCAAAAAAATCTTCTCTAAATAAGCAAAAAAAGGTACTTATAAAAAATAAATTCTTAGATTCTGAGTTCTTCGTTTTCTTCCTCCTTGAGGACTTCTTCTTCTTCTTCTTCTTCTTGGTAGTGATCTTGTTGCTGGCGAGTTTCAACTGAGCGCTGAATATTGGCCCAAAATTGAAGATCAGGGTAGTTATAGTAATAATAAAAAATTAAAATGTCTACGTGCCCGTGCACTTACTTAATCACGTGACTATTAGGCATCATTGGCAGATTACAATTACGTAGTTTTGCATTTGACAAATGAAGGCAAATACAGAGTTTTGCATCTAGTCTTCGTTTTCTAAAGCGTTTGTAATACAGAAATAGGGAGTTTTGCGTCTTATTTTAGGAGAATAATGGTAGAGTTTAAAATAAGGAATTGAATGGTGCCAAAACATTACTTTTGAAAATTTCGTCAAATACCGAGTTTTGCATTTAAGGGACTCACATGTAAAATGTTTTATTTTATTTTTAAATTTTATTTTGTATTTCAAAGGAGGTCGTCTTTCGTATTGGCCTTTGTTATTAATACAAGGTTATCCATATATGCTCAGTATGACAATTCTTAGACAGCTTTAACCTTAATAACCCATTATATAGCTAGGTTGGCCCAATAACCGAGCCCTCTCTGAATCATTTTGAAATTATTTTTCTCTGTTTCAAGGAAACTACTGCGGAGGTAGCTTCGTATTAGGTTTATTATATATTGGCTGATACCAGTTGAGGGCGTCCATGATTTTGCTTCAAACTACGGTATTGAAAGCATTCCTAATATCGATAAGTGGTATCAGTTTAATCCAAAAATCTGATGTGTCCAACACATGACTTTCATATCTAGTTATTATAGGCTTTTTCTGGTTATCGCAACTTAGTGCAACACATCTATAAATGTTTAGAGGATAAACTAAATATATACATTTTCCACATACATCTACCTCGAAACATTTTTCCATAGATATTCATTGAAAACGAAAATACTGAAAAATTTTAATATAGCACTTTTCCTACAATTTTTCCATTACGGTCCATTTTAGAAAAATCATGTTTATACAAAAATTATAAGGATCGATATCGCAAACAACTTTTAGTTCAACTATTTTCTTAAAAATCAGAATTTTGCAAATTTTGCCAAATTTCTCGAATACCGACCATTTCAGGAAAATTTGGCATCAAACAAAAATTATAGATAATAATATTCGGAGTAACTTTTATTTGAAGAATTTTCTTCTCCAAACATAAATAACAGATATATTCCATAAAATATAAAAACTGCCTCCCATAAAGTACCCCCCCCCCCAGATGTTCCGACTTTGTAAAAAATCTAATCATTTTACGTCAGGCCGAAATAAAACTTTTGTTTAAAATTTAATGTTTTTTTCTTTATCCGTTTTTGAGTTTTTTTCAAAATTCGAAATTTACACATATTCTCAAATATTTTGAATACGATCCATTTACTATAAATTATGTATAGAATAAAACTTATAGAGAATTATATTACAAACAACTTTTATTTGAACAATTTTTATAAAAAATTATTTTTTTACATTTTATCAAATTTCTCGAATACGGACCATTTTAAGAAAATTTTGTATGAAACAAGAATTATAGACAATAATATTAGGAGTAACTTTTATTTGAAGAATTTTCTTCTCCAAATGTAAATAACAGATATATTTTATAAAATATAAAAATGACCACATATAAAGTACCCCCCAGATGTTCCGACTCTGCCTAAAATCTAATCAGTTTATTGGACGCTGGAACAAAGCTTAAGTTTAAAATTTGGTGTTTTTCTGTGTATCGGTTCATGAGTTATGCGACACCCAGACACACACACACACACACACACACAGACATCATCGCGAAAATAGTCAAAACGGATTCAGGGGACCTCAAAACGTAAAAATCCGTCGAAAAGTCGAGATCGAAAAAAATCATGATTCCTATACTTTCCTTATATCTGTATACAGATAGGAAAGTAAAAATTAACAATATTGTTGCTTTTACTTTTTTTTTCTTTCAAGCAACACAACTTTCTTTTAAAGATCTAGATTTTCTTTCTCTAATGTTTGTATTTTATGAGTATTTTGTTATATATACCATTTTAAATTGTTTATATCTCTTTTAATTAACGAAATTTTGTTTAAATCTCTTTTAAAAATATTTACTTCTGTATCGGTTTGATTACAAATAAGCACTTAGTTTCAGAGGAATGTAAAATGTAAGTGTCTTCTATCTAGTTAAGCAAATAACTATCAAATTAATTATTTTATATAATTTTTAAAATTTGTAGATTTTCGTTAGTGGGTCGAAAAAAAAATAAACTGTACATCATTTATTTATTTATTTATTTATTTTATTTATTTATTTATTCACGGGTAACCCCATTAAAAAAAAAATACAATATTAATTAGAATAAAAACAGCAAAATAAATACTTAACAAAATACTAAACTAATACTAATATAGGTAATATAAAATACTATACAAAATATAAAATATAACGGCATCAAATAACAATTATAAAATCAGTTAGAAAATGAAGACAAAAAAAATGTTAGACTTCCATATTATTTAAATAAGTCCTGAGAGCATTAATAGTTCCAAAAATATCACAATTTTTACATTTCAACTTATTACATTCACGTAACATTCGACTTACTGGTGAATTAAAGGCATAATTAGTGGTATGTAGTGGTATATTAAATAAGTCGAATTGTCTAGTCCTACTAAAGGTATTAAAATTAATAAGACCTACTGCTTGGGGAGAATCAATATTCCCTGTTAACAATTTATTTATAAAAATTATATCAGAAACTGTTCTTCTAAAGTGAAGTGATTTTAAGTTTAATTGAGAATTAATTGAAGCATATGAGTAATCTCCTCTTATATAACCCATTTTATAGGCGCATATTCTCAAGAATTTATTCTGAATAGTCTCAATTTGATGCTTATGAGTATTGTACATATAGCCATCATATTTACTCTTGTAGCAGATGCATCCACCCAATATCGAATCTCCTTATTGCATAGTCAAAGTCATCTAAAAAACAGTTTGGCATATTCACAAAAAAATCGTTTCAAAACTTCTTAGAACAGGAAAACCGCTATTTTTAATTCTCCAATTAAAAAGTTACGATTTCAATTACTTAATCTATTCGTCTGTCAGAACACAGATCCGCGAAAGCCGATGCTAATCTCCGACCCTAATGGAGAAGTTGAAGACGGAAACGCGCCATTGGGAAAAAATCTAATTTATTTCCTTTCAGACTGTTCCATACCTGAACAAAGTGAATTCTTTCGACTAAGGGTAGTCGGTTTGTGTACAGATTCGTCTTTTCATTCAAAAAAATCCCATTGACACATTCAATTTACGCGAGTGTGGTAGGAAGCTGTTGAATTGCTCGCAGACCTATTCACATTTATACAGTTGGTAATATTTGAGAAGTGGATAAGCTTTTTACATGATTATTTGTATTGGAAAGTATTCATTGAAGTGACGGAAAAAGAAGCGTTAAAATTCAGATTAAAAGGCAGTATAAAAAAAAATGGGACCTGAATGAATATAATTAAGGACTATACCGTATGTTTATGGTTCATTTGCAAAAATTGGTATATTAACCTCATCACTAAAAAACCGTATGTGCCAGTTCAATGCCAATAAACTGCGGTATCGAACACAACTCACACAAAAATTGTAAACTTGATCCCTTGTGGGACTTATATATTAATTGACTTTCGATTTGAAAGGTTGCCTCTATAAAAAACTGACTGATTCTTTAAAAAAGGACTCGAATAAATCCTGTACAAAACTCCAAAATAATACAACTTTTCAAATAAGATGCTATGGGAGACACAGTCGAAAGCCTTGGTTAGGTCACAGAGTATTTACCTTTTTCCATAATATGTAAAACCGTACCAGTTGTTGATTTATTTCGTCTGAAACCGTATTGACTAGTACTAAAAAATTTATTTAATAATAATAAATAATAAAAAAATATTTATTTTTCAAAAAACATGAATACAAACAAGTAAAGAAAAAATATACGTACAAGAAAAATAAATATAAAGTTGTCGATAAGCGAACAAACGCTTGTTTCGACTGGTAAGTAAAGTTAAAAATAACATAAATGTAGTATAAAGTATACTATTATATTTTTTGAAATGTACTAATTATATAATAAAATTAATAGAAATAATTAAATCTTCTTCAAACAAAAATGTTTTTAGAGATGACTTAAAATGATAGACATTTCTTATAGATTGAACGTTTTCAGGAATTATATTATAGAATTTTGGAGCTTGATATATATATGATCGTTGACCAATTGATTTTTGCATTTTCGGTATTAAGTGAAGCCGTTTGCGTGTGTTATATGAATGGTTTCGTATGTGAAATATTTGTTTAGTATGATAATTCATAACAACTTTAAAAAAATACAATTGACGTATATTAAATACTTTAGCTTCTTTAAATAATAAACTTGTAGGGTATGTTCTTTCTTTCTTTAAAATAATTTTCAAAAACCTTTTCTGAAGAATTTCTAGTGAATGCATGTGTGTGTTCAATGCAGCACCCCATCCTAGTGACCCATATCTAATGTGACTTTCGACCAGAGCTTGATATAGTATTTTTAATTGTGGGTACGTGAGTAAATTTGTTAAGTATCGAAATCGAGATAACATCGATCTTAATTTTTTACAGATATACTGGATGTGGATGTCCCATTTCATGAAATTGTCTAGGTAAACTCCAAGGTACTTCGTGCTTGTGGCTACTTTTATAGTGAAATGCTGATTGTTGCTCGAGAAATTTAACATATTAAAATTTGGTTCTGAGGATAAGTTACAATAAAAAGGTATGTAGAATGTCTTGTCCATATTTAATGTAAGTAGTCTATGATTTAGCCAAGCTTTGATGTCAAGGAAGTCTAATTCTACTTTTGTTTTCAGGTTCTGCCATGTATCTGCGGTGTAAAAAATGACTGTATCATCAGCAAACCCTATTATATCTCCTTGAGATTTGATGGAGAATAGTCCATTTACATAAATGTTAAATAGAGTGGGTCCCAAGACGGTACCTTGAGGCACACCGTATTTTATTTCCCCATTTTCACTATAAGTATCTAAGTGTCTTACATTTTGTGTCCTTTCTGATAGATAACTTTTAAATAGTTGTAGTGAATTGTTCCTTATTCCATTTTCCTCCAAGGTTTCAAGCAGTAAGCTATGGCTAACTGTGTCGAAGGCTTTCGAAAGGTCCAAAAAACACATAAACATGGTTTACTGTTGTCAAGAGCAAGGTGGATTTTATTTGTAATTTCGACTATTGCGTCCTCCGTAGACTTATGCTTTCTAAATCCATACTGATTTGGTGAAAGTAATTTGTATTTTTGAATAAATGAGTTGACGCGCTTTTCTATTATCTTTTATCTTTTATCTACAAAATATTTATTTAAGTGGTTTTTTAGTAATTTTTCTAATATATAAAAAAACCGACGTTATAGAAATTGGTCTATAATTTTGAACAAGATTCTGATCACCTTTTTTATACAAGGTGTTTCAAAAAGGTATGTCTGAAATTCTCCCTCAGATAGATTATCAAAAAATAAGTGGATTTGATTATATTTACCTATAACAAAAACTGGCCCCTAAAAAAGTTACAGGGCGTTAAACTAACATTAAAAAAAACGGTTTTTTTTTGTAAAAAGTTTGCTGTTGTTTTTTTTTTTTTTAATTTTTGCCTGTGCTGTAGATTTGAAGGCCCAATATTCTAAGGAGAAAAAAAATTTAAAGCGACCCCTTTGAAAAAAGGTGGGGGGTTGGGTACCTTTTAACCCCCCCGTATTTATTTTGTCATAAAGAAACTTGCTTTATCGATTTAAAAATCAAAAAGAACTATGAATT
Organism: Psylliodes chrysocephalus; assembly: GCA_927349885.1. Lineage (NCBI taxonomy): Eukaryota > Metazoa > Arthropoda > Insecta > Coleoptera > Chrysomelidae > Psylliodes > Psylliodes chrysocephalus. Next base: position 18,149,602 of record OV651828.1, read on the forward strand.
TTTAATTTTTTTTATAGCAAAATGAACTTTGAATCTTTCTTAGTTAACGAGCTATTTAAATTTTTTTAACGGGATTGTTAGAGCAATTCGTCCATCCTGGACTTAACATATCAACAAAACTAAAAGTAGGTCAGGAGTTATTGTACAAAAATCACATATAAAAATCAGTGGTGTGTCTAGGGATGTGCTTGAGCCGCCCCTGCAAAAAATACCACTTTTATTTATATTTTTGTAAAAAGGGTATTTATAATATTGGATTGGCGCCATAAAAATGGTGTGCCACCCCTGATAAAAATACACTTCAGTTTGGAAATGTTTTTATTAAATTTAATAGTAATTAAAAAAATTATTTTTTAATTAAACAATTAACAAAAAATTAACAATTATAAATAAACACTTAACAATAATTATTATAAATATTTTATAAACTATTTAATTTAGTAAATGTTTAACATGTCCTCCTCCTTAAATACAAAAATATAAATGAAAGAGGTAGTTTTTGAAGGGGGGGCTCAAGCACAACTCTAGACACACCACTGATTTTTATATGCGATTTTTGTACAATAACTACTGACCTACTCTTAGTTTTGTTGATATGTTAATTCTAGGACGGACGAATTGCTCTAGATATGCAGCTAAAAAATTGCAAATAAATTGAAATAAAAATCGACCTGTTTTAGAATTTTCGTAAATCCAATGATTAATTCCGAAAAACAGAATGAAACTGTGTTGGGTGACCCACTTTGTATATCAAAAATGGCTAGATTTATCGAATTAGTTTATAGAACAAAATCTGCTAGAAAATTAATTTTTTTACAAAATGCGCTATATAAGGAAGATTCTCCCATCAAAAAAAAAATATTGAGCGCAGCGCCATCTACATATTAACCTATTTAAAATTAATTTTTATATAAAATTAAAACTTTTTTAGTGCTTGTGGCGACATCATAACACCACATAGTCTTACCTTTAGTTTTGACTTTTACGTCAATTTATTTTAAGGTTTCTTAGTCAGTTTTTATTTGAGGTTGGTCAAGTGGCAATGTCAGATGGTACCATTATAATATCACATATTCGCTCCGTGCGTGACAGCAGCGCCAATTCATTTTAGGTACTAATGGACTATTTCTGTGTCTACTGACAAATACAATTTTTAATAGAATTCGTAATTAAAAAGTATATACGTTAGTTTTAATAAAAGTATATGGATTTGTAAAACAAGTAAAACATTAATTTATTATTATTATATATTTTTATTGCTTAATTAAAAAAAATTAAGTATAATCAATAAAAATCAATAATATAATATAGACAGGCAACAGTATTTACAGGAAAATGTATAAGAAGTTGCCTACATCTAAATCTAATGAGTAGTCTTTGAAGGATTAACCTAATCTGTCAAAATTAAAAAATACCATTATAGCGTGAAGTTAAAGTATAAACAGAAGGATTGTTATTTATATTTTCATTTTTGTTCAAAAGAAAACATAGAATGAATAATTAAAACTGGTTTTCTATCAGTAAGTCACAAAATTGCATTCCAGCCACACACAATAATCAGAGGTAGAAATCTTGAATTCTGATCCTTGCTGAATGAATATATTTAAGAAAAAAGGGATGTTGAAGAACATCGTAAAATGATAGTTTATTGTTTATTTAAAACCTTTCAAGTTTCTGATATCTACTATTTCCAGTATTACTGTTATTATTACAAAAATAAAGGTAATTTTTCTTCTTATTGTACACCTATCCATTTATTTCTTTGATTCAATTTCCACTTTGCTACTGAACATTTTTATAATTTACACTGTTTTTTTGCTAGTATTTTTACAATTTTCAACACAGCAACTTCGGTTGCTTATTGTATTATTTTTACCTACTTTTTTGGAAAAAAAGTAAAATGTGTACGTGTATTTGATATGCCAAAATTACAAAATATCGCCCTAAAATGTACGAATTATCCACAGCTATCGCTGGTATCGTTTTGGCTTCCCCTACCATGACTTCGCACGGAGCGAATATTATGATCTTGGTCGATAGCTGCGTACACTAGCACCCTACTTATCCGATGGATGGTAACCATGGAAAAAGAAAACAAAAAAATTGATTGATTACTGATTCGAAATACAAGACGTACCTTTGACACAACATTTTTTATATAACGCTTTTTTATATTTTAAAATAAAATTATCATTATTTACTGAGATCCTGATTTCCTGCTACCTACAGTGCTCTATGAATTGGCTTTCACAGAATTAAAATATCTCTATTACTTACCAAAATATCTGGTCCGGGAGTTTTTATTGGTACATCCTGTATGTTACAGGACGTTGTTTATACGTGCTCTGCAGATACTGAGAAAGTACTTCAAGTATGTGTACAGTATGCAATAAATATCTACTTTCATTTGATAGTACATTCTAAGTATATGCTAAGTAAGTTATGAAGGGAATCCAACCCTAAGTATTTAAATTTGGCATATACTAGGCATATCGCTGTCCCAGTTCAAAAGTGTAACATCTCCAAATCACCCATTTTGAAATAAATTACATTAAAGATTTTCTTTTACTAATTTGTAAGATTTTTTCTTTACTAATTTGTAATTTAGTATTAAAATAAATAGAAAAATAATTATTTTGAGATTATAGTGTTGAATTATTGTAATATACCTTGCCCTTCTTGATAAGAATACATTCTTATCTTAAACCCTAAAATTTTTGAGATGGTAAAGTTTTGAACTGAGACAGCAATATACTAGCCACCGTATTATACAGGATATTTCATTAATATTGAACATTAAAGAATAAGTGTATATAACGAAAATCGTAAACATTTTTTAAATCTTTATTTCCAAAAATTAAAATTAATACTTATTCTTATTACAAATTCTTTATTTGGCCTTAACCAACCAATAGTTTATTGTATCGATGGCTTGCGTTACATTTGCTTGCTGACATTAGATCTTCAATGATTTAAAAAAAAATCAACTAACATATACAAATTAAGTGTACATAACTAATGGAATATTTTAAATATTTTTGTCGAATGTAAAACAATAAAAATTGTACATGTCATTCCACCAATAAAAACTAGAGTTACATACATGATTATTATGTTTAGTGAAAATTTAAATATATTTTTTTTATTTATCACCATTTTGTAGTTTTTGTCCTTCTTTAGCTCATTTTCTAGTTCTTCCAGGTTAATTCCTTGCCTTACAAGATTTTTTTCATAGAAAGTGTGTATGTAATTCTGGTAACACTGTATTTTAGTTTCAATTCGCCATTAGCATTAACCAAATTAATAAATTTCCTCTGAAAATTAATATTTTGAATAACCTGTGTTCTAACATCACTTATAGGTCCTATAAATTAAACGTAGTAAAATGTGTTTATTTTTATATAGATCACACGATGTAATTGATTTTTATTAATCTATTTACCTATTCGAAGCAATCAAGAGTAATCAAAATATGTAAGGTCATGTTATTCTCTTCTATTAAGTTTGTAAAGGTTTTTTAACCTGAACACTTAATCCTAGCGTACTATCAGATCGGCATCTGGGAAAAATTGATATAGATATGTATATAAACGTGTTTTTACATGTATTTGGTGTTAATTTTTACCTATAAGCATTTAGAACGTTCTTAGAATATGAGCTACATACTGGGTATATGCTAAAGAACTGTAATTGCATATTTGAATATAACATTTAATTCAAAATAACTTTACTTTATATCATTCTTTGTATTGTAAAAAATAAAGGTACTTTACTCAGTAAAATTTATATTTTTTGACAAAACTTGTATACGGCTTGAAAAAAATTGACATCTGATGGTTGAATTTTAAGTTTTAAAACATACAAAACTTATAATGAACAATAAAATTTTTCACAAAACCAATAATAAAAAAGTTTTCCATAGTTAAATGTATTTGTTAGAAAATTGATAATTGAATCCAAAAATGTATTATTTCAATCATTATTTGGATATTAGGGTAAATATACCTACCTATTTATAATATATTATGCAGGTTCAGTGCCACTAACAGATTCTTACGATAGGTATTTATGCCAAGTAGGTACCTGCGATCTTAATTAGACAGCTTAATATTTAATTCCACATAAACGAGAAAAACCTTGCTATGGAATTGTGGCGTCCTTAAATAAAATTTAATAATCTAGATTTATAAATGACCTATGCAGACATTAAAATTGTTATCTAATGCGGAAAGTTCATTTATTTAATAATTTTTTGTCAATAGTTTGAAACCGAATATTAAAAAAATGTAAACTACTGGGATGAAGCCGTATACAAAATCAAGTGTTGTATATAGCTATTTTTGTTAACAAAGGAGAGAGTAAAGTGAACATTTTCTAATATATTTATTGCACCACCACTGCATTCAGCTCTTTTTAGTCTCCATGCCCCCAGGAAACTATGCCAACTCTGATTCGGACAGCAGAAATTGGATTACTGCAATCGACGTTCTCTAAAATTGAGAGGGATCATATATATCTTAAGGTTGCTTCAGGAGGATGTAAGTGGTTTCTTAACTGACAGGACAGGAAATTACCAGGTAGAGCTTACACTGACATGACAGTGCAAGTTAGGAAAACAAAAAACAAAGGAAAGAAATTTGTCGGAAAAGAAACGACAAATCAAATTTTGCCAATTCCCATAAAAGTGATATAATTTAAAAATCGATATTTTATTGCGGCTGAAATCTTTGTTCGCAGAAAATAAATAAAGTGAAACAATGTTTATTTTCTTTTTTGTAAAGTATAGGTAAGTATTTTTCATTATTTTCATTATTTGGTCATATAGTGAACTAATAAATTAATTTAAGAAGAAAAATGTGTGCTGTGAGCAAAATGGCCAGACAATATTAATCAAAAAGTTAAACTTTACTTTCGACTTTAAAACGAAATTCATGTAGAAGTTGAAGTGCTTCTTTGGGGATATAGAGTTATAATAACCCAAAGCCTTCAAAAAAAAAATATCGATAGAATTGCACAGTACATATTTGGGAATGGTTAAGATGAAAAAGTCTTTCAAATTTGTATGTGGTTATGGCTATATCAGTAGGTATTGCTAGAATGTTATCCTTCTTTTACCTGCTGACATAGCCTTGTGTGGTTGACACTATGTAGATGGCTTGTTGGGGTTTTCCCTGCAATAGCCTGTGAGTAACATACCTGGTTACTTCTTGTATGAAGATGTTCAGTCACGTGATGTTTAATAGTATCTCCATTGCTGCAGTTGGCGTATTACGCATGGCTTCAGTTGCACTCAGACAGGCGAGAAGTAGGAGGAGCATACAACGTAGCTCTTCTCTCAGTCTTCCGATTAAATTGACAGGATATCTATAACAAAATCTTCGGTGCACAGTACTGGTATTAGTATACATTTGACCCTGTGGCTGTAGATTATGCAAGCGTGAGTTTTTTTATTCCCTTTGGTGTATAATAGCTTACCTTATTGCGGTTTTATTTCCGTGAATTTTCCACAAACAAGGCAAGGTTCTTGCAGGAGAGCTATATCTTTCGTACCGTCACTGCATTGACATGGTGAACGTTCGCCTGCAGGGTCTTTATATCCTGCTGTACCTCGTTGAAGGAAGGTGTCCTGAGATCAAACCTTCAACCTTTCTCTACCTCCATTGGGGAAGGTGGCTTGCGGGTTTGTGGACTTTTGAAAGGAGTCCCGCTACTTTTGGTAGACTGGTCTTTGGAACACTTCTTGTCTTCTTTGTCCTTGGCGGCGTTTGTTCTTTGGGCGGCCGGCTTTGTGGAGCCTGATGTTTTTGGGCTTATTATGGTCTTGACATTGTGCTCCACCGGTTTTATTTTGGAGCTTATTTAGACCGTTTTGCCCTTTTTCTTCATGTTCAATTTCTTTGAGACAGAACTTTATGCGTCCCATCCCAAATTATAATGACATGTCTACCTTCTGGAGTTTGTTATATAACCCTTTGTACAGGGATACAGGGAGATGGCCCAAGTTTGGTCTTAATCCATTGAAATTGGGGTTAGACCCTTCCAGAGGTTGATTTTAAGGCTGTTGTTGCTGACCTTCAGTCTGTTAAGGACTCATTTGCCATCTCTATCCTCTTTCCACCCTCGTCTGCTATGTACGTTGTACTTATTCTTGGTTTTGGGGATGTTGAGGTCCTGTCATATTCTTCAGCATTGTGCACTAAGGCTGTCTGCATAACGTACTACTATGTATCCTGGCCTGTGTATGTATTTGAACAACTGACCGATGACCCTCTTATGGATACCTTCGTAGGCACTTATAATAAGTTATTTGGCAGATTTTTGCTACTCCGTTTCCATGAGTGCCTCTTGAAAGTCAGTTCTTACCACTGTGATCTTTGTAGTAGTAAGGGCTTCTTCGAATGTTACTTCTTTAATTTTGGCCTTCTCTTACGAGTAGCTGGGGAAGGATAAGTCAACTCCTTCAGTGCCCCGCCTTAGATGGGCAAGACTACTTACTCGGGAGGGCAGACGTTATCTCAAAGTACCGTTTGACACAGCTGTTTCGATGCAGGCACAGCTGCTATACATCCATCGGCACGGTTTACTGACACCTTAGATTAAGCCTGGCGCTTTCAATGGCTTCTACTTCCAAAAGCATGTGTTTGGCAGTAGCGTCATATCCCTAAACTGTAAGCCCTCCGCTATGGCAAAGCGGAGACCCGTGAAGTTACGACAGAATAGATTATCCCACCTCAACCTCTGGCGGAAGTGAATTGGCTCTCGGCAACAGTTTTGAAAAGAATTTTGGGGGTTTTTATATCCCCTCACCATACTTATATCTGCCACTAGCCAGAGATTATGGCCCTCCTCCTATCCACCATCTGAAGACGTGCCCCGTAGACACTCAACCCTCGAAATAAATACCCTAAAATAAGTGGTTGGGAATAAATTATCTGATTTTGTATTTTTCTAAATATGCTAATGAAACTAATATTGGTTGCATAGATGTTAGTATTTTTTTTACCAAACAAATTCATAAATAATCTAGTAAAAATTAGAAAAAATATAACGCTCTGCTCGTCCAGCAAAGATTAACTCGTTACATAAAATAAAACATTTCGTAACTGCGTACATAAATAGTATGAGAACGAATTATTAAAAATATGAACTTCAGTTGACCGACGTATTATTTATATTTATTAATTAGTAGACAAGTATTTATAATATTTATATTGCTAATATTTATTTGTAATTCATATTTTAATAATAATAAAACTGACACAATATTTTCATAGGTATTTAAATTATCATTGATAACACCAAAACCTTTATCAATCAACCTATTCGAACAAAAAGTAAAATAAATTTGTTACATATCAACTCATCAATCACGTTCGCTAAGGGTATCGGACGTCACCTGAGCTGTGATCGGTCTGCATTAGTTTCTTCCCCACGTTCTCCAGTCTCTAGGGAGAATTTCCAATCAGTGATGTAACACAAGAACAGTATTAGGGGTAGAATATATTATTCGGAACTCGACAGGTTGTGTTAAAACAAAAAATTTGAATTTCGGATATTTGCATACGAATGGATAATATGCCTTTAAAAGTAATGATTATGACATATTATCTACTACTATAGAAACTTGCATTACAGATCATTACACAATTGCATTACAAATTGTCCTTTTAAATAAAAAAAAAGTCAAACTCCAAGAAGATCTAAAATAATACAGGAAAGTTTGAAAATATAATTAGAAAAGGAAATTGGTCTAATATTTTTTCTAGTGAAAAACTTGATTTAGCAGTATTCAGTTTCATAAATACTATTCAAGATGCTTTTAGATGTCTAAAAAAATGTCTAAGTAACAAAATCTTTAGAAAAAAAAAGACTGGATAACGGGATCACTTGTAAAATCGATTAACAAAAAAATAAAATGTATAAAAATCTAAAAATTAACAGAAAAAACGAAATGTTAAAAGAGGAATATAAGCGTTATAAAAATATACTACGAAAACTAATACAAAATGCTAAACAAAATTAGTATAAAAATCGATTAAAAGATCAAAAAATACATGCAAAACTATTAGCCAGCTTCTGAAACCAACAAAAACAGGTCATATTTCTCAAATTAAACTTGAAAACGATTGTAATAGTGATCCTTTCAAGATTGCTAAAAATTTTAATAATTGTTTCATAAATATAGGTAAAAGTCTGTCAGAAAAAATCAAACTAAATAAAACTTATAAAGAAAATATTATTTCAAAACAAAATTTAAATTTTCTTTTAACCGCTGAAGAAATTGAGATCATTAACGTCATATCAGATCTTAAAAATAAAAAATCTGGCCCCGCAGGAAAAAATCCGAATTAATAAAACCCATAGAACCGTTTATAATTAAACCTTTAACATTTATCATTAATAAATCTCTAAATGAGGGTGAATTTCCTACACTTTTTAAAATGTCAACCATTATACCGATCTATAAAAATCTGATGTGTCCAACACATGACTTTCCTATCTAGTTATTACAGGCTTTTTCCGGTTATTTTGTACAACCTATTGCAGCATCTGTATAAATGTTTAGAGGATAAACTAAATATATACATTGTCCACATACATCTACCGCGAAACATTTTTCTATAGATATTCATTGAAAATGAAAATACTGAAAAATTTAAATTTAGCACTATTCCTACAATTTTTCCATTACGGTCCATTTTAAAAAAATCATGTATGAACAAATATTATAGAGATCGATATCGCAAACAACTTTTATTTCAACAATTTTCATAAAAATCAGAATTTTGCACATTTTGTCAAATTTCTCGAATACGGACCATTTCAGGAAATTTTTACATAAAACAAAAATTATAGATAATAATATTAGAAGTAACTTTTATTTGAACAATTTTCTTCTCCAAACATAAATAACAGATATATTCCATAAAATATATAAACGGCCTCCCATAAAGTACCCCCGCAGATGTTCCGACTTTGTCCAAAATCTAATCATTTCACGTCAGGCCGAAATAAAACTTAAGTTTAAAATTTATTGATTTTTTCTTTATCCGTTTTTGAGTTTTCTTCAAATTTCGAAATTTACACATTTTCTCAAATATCTCGAATACGGTCCATTTTAGAGAATTTATCTATGGGACAAAAATTATAGAGAATTATATTACAAACAACTTTTGTTTGAACAATTTTTATAAAAAAAAATATTTTTTTACATTTTGTCAAATTTCTCGAATACGGACCATTTTAGAAAAATTTTGTAAAAGACAAAAATTATAGACAATAAAATAAGAAGTAACTTTTATTTAAAAAATTTTCTTTCCCAAACGTAAATAACAGATATATTCCATAAAATATAAAAATGACCACCTATAAAGTACCCCCCCAGATGTTCCGACTCTGCCCAAAATCTAATCAGCTCATTAGACGCTGGAATAAAGCTTAAGTTTGAAATTTGGTGTTTTTTTGTGTATCGGTTCATGAGTTATGCGTTATACAGACACACACACACACACACACACACACAGACACACACACACACACACACACACACACACACACACACACACACACACACACACACACACAGACACACACACACACACAGACACACACACACACACACACACACACAGACAGACATCATCGCGAAAATAGTCAAAACGGATTCAGGGGACCTCAAAACGTAAAAATCCGTCGAAAACTCGAGGTCGAAAAAAATCATGATTCCTATACTTTCCTTATATCTGTATACAGATAGGAAAGTAAAAAGGAAGATAATACAGATATGACAAATTACCGTCCAATAGCACTAATATATAATTTTAGTAAAATTCTCGAAAAAATTATAAAAAGAGATTATTTGGTTTTATAAAGAAGGAAAAAATAATATTCGAATATCCCATGGCCCGTTATTAAATGAATTTCGAAGATCCAAAGCCAACATTTCAACCCATTTCGATCTCACCCGTTTGGCATGTGTGATTACCTCTTCAACTGCCTGTATAGCAGAGAAACCTTTTCGGAAACCAAATTGCGTTTCTTAACAGACCCATCTGTCCTTCTATTTCCCTTTCCAATCTTGTCTTTATCATTTTTTCGTAAATTTTTCCCATTGTATTTAGTAAACAAATCAGTCGGTACGATGACGCAGTAATTTCCGGTTTCCCTTTCCAGGTTAAGATGACTGACGCCTCTTTCCATATTCTCGGAAACGTTTGGTCCATTAGGAGCTTATTGTACATCTCCAGTAGCAGCTCTTGGGTACATTGATTTATTATCTTTAACGCCTCGGGAAAAATGACATCTGATCTAGCCGCGTGTGTTGGTTTCGATCATTCTATGGCTTCCTGTAGTTCTTCCTTTGTGAATTGGTTTATCGGTTCGCCGGTGTATCGGTGCCTTCTTTTCTGCCATTGGAAAGAGATTTCCACACCAATCCATTTCTGGACGTATGTCGGGTTGTACGGTGGAGATAGCCTACCTGTATAACGTGTAGCTATTTTGTAATCATGTCCCCATATATCATTATCTAGTTCCTGGCATAGTCTACTCCATGCTGCTTTTTTCTTTGTTTATTATTTTTCTCAGTTCTTTCCTATAGTACAATGCTTCTTCTTTTGCTGCTATTACTAAGGGATCATCTGGCAGCCTACTATGTATTCTTGTGAGGATACGACGAGTCCTAATGGCTTCATTACGCTTTTCTTTGACTTCAGAGCTCCACCAGTATACTTGATTTTGTTTTTCAGTCTTTACACTTATTATACTTCTCTTGACTACCCTCTCTATGTCATACATAATCTCCCGTGCCGAGTTGTACTGAAATTTTGTTTCTTCTGCTACATTTCTTACTAGTAATTTTGTGTCTTGTTGCATTTTTTAAGCTATTATCGCGGGCTTTGAGCGCGGCGATCGAATCAAGAAATTCCGTAACGCGTAACGAAAAAAAAAAAAAAAAAACCAACATCCCCACTCCGACCGGCACAGCGGTGCGGCGTTAAACAATATTATCTTCTCATTTATTCAAGAAAAGAAAATCGAAAAATCGAAAAATCGAAAAATCGAAAAATCGAAAAATCGAAAAATCGAAAAACCGAAAAGTCGAAAAATCGAAAAATCGAAAAATCGAAAAATCGAAAAATCGAAAAATCGAAAAATCGAAAAATCGAAAAATCGAAAAATCGAAAAATCGAAAAATCGAAAAATCGAAAAATCGAAAAATCGAAAAATCGAAAAATCGAAAAATCGAAAAATCGAAAAATCGAAAAATCGAAAAATTAATAAATTAAGTTAAAATTAAAATGGTATACATGGTATACATTTTTTCTAATATTTTTGACAGATTATAAATATTTACTTACAAGACATATATTTTTAACGTCTTTATGTTTTAAACTATCGACCAGAAGTCGGGAATTTTAAAATAACACTTAACTTTAGATTTTAATATCTCAATAATTAAAAAAATTGTACTCATACCTCATTAATTCCAAACGCCTCAAATAAAAATGTCAATTTGAGATTCAACTTCAGAATAGTTTTGAATCATTTAGTAAAGAGTAGAAGCCTTACATAGCGGTTAAAAATGGAACCAAACCTAATGTGGTTAAACGGTTTAACATACAAAACCCAAAATTTAAGAATTTTAACTAAATATATTTTAGCTCAAATATTATTTTTTTATAATTACATAATTTTAAGCATGGTCGCTATCTTTATTTTTTCTGTTGTGTTTAGACCCCATGTGTGATACATTTTTGTAATCAGGGTGTTAAACCCCTTTCAAATACTATATCACATGACCTATGTTGCTATTTAAAAAAAAAAAACAAGATGGCGGCAATGCTTAAAATTTTGTAATTATAAAAAAAATAATTTTTGGGCTAAAATATACGCAAATATATTTAGTTGAAATTCTGAAATTTTGGGTTTTGTATGTTGAACTGTTTAAGCACTATGGGTTTGGTTTCATTTTTAACAGCTACCCTGTATATTGATCCTAGTAGTATTTTGATAGAATATCTGATTAAGGCGCGAATTACTTCTTGGAATGCGAAAGTTTAATAGATTAATAATGAAACAGATTGCATTATTCTTCTTCTCAGAAAGCTATGAGTATTGAAGCGATTATTAAAATACTCTTGAGAAATGCTTCTTAGTGGATAGTTACCATCAATAGCTTGATAGACAGCTTTGTAGAACGTCTTTGTATGCGTTCAATTAAAGATATCTGAATATTATAAATGGGATTCCAGATAATGTTACCATATTCCAACTTAAATTGGGCAAAATAAAGTAGATTTATTGTAGAAAAATCTTTAAACATTCTCATGTTTCGGATTACAAAACCTAAAAAACGATAAGCACTAGCAGTGATTTTGGCAATGAAAAGTAAGTTTAGGGTCAAAGTAAACACCAAGATCTCGTATAAGTTTTGGACGTGTTAGAACAACTTTGCGTAATTTGTAATTATTTGTTATTACCTGATCTTTTCTACAAAATGACATAACATTCTTACTGGCATTGAGTGGTAATTTATTTTCTGAGCATAATTCATCTAATAAATTGATGCCTTTCTGAAGTTTAGCACAATCATCAGTAGTTTTAATCTCATAAATCAATTATAGATCATTAGAATATGAAATACTTGTAACTTTGATGTTTTCAACTATATTATTAATAAATAGGATGAAAAGAAGTGGTCCTAAAACAGATCCTTGCGGTACCCCAGAAGTTTGGTAAAACTAATGTGATCTGTGTCCCAGGCACTAAACATATTAAAGACGTTATGATAAATAAGATTTTAAAAGTACTAGCAATAATACATAAATTTTCATTTAATAAGCCTTAGTTTATGATCAATTCTGTTGAAAGCTTTGGAGAAGTCAGTGGAGATTACATCTATTTGACTTCTCCTATCAAGTGCTTCAGATATTATTAGTTCTATCATGTTTACATTAATGTCTCCTACAAAAATATGTCTATTTTTAAAATATATATTTTTTTTTTCAGGTATGTCATGCAGATAATTATCAACGAATTCTTCTTCCTAACTGGAGGTGGTTTGTATAAATAATTTCTTTTTTTTGTCCGATTTGTACTATTTTATATCATATTTTTATTATTGGAGGTGCGATTTCCGATTTTTATAGGGGTGGGCGCGTAGAAAAATGGTTTATTATAAGCAGGGAACAAAATATTTATCTTTTGAATCATGCTATATACAAACAGCTTGCTTAATTTTGAATCTCTTCAGATTAATCATATATTAATATTGATAAAAAGTATTTAAGAACTACATTTCAAAAATGTAATCTGTAATAATTTAAGTAAATAGTTTTATTGATTATTTTGATTTAAATTACATACATATATACTGAAATTAATGCGTATTTCCATTTACATAATATAATTATTTAAAAAGTGCACTGTGTGATGTACAAATATTTTTAAAAAAACAAAATACTATAACTTCACTACGAATAATGCCTCAAAATAATTTGAAACATCTAAAAAATCAATTAAGTTAATTCATCGAGGGGTATGGCGAAAAGCAAGATTCTCATTAAGTTTCGGTGGTGAAAGATAAAGCGTCGCCCTTATAATTGACATAAATGCTCCCTTCTTTCCCACCAGACCGTAAGGCTGTAATGTTATTACACGGTATTAGTAGATTATGTCGTTTATTTAGTGTCGCAAAGCAATCTTATTGCCAATTTAGAATGTTTGCACAAGGCTCTTTTCGATCTTTATCTTTCTGTACACAGTCATTTTTCATTGTGTATTAGAATTTGACGGTTGTTAGGTTTCATAAAAAAAGTGCACTAATTATTGTAATAATAATGATTGTTTAAAACAAAAGGTCAAAAGATGGGTACAATTATTATTTTTGTGAGTTAGCTAAACAAGTTTAAGCTACATTTTACAAAAAAAAAATAAAGTGAACATCAAGCAAAGATCAATAATTTAATTTGATAATATTTATTTTATTTATTTATTAAATACATTGCTCTACAGGCTAAATGCCTAGTTATAGAGCAGGAAAAAAATTGTGATTATAAAAGTAAATATAACATATTGCAAAATAATACATAATTTGGAAATAACATAAATTACACAACATAACAAAAATTACACAATATGACAAAAATTATATTAATTAATGACTATACACAGCCAAATAGTACCGAAACAGCTTTAAAATTTTTTGAGCTGCGAAAGCTTATTAGAAAATAAATTAATTCTACTTTGCAGGTCTTTGCAGTTTTCGCACATAATATACAACGGCGAGTTTTTTAATAAATTTATCCAAGATAATGGGAAATAAAACATTAAGTTTTTTCTAGATTCAATTCTTGGCACTTTATATAAGTTGTTCTAATAACTCGGAACAATCAACTTGGTAGTTAATAAGTCTATATATTAACGACTGATTTTTTCATCTACATTCTAAGCTTTGCATTTAGAATCTATTTAAAAGCAATGTCCAGTTGGTGGATATGTTCCGTCTATCTTAAATGCCAAGAATTTTAGATATAGTCTTTGAATGTTTTCAAGAGCTCTTATGTGAATATCATAAAATGGTTTCCCTATTAATGAATAATGTTCTAATTTTGATTTGACAAACGCATTGTACACTATATTCATAATTTCAAAATAATTAAGGTCAACTGCATGCCTAATGATAAATCTCAAATTAAAAGTAATTTTTCTATCGAACTTAACCCCAAGATTTATAACAAAATCAGGCCTATTTAATATAACACCATCCAAACAGTAGTTATATACAATTGGAAAATCTTTTTTGGTATATGACACTATATTACATTTTTTTGAATTCAATGGAAGATATCTACCTGATAAAAAATTTTGACATCATCTGCATAAATTAAATATTTTACGTTAACGTCATTAATGATGTCATTTACGAATAGTATAAATAAAAGCGGTCCCAGAATCGAGCCTTGAGGTACGCCAGAGGTTACTAAGATATCGACAAATCCACGCACTTCAACAAATTGGGTTCTTTTTGACAAGTAAGATTGAAAAAATGTATGACAGGCTTGGACAATTTAAACTTGCTAAGCTTTTGAAGTAATATTTTATGATCGAGTTTGCCGAAAGTCTTAAAAAATCTGTATACATTACGTCTAGTTCACCGCCGCCATCAACTATTGTGGAACTGTATTGTGTAAATGAGAAAAGATTTGTTATTGTTGACCTGTTGTTACAAAAACCATGTTGTTCTTCCACTATCTAATGTTTGACGTGTGATATTATATTATCGTATAGTATAATTTCAAAAACTTTGGCAAAATTACATATAATAATGATAGGTCGATAGTTTTTTTAACTTTATTCCATGCATTAGGAAATGTACCAGTACGCAGTGACAAATTAAATATTTTATTTAAAGGAATTGCTAACGCGAGAGAACAATCGCGAACCATGAAGGATGGTATATTATCTGATCCCTTAGTAAATTTAGATTTTAACGTTAATATTGTCTTCGACACATTAGACATCAAAAGTTGATGAATTACCACAGCTTATACAATACAGGTAAAACACTCTCTTGGCGGCAACGGTTTGCGTCGATTTCGTCGCGCATCGCTTAAGCTTCGCCTTCGGAGGGAAAAGACGGTTTTGGCGTTCAGAAGCGTACTTAGGTAAGGTGTTGAGTCGTGCGTATAATTTCGTTGATTGTATAATTTCGTGGAGCCTATAATTTCGTTGATTTTGTTTGAGTTAAAGGTACTGTTATTATTTTGGTGACTCTTTAGCTGTTAGTAGAATGAGTGAAAAAAAAGACATAATTCTGTTTGTGCAGTCAAAAGCTGTTTTAATAAGGGTTATACCTGCAAGAAAACATTCTTTAGTTTTTCCAAGGACCCAAACCGATAAGTACCACATTATAAGAAATTTTTATTGTTAAAAATATAATTTATACAGGGTGTCCCATTAATGCGTTATTGTTCAATATTTTGTTGTAGACACGCAAAAAAGTTTTAAATAAAAGTTATATGGATTTGAAAAATACCTACATATTTTAAAAATATCTTTGGATATACAGGGTGTCACGTTTTTGCCTGGCAAATTAAAATGTATGTTTTTTAAATGGAACACCTTGTATTTTATTTTATGATGAAATTATTAACACTCTAAATTATTGTAAAGACGAGTTGCTACAGAAACATTTTATCAGGTATGTATGTGGTTACCTTTTAATAAAAGCCTTGCGGATGCACTCCTGTGATACCTGTCCTAAATATAACAAAGATCACGTTGAATTAGAGGATTTTTCTTTGTATTGCTTTTCAAAGGCATATGATAACGCCAATTCAGATACATTTGGAAATCTGCAACTGTGAAATGATGAATTTGTAGAACTAATATTCAATATTGAAAAGATATTTCCTAATAATTTTGAAGAATTGGCTACAAAAAATAACATTTGTACCACACTTTTAGAATTAATTAACCCAATACCCTTTAGTCATCCATGCTAACGTTTTCCAAAAGAATAACCCATTTTAATGTATGTTTAATCTCAATAACTAAAAAATAAACTGACAATTAGTTTGACAGAATTGTCATTTATTTAAAATTTTAAAAATAATAGCAGTCGGTCGATCAAAATATAAACGGCGATTGGCGAATTTTTTTTTTGCAGTGTTCTCACTACCTAGAATGGATATGAAATATATTCGTTCAATTGAAGGCAATAGCATACTTTTTCGTTTTGTAATCTGTGCATGGATATTAGCCAATCTACGCACATACTACAAAACGAAAAAGTATGCTATTGCGTTCAACTACGAATATATTTCATATCCATTTTAGGTAGTGAGAACAATTTAACAAAATTAAATCTACAAATCACAGTTCATATTTTGGTCACCCAACTCCTATTATTTAAAATTTTTTAAATAAGTGACAATTCTGTTAAACTAATTGTCAATATATATTTTAGTTATTGATATTAAATATACATTAAAATTTTTGTGTAGACTCGATAAATAATAGCATTTTTGTTTTTATTGTCCAACATTTAAAAAAAAAATAAATTTTAATCAAACTACATGATACTAATTTAATTACGAGTATTAAAACAAAAGTCCTGAAAGTTTCGGTGAAGATGAGGACAGAGCATCTGCCTTCCACGCGAAAAGCCCGGGATCGAATTTAGGCCGAGGACTAATTAATTTTTCATGTTTATTTTATTTTATAAATTAGTTAACTTCGTAAATTATTTTAATATTAGTTATTTTGTCTAAATAACCTAAAATAATTTTTTAAATTTGTAGATTTTCGTTAATGGGTCGTAGAAAAAATATACTGACCATATCGAGTGGATTGTTCATATCACAATCAGACGAATGAGTACTCCACCTACGACGTCGTGCTCAAACTTCGTCTTTGTGTGATATGGCTATCATATCCCACCCTTGTTGAACAAACTACTATTTATTTGTTTTCTTGGTTTAGGTTTTACATCAGAAATAGGAACTAAATTAATTTACTTTTCAAGTTTTCTTATAAAAATCGATATTACTTTCTCCAAGTACAAATTTAGTACCTACCTAAAATAAGTACCTACAAATTATGTAATTTCGTATAATATTGTAATTCAAATTTCACATTATTATAAAGTTACAAAATTCCCTACTTCGGTATGGTCAGATAAAAATTGAATATATAATATTAATAAAAACTGTCAAAGTATTACTTCTACATATCTGTATTTCAATTAATAAGAATACATCTAAATATAACCAATATTGTTAAAATAAAAGCACAAATTCTTTATAATTCCAAAATACCATAGAGTTCCCAGACCCTAGTCGAAGCTTCGTTTATCTAGGTATAAACCCTTTGCGCGAAGAGTAACACTTGCCAAACACACGGGGTACCACTTTATTTGCATCCACGAGCGTAACAAAATTCTTTAACAATTGAAGCCCTTGGTGTAAAAAGGATCCAAGACACAATTTATCGTGAAGTGACTGTTTTAGGTCAAAACATTTGTTAACGAGGATTTTACTAGCCACATACAAATTATTTTACCTCTAATCCGAAAGATTTGCTATTTTTCGTAATATTTATATTTAAATAATTTTTTTAATTATATTTGACAGATTTAAAACAAATTAAAAATTTAATTTCCCAAAACTTACTTAATATGGCATGTAACCAACCTTATTATGCCAATGTTTTCAATTTTTTCAATAATAAAAAAATTGTTTAATCCGGGCCCGACTTTTCCCTCGAATCTAACAGAGATAGCACCATTCCGTCTTGCTTGGTTCTCGACCGCCAGATCAAAGACGCCGACACGGAGTTGTGGAGCTGTATTGTATAAGCTGTGGAATTACTATAGGAACTTTTAAAGTAAGTAGCAAATCCATTTACAATAAATTCGGGTTTCCACCATCTTTCCTTTTAGAATTTACGTATGACCAAAAGTTCCCACTATTTCTTTTTATATTCTCTTGTAATGTTCTAACGTAGCCTTTATGTGCTTTCTCTACGTCCTTTTTAATTTTGGATCTTAGCCGTTTAAATTCTTCTAAGGCATTTAAATCATTATTGCGTTAAAATTTTTTTCGTGCTTTCTCTTTTTTTTTAATATCTCTAATAATAGGTCCGTTGAACCATGCAGAGTATTTTCTTGCAGTTGGAACATATTTGCGCATGTCGCAAATAAATTAATATTTTTAAAACGCAGTTCACGACATTTAAAAGCTTAGAAAAAAATGCTAATTTTTATGTCTCCTGAGAAATTTTGATCCGATGCACCGTTCTCGCGGTATGGACGATTGAAATTTGTTTAGTATTTTGAGGCGGCGAAGGTCGAAAAATTGAATTTGTTAAATGTTCAAACACTAAATTCTTCATAACTTTGGTAAAAATTAAGATTTTTGAAAAAACAAAAATTCGTTTTGAACTTAAGGGATGTGACTATTGATTTCCAGAAGGGGGCAAGAGAAATGGCAAAATTGGGTATATGGCGGAAGGGCAAAGTGTACCGCAAGCCTAATTTCATTGTTTGCCTATAACGGCCAAAGTATTTAAATTTATTTAATGCCACTTACAAAGCTTACTCTTAAATATGAAATCTTATACGTGTGTGAATTTTATCGAAATCGGATTATAATTGGCCAAGATATCAAACAATTTAACAATTTTTTTTCCCTAAAAAAAAACTAAATTTTTTTTCGAAAGTGGCACAAAAATGCCAAAAATGCCCCCAATGACTCAAAACTTTTTTTTTAAAACTCTATTATGTCTAGAATACGATTACATTACGGAAAATTCTGAAAAAATATTTTATCTATTTTTTTGACCACTGTTCATTGAGTGACGACCAAAAAACACGGTTTTTGAGAAAAGTTGCCTAAAATTAACAATTTTCAGTTTTTTGGTCTGAAAATTGAGCAAACCCAAATCTCATGTCTTCTGAATGTGTATACAAAGTTTAAAGTGTGTATGTTTCTTCTAAGTTGTAGAATTCTCCCGACAAAAGTCCCATTACACGCGCTCCGCGGGATCCAAAACTCGTGCATTTCTGTAAGGAGGCGTCCATTAATTACGTGAGGTGTTCAAGGGGGGGAGGGGATAAAACTAAATCTTTCTAAATCTCACTTGGGGGGGAGGGGGGGTTTTCGTAAATCTCACGTAATTTTTTTTCTGGTAGAAAACGGTGTAAAATTGCGTAAAAGTATAGTTAAATTATAGTAAAAGTATTTCTAGAATAAAATATGGAAAAATATTATAATTATGTTTATTTTTTTATTAATTTCCATTTAAGTATTTATCATTTAATTTTATTAATGTGATTTTAAATAATTGCAACACTCTCAAACACTAGTCTTTGCTAGTCTTAAATAAAAGTAATGGAACATATTGTGTTTTGTTTTTTTTTTAATAATCCAACACATTTACACCCAAAACACGAATTTTGAAAAATCTCACGTGAGATTATGGAAGGGGGGGAGGGAGTTAAGGAAAATCTTACCAAATCTCGCCAGGGGGGGAGGGGGAGTCAAAAAATCCTCAAAAATACCTCACGTAATTAATGGACGCCCCCTTATTTGATTTTTTTGTGATTTCCAGTTTTAAATTTTCTACATAACACATTTATGAGGCCTAAAATTTATTAAATTGTATTTTACTGACTTGTTATAAGACGTTTCTTGAGTTTTGTGCAAAAAATAGAATTACCGCAAAATTAACCGGACGTCGTATCAAGGATAGTCATGGTCTCGGCGTTTGCTATCCGACAAGTTTAAACTTCAAACGGTCATATTATTACAAATTGAATCACTTGATAGTGTTCATCGGCATAGATTTTTAATAACCGTGTTCAGCAAGCTCTGTGTACACGTGGTTTTTCGGACTTCTTCAGCAATTTATTGAGTAAGTACGTTCTTAAATTAAGAAAATTCTATGACAGTGCTATAATTTTTTTGTTTCCAGGTTGCAATGGCTGGCCTGTGTTTAATATGTTATCAGAAACTTGCAGAGGGTGAACTTACCCCAATTAGACCGACAGGATTGAAAGGTCTGCAGATGGTCAGCAAAGAGAGAGGGGATGATTTTTTCAGTTCTTTAGAACCAGGTTTTATATTGCATGAGAGTTGTCGCAAACATTACGTAGCTTGACGTTACGGAAAAGAGTTTATTTATAAAACCTGGGATAGGCATAAAAGGGCCGCGATTGACAATGCCAAAAAAAAAGGAGGATGGAACATCAACCGAGAAGATGTTTGAGAACAAAAAACAAGCTTATCACTAAGTTGGAACTTACACTCAAGCTTAGGATTAATTTCCTAACATTTTAAAAGTATACTTTTTGTATATTTTTTTGTGCTCTTTCCGATGGCGCAGTTAGTTTCTTCAAATATATTTTTTGTTAGATGTTTTCGGAAAACCCCGAGAAAATCATATGGGAAAAAAATTAAAATAAATTTACGCCTTCCGGTTATCTGCGAATTTTTGAAAAATTATGGCAGATTTCGCCGCGGGACTTATTTTATTTGAGAGCCCACAAAAAAATACGCAACTTCTCTCATGGGCACATATGTCTAACATTTATAATTTCGCCACAAATTCATCGCAAATTTCATGTTCATGATTCTGATCAAAGAAACGAAAAAACTTTTTGGTAAAAGCACTTCTGGCGGCGAGAAATTCGCCATTAAAACTACCTATGCAATGAAATTCCGAACTATTTTTGCCTCCTCTTTCGATTGGTGCATTTATTTTTACTATCAGAATGATACTTGCCCAGATAATTAGCATTTTTACCCTGGAAAATTCCGGAAAACCCGGTTTTTCCTAATTTAAAAAAAATTGAAAAACAGCTACATCATTTTTTTCTTGTTTTCGGAAAGATCACATCAAAATACACAAGGTCCACTTTGTTTCATCCAATTAAAAATAATGTAAGCTCGAAGGGGCTTTTTTTCGTTATTTAATTGAACTAATTTAGCTTTACGAATGTTATACTGTAAATTTTTATTTACTGGATTAGGTTTACTACGAGTATAAGATATTTGAAAATTAATATTCAAAGCAAGATGGGAGACATCTTCAGGAACTATCAAATCATATACCTATTCTACAGTGCATGATTAATTACAAAAAATTAAGTCTAATTATCGACTGTTTATGTTAAATATATTATTATATTGTTTAAAATCGTAAAGATGTACGAAACCATTTAATTCAATTAGTTGACCAGTTAACTTACTGAGGAACGTTAAAGTCTGCTAAAATAAATACTTTCTCATAATCAACAATATTTAAGGTAGAAAAACAATCAAATAAGGCTATATAATTAATAACATTAAGACTTGGAGGAATCTAATAAGTAGTATTGATATTTTGTAATAATTCAATGTAATTGTAATGCCTAGAATATCAATAATTTGAATAATATCGCTTGTTACGGTTTCAAAAATGATAGTCTTTAATTTTCAACTGTAATTTTATACCTACAAATAAATGATGAAACTCATTGCTTTAATAAATATTTAATCAAATATGGGTTACCTATTACCTTTTTGTATAATATCTTTTAAATTTAGAAACAGATATATTTTTGTAATTTGAAATTATTTATTAATGTTAAACCATGTTTACATATTTTACCTTTTGTTTTTATTTGCAAATGTCATATTTCATCTTTATTCGACATTCGACAGATTTGTTTGACATTAATTATCACAAAACACTCATTTTTAAGAAATAATCTTCTTTTCTTCTTTCCTAAAAATTAATCAGGTTATCCACCTTAGAAATTAAAGAAGTCCCTGGCACTTACCTGCGCAATTTGTCTCTTATCAATTTAAAAGTTTTTGCCTCTTTTTTTCTTATCTTTCTTTTGGGCTTTGGAATTGAAGCATGTGCTTCGTATTCGCGATTTTTCGGATTTTTGCCTGAAATAATAAAGAAAATTAAATAGAAAACCAATATTAAGTATTCATGAGAATCAAACTCACTTGCGGAGGATTTTCTATAAAATAATCTCTCATAGGCCACCCGCTATCTCTTTGGTAAGTACAGCCTTCTTGATTTCTATCCATTTAATTCATATATATTTTCTTTCTTGTAGGCCTTTTCTTTTTTCTTCTTTTCTTGTATTGTTTTACAACTCTTTATATATCAATTTCCTTGGATTTTGGAGTTCCCTCTCGTCGAATCTTCAGATTTGGACCTGTCGATTGTAGTCAAACAGCGCGCAGCGCTCAGAGAATCACCAAGCTACACATCGTAGGGCTTCGCTCAGTATTCGGAACCTCTAATGCTTTATTTGACTACATAATCCCACCGTAGTACGAGGCACGATACCGTGACGTCACTATTCGGACCTAGAAGTAAGACGTTTCCTTTTTATTTTGATCTGCAGTCATAGGTTCAAATCAAATGTGTATGGGACCCTAAAACTGAAGTTATACTTATAAATATTACTCTATTACTCAGTTTTCGCTAATTTTAACATTTATTTATATATATTTAGTATAGAAATAAGGTTATTCTGCATATGGGAACTAATTGGTACCAATTGGGACAACTCTGATGTATTAGTATTACTGGTATCATTTAATTTAGAAATATTGATTAATTTAAGTGCTGCATAGGTAAATATTGAATTTAAGATTTAGAGCCATTCAACTAATTATTCTTATATATATTTAAAATTGTTTTGTATATATATTTATATATCATACTCACCCCACTCTACCGATTATTGATGAACTAATTTTGAGCTAGCACCATTTATGTTGATGTTCAAACTAATAAAAACCATATTAGTAAAACCTCCACATTTGTTTTTCCTATTTTTGTTAGAAGGCCAACTGAGGCAAGTTTTTCCTTTTATTTTTTTCTAACACGCTAATAAATGTTTGATCTATTTCATTCATAGCCCTCAGAAAGTCTAGATACCGCTTGGCGTATGCTGTCAATACAAAAAAATGACCCCATTCAAGCTTGTCGCCATGTTAGGTAAATTTATGTTTTGGCTACACTGATTTTTAGTTTGTGTGTTCTGTAATACGTGAACACCGATAATCTGCACTTTGTTATTAGTTATAAGTGAGTGAGACGCACAATTTCTAATTTCAAATTAAGAACAAAACTTTGACAAACCTATTTGATTTTCCTAGATCTGTTCAGACAGGACCGGTTTTATAAATTTTCTCGTTCTTGAAATGTTATTTTTACATGGTTATATATATTATTGGATAAGTGTTTTGTGTACATATTGCTATGAGAATTATAGAGAAATTCAGTGAGATTTATATAATATAATTCAAATTACAAGTAAACCATCTGTTCCTGTTTGGCAATATGGAGAAAATACCTACTTCAATGTCAAATGTACTATTTAAAAGAATGTGATTGTTAACCGGTCATTTATTTATATTATGAAAATAAAAACTCGAATTTTTTAACTAGGGAAAGATATACTTACATCGGTAACAAGGTATTTTTAGAAAAACTAATAGATTACTCCTATTCCTATAGTTTTTTTGAAAATGAATAATAGCAAAATTATATAAAAATATGGACCTTTGCCATAAAAACTGTGCTACCAAGAGCATTTTCAAATAAACTATAATGATAATTTGATTTAATAGAGCGAGTATAAGATCTCACCTGTTAGAGAAATTGGGGCATAGGGAAGAGATTATGAAGCAGGTAAGCAAAGTCGTTGTAAAAGATAAATATATAGAAGTTATTTTAAAAATTTGATAAAAAACTAGTGGAACAACAAATGGAGTTGTCGCTATCAGAGATCCAATCAGCAGAAAGTAAAAAAAAAAACTTTGGGAATGTTGGAAAAGGGCACAGCAATAGGCTCAAAACAATTCCTTGGTATTTTTAATAAATATAATCTTGTGAGATGCAAAAAATACTGCTAGAGTGGAGAAGCAGTATTGTTCTAATGTAGAAAACCCAGGGACATACAGCAGTGCACTAACCATAGGCGAATAGTCACTAAATTATACAAGAGTCCCATCTCGATTTTATTTTTAAATATTTTTGAGAATACCTATTATTATTTGTTACATTGAGTTTAATAAAACCACAGATTTCGAATGTATTGAAAGTTATTTAAAAAGTACCTCTATAAATATATAGAAAATGTGTATATGACTAACTGGTTTTATTAATCTTTTTTTTGGGGTAGGTAAATATATTTTGAAAAATTTACAATCTTCTTTTGAATAAAAGACAAAATATTTCTGTTTTTATTAACTGAACAATATTTTATACAAACATAATATATACCTATTTAAAAGAAAATATTACATTTTACAAGTATCGCATATTTATATGAAATAACTTACTCAATAAGAAAGAATTAAATGAAACAAATTAATAAACAATGGATATGAAAAATTGCTTTAACAATTTAATCCTTAGATAAACTTATTCTTACATATTGCTTTAATCAATATATTTACTATAAAAGTATATTTCCTATCATTTATTACATGTAATAAAATAAAGCATAAAACATACAAACTATAATATGTACCTACTTAGAACGGAACTAATATTATTGTATCAAGGTAGTAATAGTGGACATTTTCCGAATAAAAAAAAGTAAAAAAGAAGTAACGGTCGACACGTTTTTCTGACTATTGGTCTTCATCAGTACGGTGCAGCCAAGTTCAAAGGATCATGGAACGTGTGTTGGAAAAATTGTACAATAGGTCACTAACAAGGAGCCAATAACACATTTGCCGTTTCAGCTAGTATCCCCAAATTTTCTGGGCTTATACTAAAGTCACAAAATGATTCAATGGTCTTCCTATGGCTATCAGTTACTCTTTCCTAAAATTTTTTGGTATGCTACAACAAAACACAAATAATTATTTGATTTTGAAAATATACAAATATTTTTGAAAACTTACACATGAAATGTTATTCCTTCCTTGTATCTTCTACCATTGGATGCATTGTTACATTCACGTACAAAACAACAAGAGATTTTGAAAATCCTGTAACAATTTAACACAAAACCACAAATGTTTTTTATTAAAATAAAACACTAAACGACTAAACTAAAAAATAATGTTTTAAATAAAACCTTTACTAGAAGAACAAAATAAACAACACAACAGATAATAAAATCGATTATATACGTCGAACGCCGATCTCACGCTTATTACTAAACTTGTGCCGATTCTGTCTTGTCAGAAGTGCCAACTTAAAATTTAGTGACATTTATTTATCATGGCGCCCATCATATGGGGGGTCAAAATGTTTTTACGATGCGGTATCTAGACCTTTTGAGGGCTATGATTTCATTACTAATAAATGTTTTATTGACAGCTAGCAAAACATTCCCACCGTAATTTAATTTAAGTCGAGAAGTAGATCTATCCTTTCTATAAACATGATAATTATCGGGAAAATATCTCACAGCTACGAAAAGATTCCTTTAACCAAGTCTTTGTCAATGCTTTACAATCATTGAGGAGAAAACAAGTAAACGGTATTTATTTTAGTTCTAGTTCCAGGGACATTCTGATAATACAGATAGCAGGTCAAGTTTTTATTAAACTGAGACATTTGTAATTGCTATGCTACATAACGTGAGGATTTTAATTCATCTATATGACGTTAGTAAGAATTACATTAAGTGTCCCATGCAGAATAATTTACATTAATTTGAACCAGAGAATCCCGTTCTATCACCTTTACATAATTTATACATTTTAATACATTAACTGAAACCTTACATTCCTTTACAGTATGTTTTTCTGCACACCTTGGACAATAAATGGTACTACTGGGACAACTTTTTGAAAAATGAATAAAACCATTACATTTATAACACCTCTTAACAGATACACAATCATAAACAGAGCAAACATCAAAGCCAATAAATTGCTTACCTTCACCATTCTTCATATTATTTATATTATGCAACATAACCTGCAAAGTTACTGGATACATTTTTTTATGGCAGTGTCTCACCGTCCGTTAAACGGTCGGCGTATTGAAGTTAGCTGTCCGTTAGAAATATTTTCTTCTTCTTTTTAACAGGCCTCACAAGTACACCTTTACGGTCACATGTTACATCCCAAGTAACAATTTGATATTTTATAAAAGCTGAAAAAATGTTTACAGAACCAAATTTATAAAATAGAATATTAGCTAAGAACATTTCCGGAACATTCTTTCAACAGTAATAAACACAAAATGGGCGCAGTATTACAGAACTATTTGGTTCTTTTGTAAATTCTATAAGATTTGTTGAATGCAGTTACCGAACAGTTACTACACATTTACACAGACTTTAAACAAATGTTTTTTTAAACTTTTATAACTGTTTTATAAATTTTCAATTTTGAGGTTAGGTTGCATATCAAAATCAGTAACATTTTAGTTTTTTAAATGTATCTGGTGAAAACAAATTAATTCTATATTTGTCATGAAAGTAAATTCAAGGCGATATTAGTAAAATGGCAGTATCTACTTAAGAGATATGTATGACGCGGTTTAGACATAATGTATGACCTACAATAAAGCGTTTTTGGATACGCAGCAAGAATTACTGTTAATTATATAGCACATACAATACTAAATTTTTAAGCGCCTCGAGTTTGATTCATATTTCTATTACTTTTTCAGTGTGAAACAAAAATTAAATTAATGCAATTTGATTTTTTTTTTAGTAATAAGATTATGCTAATATTACTAATGATTAAAATCTTTAATTAACATTGGTTTTGTCTTAAATACTAGTAAAACCGACAGTAGATTTAGCTTTAAAACTGTCTTAGGTTTTTGTTAAATATGGCGGCTATTCAGAGGTATTAGAAAAGTTATATTAAGACTGAATCATAATTATAAAATATTATTGTAGTAAAAACAGCTGTAATACAATAATTAAGTTGTATTACTCATTTCTACAAAACAAGTTCATCATGGTTTGTTGTATAATAGTTTCATATTGCTACACTATATGACGAAATATAACATAACCTTACTAAATCATTTCCGATTTAAGTATTTGAGAATTGAAATGGTTAAATTTGTTTCTACAGCTTTATAGAGCAAGCATAATTTTTAATATTACGAGAATAAGCAAGTTTAACATGGACATCGCCAAAAATATGGCTTTCTTTTAGTATTGGGGCATGATTATTCAGAACATACCTAATTATTATCTGGCTGAATGATAGTTTTTTTTTGAGTGACCAGCAAAATGTTTTACTAATATTTTTTACTGTTCTCTGAAAAGCAGGTACCACTTATTTTTTATATTTCTTTACTATTTAAATCTGACATTTTCAGACCATACACTCACTCACATACAATTGGTATGGGAAGTAGTTGAACGAACAAAAAATACAAAATAATCTGGCGTAGGTACTACCAAATGTAGTTGCTTTATTTTTTTTTTTTTTATAAATATTTTTAAAGTGATAATACTATTCTTAACTAAAATAATTGCTATACAGTTTTCTGATTTGTAATAGTGTGTTTCGACAATATATTACAGTTATTTTAGAGTTTTCATCAGAAGCAAATTGCTATTGATGCGGAATTATCTCACACTAATATTTATATAACTATTTTTTAAAGCGTTATTATGAGGTTAAGAAACAGTTATATTTGTATAACCAAAAAGTTCTAAAGGTAATCCAGAACAATAATATAGAATAACTATAAAGCAATTTTATTTTATAAGCTGATATATTGTATAGAACAGTTGTATAAATGTTTACGTAACAATTTTATAGTTATCGTGAAAACTATTTTATAATTTTGCTGTAAGAATATTGTAAAAACTAATTTATATAACAATTTAGTTTCAGAGAACAAAATGGTGATTTCTGCAACTGTAATACAATAAATTAGCATTCCAGACACAGCAATATAATATCAATAAAATATAATAGTCTTATAAACTAAAAATTATAAAGCTACTTTGTTAGTTGGGCATGTTAGGTTAGAAGAGCCAAAACTTGAATAAAATACTGTCACAATAAAAAAATGTAAACTGAAAATGAGAAATGGAGATTATTCAATTTTTATGTCTCCATGTTTTATGTTTACAAATTATTAAATAGGTACCAATCAAAGTGGTTTAGGGGACAAAGTGATATGAAAATATTTGAAAAATATATGAAACAAATCTGGAGGTTTATATGAACGAAAATATAAAAAACAAGCCAAAATGGAATTTGATAAAGAATGTTCCATTATTAATAAAGGCATTTAATTAAAGTACTTCCATTTCTTATATTGGAAAGGTAATATTTTAACCATGACTTGATTGAAAAAAATAAATTGTTTAAAAAAATAAAATACAAGATGGGAGGTTTTCAATGTTTTCTTTGCAACATTGGCAAATCCATATCCCATTTATTTTTCTTTGTCTTTTAAGTAATTTTAATTGGTCAAAAGCTGCTGAAGTGAAATTTTTTTTAACTATCGTTATATTTATTTCAGTGATTCTAATGTCAATTTCATTGAGAACTTTCAAATCAGTTTCCTGTAGACATTTTTCAGCATAAACTTTTTCTGGATGTTTTAATGTCCACTGAAATATAGTTCTGGTTTTCTCGGTGTTACTCAAATTGTTAAAAGTTTGTCTTTTATTAGTTTTTCTTTTTTTTTAAACCAATAGCAGTAACATCACTGCCAGATGGTCGACCTCTTTTTTTAAAAACTGGTGGCAACATGATATCTTTTATACTTGTGCTTTCAATCTCACGATTTTCTTTTCTGACAACTTCTGCAGCTTCCTCAACTAAAAATGAAAAGGAAAACAATATAAGCTCATATGCATTTCATACAAACAATTTGATTATCACCTAAACATTCTACCACAGTATTTTCTGATGTTCTCTCCAATATAACCAGATTGCTATTGAAGTAATCATGTTCTCCTAAAACAAATAATGTTCATTTTCTAAAACTATAAGAAAAAATAAAAAGTATGTGCAAATTTAATGTGAAAAAAAATATACCTTGACTATGCCATTCATCTACATCAGAAACAACATTACTATTAATTTGTTCCAAATTTACATCTCCTACACCTAAAAATTATTTATTGAAAAAATTATTATAATACAAGGTGAACCAAAATTATTGTGGACCAATACTTCTAGAAGTGATAGAACTCCTAAAATAAGGTAACAACTCCTAGAAGTGTTTAGCAAAGAAATGTTTTTATATCTTTCGAGAGAATTGCCATAGCAAGATTATTGAATTTGTTTACCTTCATTTATTATAGACATTTCTAGATTTTTTGACTCATCTGTAACATTGACATCAGTAGAACTAATACTGCTTTGGTCTAAATCCAATATATCTGTTAAAACTAAAACATAACAAATAGTTTCCTTTTGACTATTAAAATTTTTTGTTACTATACCGTCTGACTGGATATTTCTGGATCCTTCACCACAACTACCATCACCACCCAAATGAACTGATATATCATACCTGTTCACCTGTAAAAACTTTTTAATAGAGTCCAAGGCATCTAAAACTCTATCGAAATTACTTCCTGTTGCTTCAGAAGCCAAAGATGCAATTTCTTTACATTTTACGAATGCTACTTTATACTTTTGTTGTTGATTTAAGGTTCTCAGGTTTTTCTGAGGTTGTATATCAACAGTTAAATTGAGATCTTCAGGCACCTGTTGCAGTACTATTGGGTTAGTAAAAGCTGGAAAATATACCTGATTCTTTAGGAAATAATCTCTGGTCCATCTTTCCTTAACGAGTCCCCAAAGTAGCAATTCTTTCTTCATTTGTAATTTTCATCTTTTCTACTGTAATTTCTCTTTGAAACACTTTAAATCCATGAAAAATACATATTAAAATTTGAGCACTGGGAAAACATTCTTTAAAAACTGCTCTTTCTGCCCAATCCTTATCAGCCATAATGGTCTTGGTTTTGTGGCAACTTGGGTTAATTTCCTTAAATTTTTTAAGGAACCATAATAGAGAGTCATAGTCTTCAGAAACTAATATTGACACTGCAACAACTTGGCTTTCCCCATTACCATCTTCAATTAAAATCAGGTACACAGGTGTACGAATATTTAATAATTTGAATGTTGCGTCAATACATATTAGTTCTGGATAAGCTTCCATGGTAACTCTCATTGTAGGGGTACAAAACAGAAGGCCTTTAAAAATATTGTTTGTATCAACTAATAAATGACAGTCAGATCCTACAAAAAATACTAAATTCATATATCCAGTCAAAATTACTTTTAAAATCTAAAACCATATACCAAAAATATTCAACCCATAATGCCAAAAAAAAATATAAAGAAGTTAAGTTAGGTATATACAGGGTGTTTATTAATTGAGTGCCGATACTTAAGGGTGATTTTAAGAAGAAAAATTAATATCAACATATGTCGTAAATCTCTTAATTTTTGAGCTACAGGGTGTT
This sequence comes from Psylliodes chrysocephalus, assembly GCA_927349885.1. NCBI lineage: Eukaryota > Metazoa > Arthropoda > Insecta > Coleoptera > Chrysomelidae > Psylliodes > Psylliodes chrysocephalus. The sequence goes on from OV651828.1 coordinate 18,180,551, forward strand.
ACAGTTTTAAGAAAAAAATATCTTTTTTTTCATAATTTTCTTATCACTGCAGATATTTCTATGAAATTTTGTAAACACCTTTTAATCATTATGTTTCCACGCATGGTGGGTACCTACCAGATTTCAACAAAATATCAAAAGCAGTAGGTATAAATGAACTTAAGGAAAAAATTTGACCAACCACTAAAATGGTTTTTATTTTTTTACGTGAAAACGGTGCATCGTACGAACGTAAGTCTATGAGCCAAGTTTGCTCCAAAATAAATGATGATTTTAAAAATAATTTTGGTTTTCAGAAAAAGCAGTGGCGTACCATTTTTTTCTTCAAAAATATTCAGTTCAAACCCCGTACGGACGTCACTGGTAAAAATTTTAAAAAATCTTATACGTCAAAAAATGCTCCTTAATTATTAAAACGTGTGTACAAAATTTCATAGAAATATCTGGAGTGATAAAAAATTATGATAAAAAAGTATTTTTTTTCTTAAAACTGTAACACCCTGTAGCTCCAAAATTAAGTGAGTTACGACATATGTTGATATTAACTTTTCTTCTTAAAATCACCTAAGGATTCACACCCTTAAGTATCGGCACTCAATTAATAAACACCCTGTATATTACAGTAGTAACCATAGCCCAAAGCAATAAAGCACTATAAATACATATAAATAAATTTGAAGCAAAAATTTAAAAAAATTGTCATTGTCTCACCTCACAATAATTTAAATAATCAAAATATTCATAATTGTTCTTATTACATTTAGTTTAAATGTAAAAAAAGTTATAATAATAAGTAGAAGTTAAATAAAAAAATGTTTCTTACTATTTTATGAAATTTAAGATTATATAAAAAAATAGTGTTTCCATTTGAAAAAAAAAAAGATACAAAAAAGATTTTAGCCTAAACGTTTCCCCTATGAAAATATAAAACTTTTGTTTGAAACTTTTTCTATAAAATGCATATTTTCGGCTGCATTTAACTGTAAGCCTTTAATTTGAACACACACCCGGTATAAACATTGTCAAGATTCCCTACTAATGAAGGTAATACTTATTAGGTTGTTGAAAAAGAATCAGCACTTACCAAATTTTTCCTTAATTGCAGTTACTGCTGTTTCAATACAATTTTTGTATTTTAATTTATCTCTATATCTTAGATTTGAAAGGTCTTTTAAAATTATGATTTGTCCTGTTTTTTCTTCGAGTTCTTGCCTTACAAGATGCTTGTTGGCTTTCAAACCTAATAATTTTTTTGCATTATTTTTAACTTCTTCAGGAAGTTTTCTTTACTGAGGCAAATGCTCGTACAAATTTTTATCTATGATATGGTTATGCATTGAACTTATGCCAACAATTTCTAATTGGTTACCATTATCAGACGCTCTTAAAATTACATTTGCAGGACAAGGTACCTCTTGTCTAAGGGTCCTGAAAATTAAGTATATATAAAAAGTATATACTAAATATTTACTACTATATATAGTACAAACTTACTAATATTAAAACTTTATATAATATTCATCTTCATAAAATACTTACTTAGTTTTTCTTTTTCCTTCTCCAGATGGTACAAAAGGCCTACCACCATGAATGCATGAATACTTCAATTGATAGTATTCTAAACTAGGGTTCAAGTATCTCTTAACAACTTTTTTAGCTACTTCAATTCGTCGACTGTCCCTTCTATACAACTGAATAAAATGTTTTTTTGTTTCCGTTTCTAAAAATATTAACAGAAGTTTTAAAATTCTAAGATATAATTCTAAGTCTATATTTTGTTGAATACTTACCTAATATTTTATCAAACTCTCTTGCAGAATTGTACCGGTCTCCTATTTTTAATTCCAAAGGAACATTGATGGTTTCACTATTCATTTTTTAAATATATTTTTTAACAAAGCCGTACAAACATATAATATTCAACATTCAAAGCCACTTCAAAGCTTCACTTTCAAAATGGGTTAATTACGCGCGAAAATAAATACTTCAAACTTCTTCTTTTTTTTTAATTTTAACGGACGGCTAATTTCAATACGATGTCCGTTTAACGGTCGCCGAGACACTGCCTTTTTTTATTCTTCTTAGTGCAAGATATATTTAAAGCTTTACATTCAATAGAATTAGAACAAAATACAGATTTATTTTGATTTAAAACATAATGTTCAATTTTTTTACTACCTAATTCAGCCGACATTTCTACAACTCTTATTTTTATTTTATTCCAACCACATCCTTAATTTCATATGTTTCCATTAGATTAGAACCAGCAAGATTTTTTAATTTGGAAACTTTCTGAATAAAGTGTCAAAATATCATTGTTAATGATAATATATAAGTTATTTGAAAACCTACAACTGCTAAAACGACTAAAACTAAGAAATCAAAATTAAAAGCTAATCCCTTCGCCCCAATTTAGTTTAAAAAACAAACACTCGACAACAGATAAAGTCCACATCTAAAAAGGCATACGAAGAAAAACATATAAGCTCAGCTTTATATCTGGATGTAGCCCAAGCATCTGACAAGGCTTGGCACACCATCCTGATACAAAAACTTGAAAAATGCCTATTAAATAATTTTTCGACATTCTTCATTCATATCTAACGAAAAGAATGTTTAGACTGAAGCAAGAGAAGATATATTCCAAAATTAAAGAAATTGAATCAGGTGTCACACAAGGCAGCATGCTAGGACCGGTTGTTTACTTACTATATACCAGCGAATATCCCTTAACAACAGTGTGGTAATATAGCACCATTTTCGGATGACACTGCAATATTGGCAGTTGGCAGAACTAATAGATAGATGTCAGAAAAACCTGCAACTGAATCAACCGATTTACAAAAAAGTTGACAATACAAATAAATCAAATTGAATTAGTACATGTTGATTTTACTCTTCGATCAAATGAACAAAAACAAATAATTTAAATTTAGAAAAAACATGTATTTATTTCTAGGAAAAAAATTTAAATTTGCAGTGTACACCAAACTGCTGATTTATAAACAAATCCTAAAACCAATCTGGATTTATGGCACACAGCTATGGGGATGTGTCATCAAATGTAATTTCAACATGATACAAGTTTTCCAACATAAAGTCCCAAGATGTATCATTGAAGCACCTTGGTTCTAGCAAAACGATTATTTTCATAGAGACCTGATGATGCCAACAGTTCAAGAAAATCAAGAGAACCGACTCCATTCCCATGTAAATGAAGAAGCGCTCCAATTACTAGGCAACTCTACACTCAACAGAATGTTCAAACGGAAGAAGCTATTTCAGCTAGGCAGTAAACGTTAATGTTAGTGCTAGTGTAAAACAGTGTATTAAATAGTGACACCAACTTGTGTGCTTTCCTATAAAAATAATTAAGACAGCCTAATAGGGTACTTCTTAGATAAGTAAGAATAAAATTGTAGGTTGGTCAATACTGACTAGTAATAATCCTCAAACAAAAACAGTTATTAAAATATACAAGTCTGATATACTTTGACAGATATTTATGTGATTAATTCAACGTTTATAAAATATAATTCCTGCATATCGCAACTTCAACGTTTATCAGATATTAATTTATGTTCTTGCAATCTGCTGTTAATTTTCTAGATTTTGATTGAAATTTAATTAAAAAAAAGTTTATCTTAGAATACAAACTGTATCTGACCTTTCTGTTTCATTTTGTCTGATTAATTATGCGAAAGGTATCTCCAATATCCTATACATACATGAATATATTTTTACTGTTTCTACATCCATCATAAATTCCTGCATGAGAAAAACTTGTCCGGTAATTGAGATTGATTTGCAATTCAATTCAAAGATTCCGCTCATTTATAATTCAACAAGCATCTTTATTGATACGAAAAACTCGGCTAGATCATTAAATTTACATGGTTTGCTTAACGAATTATCCCCAAGAAAATGCAGTATTTCCAATTTTCTTTGCGGCTGAACAATATCAGAGATGGACTCGGCAATTCGGGGTCAAATTTTTCCGATTTAACTAACTCAAATATAACAAAATAGAAAAGAAAACACCAATGGAGTATCTGATGCCTCACGATAATTTTAGTTATTTAAGCAACAAGTTTAAAAAGTAAGTATTTATTGCACCAGACGTGAAATTGTCGAGTTTGACAACACTTCGAGTGCAATAAACACTTTTTGCACTAGTTGCATACAATATTTTTTCTACGTTCATGCAAAAAACAAAGAATGTTTTATAGAACTGCAGTTGTATCCAAATCATAGTAGGCGTGATCGTGTACCTTTGTTTGAGGAATTTATTTACGTTTGTGTTCATAATTTGTAATGACATTTTTAATAAAATACATTTTTTTATTAATTTATTTATTAAATGATTGAAAATAATATAAAATATGCAATTGTTTTTAAAACGTAACACAGAAAATGAAAATGGACTAAATATTTGGCATTGATTTTAATATTTATGTTTATCATGATCATAAAACGCTGTAGTAAATTGACAGATGAATGCAATAAAATTTTTATTGTACTAGTGCAATAAAAAACCAGTTTTTTCAATAAATATAGTTCAATAAAGTTTTGTTTTTTGCATGAACGTAGAAAAATACTTTTATATTAATAATGAATAGTATAAATTTCTTCATATTAATCTAGTTGGATTTTAAATGTCAATAAGCTTAAGTCAAATGAATATGTGTAAACATATATTTTAATAGGTCTTTTGGCTTGGACTTTTGTCATTCAGCCATTCACTTAATGAATATAAATAATATAATACAAAATAAATGGTAAACAATGGCAACAAAAATAATAATCCATCGAAACAAAACCAACCTATCACGACAAACAAAAATTAAAAAGACAATACTTTTCAAAGGAAATAAACAAGGACACTCGTTTCTCGTCCAGGGACCCATCAGGACATTTTTTATCAGGATACACTAGAAATAGGCCACGGTGTGGGTAGGGTAATATAACAAAGGTAATTAGGATATATCAAAAACAAAGGTAACAAATCTACTACAATCTTATATCTGCTTTTGACAAAAATTCTATCAAACAATCAAAATTTTCTTTTTTAGTTGAATCCAAAATTGACAATATATTAAACGGAGCAGTTATATTTACGTTGCACAGTTTTTTTATATAATTCACTTGACAGATTCTGATACGTCGTGCATTCAAAGAAAATGTGGTTTAAATGTTCACAATTGTCACTAGGTATAACAAAAAAAAAATGTTTTGGAAATACTCTGATTGCTTCAAGAGAACATGCATTGAGATATCCTCATCGAATTTGACAGTTTTTGTCGTGTGTTAACACATATATTCTTCTTTAGTGGTCACGGGTACGGCTAGGAAGCCGAAAACTATTTTTCGGAATTCAGCTGTGAAATTAAGGAGAAAAAAGAGGTGTAACATACCGACTGCAGTGGCAGCTCTATTCTATGTTGAGATTCTTATCACCGAGCAGGCGCAGCTGCATTTGGGCACTGAAGAGAGTCGCACGTCTTGACGTGTCTGGTGATAAAAAAGAAATTGAGGGCATACCGCGAAGTTTTTATGTCCATTTCTTATTATTAACTGTATTAATGGGAGGGCTATTTAAGATATTCGTACGTGTTTGTAACCGTGATTAAGGGGTGTAAACATAGTATTTTCCATGAACTAATTGAAAGCCTATATCATCATTAACAGCTCTGCCTGAAAGATAATATATTTAAGGGTATCCACTAGTATAAGTCACTTTTACGGCCATATGCACCATTCTTCTGTTAGTAGTTATCAGAGAGTTAACTACATAACTGACTGTTAAATTGACAATTTTGTATTCACCATTACAAAATACGACTAACAATCTGTTAAAGGCGTTGTTAATGTAACAAACCAAATTTGGCCTGTTAATTTTACTTATCAGTAAAGACCGGACAATTTAATTTATTCTTATCAGCGAAGTAACGGTAAGAGCGGACCTTCGATTTGAATAATACATTCTGAATAAAACAAGTTATTTACTGAACTGGTCGACACAGTAGATAAGATATTGGATTTTTATCGCCCGGGCGTAACATTTGGGGCGGGCTTATTATTACATTTACATTGCAATAATTATTTTATTAAATTTTAGTTCAAATTTGGTTGGATATTATTATATAATTACAAATGATATTATTATTTATTTTTTTATTGTGTTGTGGGATAATGTTGTTGGCTTTTTCTGTTAATATATTATTGACTAATAAATATATCAACGAGGATACACCATCATTAGTTTTATGTTTAGAGTGTTCCAATATACACTCTTTATCCTAAAGTAGCAAATATACAATTATATACAATATATACAATACAAATTAATATCAATCTTCTTCATTTGAAAAATATGTTTGTATGACTGCATATTTTTCTAAATTGTCTTCAGTGAAATTACTTCTTTTAGAAGTCAATAAATCTTTAAACCTAGAAAACGATCGTTCTACGTCACAACTCGTTACAGGAGCAAATGAAAAATGTGGAACAAAATCACAATATTTTAAAGCAGTTTCATAATCGTTAAAATTGTTCAGGGAGATTTGTTTCAGAGTCTGTAAATTTGGATTTCTTTTAATAACACAATCTATTTTATGGTTAAATTTATCTTGTAAGGGCCACTTTACGTTTTTTAAGTGTAACAATGTCGATTCAAATTTTTCCATAGCAACCGATAATTGTAAGTTACGGGTTTCAAGGAATTTTATAGTTTCTGGGAGACACGAAAAATAAGTCGCAAGAAAATTTAACTCCGACTGCAAAGTTGTTTTTGTTATTAAACCTTTACACTGAGTGATAGAGAGAGCGTCCTCTGATAAGTTGGAAATAAATACTTTTAGTCTGTCGAAATGCTCCGAAAAAAAGAACACAGCCTGTAACCAAGTTCCCCATCGTGTAATAACTGGTTGTGGAGGTAGGGGGATATTCGGACATATTTCTTTATATAAAGAAACTCGGGACGGTGCTTTTAACAAAATTTTTTTAAAACAGCTAATCAACGAATTAATGTCTGGAAAGCTGTCACGGATAAACTCACAAACTCGGTGTAACGCGTGAGCAAGGCAAGTTACATGCAGCATGTTTGGAAAATGTTCTTGTAATAGTTTCCCTGTTTTCAACATTACACTTGCCGCGTCTGAAATAAACAATAAAACTTTTGAAACGTCATTATCAATTACATTGTTCAATCCACGTTTCACTATTTCATAAATCATTTCAGCGTTCACAGTTTCACGAAACACACTAGAAACTAAATACTGTTGTGAAGTATTTTCAGCACTTAATAATCCTACAACAACATTAACAACACATCTACCCTTTATGTCAGTCGTTTCATCTGCACTAACCCAAATATATTTGCTGGAAATTTTCGTTTTTATTGCCGTCATTGCTTTATCGTACTGATTTTGAATATAATGTTTTCTAATTGTGGATTCATCCGGTATTTTACGTTTAGTATATTTACAAAGAAAATTTTTGAAAATTGTATTATTTAATTTTGTTAATGGAATATTTGCAGAAACAAATGCGTTGCATAAATCTTCATAAAAGATTTTGTCTGGACATCCCTCTAAAGATTGCATGTGTTTTTGTGTTTTCACATGTTGTGTCATACTTGACTTTCCATTAAAAACTAACACCTGATCACAATTGCGGCAGTATAATTTGTTGTCATTAAAACGACGAAAACAATCAAAGTCCGATAATAAATTTTCCATATTTACGTTTCCAGTTTCTATCACTTTTCCCTTTGAACTAAACAAATATACTCATTGGAAAAATCTAGTGATATTTTTACAAGACACTTTCTTCTCAAATCTCCTGTTTATCGACTCTTTGTTATCTTTTTACATTTTTTCAACCAACAGATACCTATATAGAGTGAGCAATTGAATTAATACATACATTACAGAAATTTAACAGACATTTATTTTATTGTCTCATCGTGTATAAGTACCATAATATCCACAGGAAATAAAAACATAAATTTTTTGTTACAAAAAATCGGTATGTACGGTATCGATAAAAGCCAAAATATTCATAAATATAATATAAGGATTGACTTTATTTGAATAAAAATATCACCGGCAACTAACCGACAATGGATCGAGAAAGTATAAGACAACATATGATGGGCCTATTTGACATTCATTTTAGGCCCTCTCTACAGCGTCTTAGTCCAAACGCTCGTAGAGTCCTAATATTTGGCCCCGATGCAATTTTTCCAACAATGAATCGGGACCAGCTAAGGCTAGAAATTTCCAATTTTCTGGAGGAAATAACAAATTCGGGGGAGGCAGCTGGGGTCCTCGATCCTCATTTTAGGCAGGAGAGTAGTGTACCACGCCAAAATATTGAGGAATAGATATTTTGTAATTATATAAGAGATAATAATAAAAAAAATATCATACAGAATATCGTTTACATTACTACACCTTAAACTCGCTTATGAAAAGTTTAACATCTTCATCAAAAAAGTTATTTTTTTTTAAGGAAAATTTCTCAGGCCACAAATTAAAGGATCTGAGGTTACTAAAAACTTTTGTAAAATATCCTACATATCCTCGGCGTTGGTGAGAAGAAAACATTAAATTTGTTTAATGAAAATGATTCAAAAGACAAAGAATATAGGTACACGATAAAAAAAAATCTCACTTTTTTGTATTAGTTTTAATGTCTATGTATATATCAGTACACTTTTTTTATCTTGTTTTAATAAAAAAAAGAGGTTTGTCCTGATAGTATTAGAATCTGCCGCACTGTCTGCCGTCTTAAATAGCGAACCCAGAATGAGACGCCTATGTGATTAAAACCAATTATTTGAACGCGATTAAAATGTCCGGTCTTTACTTATCAGACTATTTTAATTTTACTTGTTTATTTTGAAGGGCTATATAAGGTTTTATAGGATATGAACAGTAATATATACGTAACAGACTGATTTCTTACTGAAACTGGTAAATAGATGGTACACAGATGGTGCATAGCAAATTCTGTTAACACACTGTTATTTTTTATACTACTGTTAGATAACAGAGGACTTAGCTGGACAATGGTGCATATGGCCGTTAAACGCAATATACCCCTAGCGATCGTAATAAGGTAGTTCGCTTAAACGTGTATTTGTATATATGTATTTTAAGTAATTTTGGGTAACATAGGTACATGGATTTAGCCTCATGATAGGTAACGAATAGTTAATAGAAGATAAAAAAATTGACAATAAGATTTGGGTAACTTTGTACACATTTATTCCTCATGTTGAGTATCGAATAGTTAATCACAGCTAAGGAAATTGACCCTCAGCTGTAAACATTTAAAACTAGTTAGGTAATATAATCTTATATTAAGTTTAGAGGAACTTATAGTTCACCGTACAAGCCACACCTTTTGATAAAGATCATGGTTGAATTGGGTGAGACTTGTTTACAGTCTGTTCGCTATACTTACGCGGGTTTCGGATTAAAAATTTTTAACCGACTTCAAAAAAGGAGGAGGTTCTCAATTCGTCGCGATGTTTTTTTTATGTATGTTCAGCGATAATTCTTTAACACGGTGTCCAATTTCAATGATTCTTTTTTTGTTAGAAAGGAGGTACTTTAGGGGTGGTCCCATATATATTTGGTCAAAATCTAATAATTGGGTCCATGAGAAAATCCTCAAACTCTTCATTTTTTATGTATGATTAACGATAATACTTTACCACCTTGTCCGATTTATATGATTCTTTTTTTGTTAGTAAGGGGGTACCTCAGGGGTGGTCCCATATAAATTTGGTTAAGATGTGGGGATGGCATCTGCACGTTTTTGAAGTCAATTTTTTTAAATTTTTAATTTCTAATACTTGTATGAGTATTTCCAGCTAAGTTCCCGAAAGTTTGACATGTTTTTGGGGAAATATCAACTGGTTAAATAAAATGAAAAATAATGTACAACTTTTTAATTAAATAATAATGGAGAATCTTTTGTATAATTAAGAGCAGAATTAAACTTCTTTATTAATGGTATCTGGCTATTAGAATCATATTAATTATTTTATATTACATTTCACACAGAAAATATGATCTATGTATAATAAGAGGGTTATTTAGCTCAAATAAAATATTTTCTGACATAAATTTTTTTTCCAGAGAATTTTAAATGAAAAATATTTTCACGAGTCCACCAATCTTCTATCAGTTTCTCGCACTTGGATATACAGTTCCGCCACACTTCTGGAGTTGCACTTGAAAAATGCTTTTCGCCAAGTTTTCCGAACTGCGTCGTCACTATAACCATTAGGCCCAATATGGTTGTCATAATATTGTTTTGCTATTTCTTATATATATTCGATGGGATTAAACTGGCAATGATACGGTGGCAGACGTAAAACTTGATGACCGTAACTTTAAATAATCTGATCTACAACAAAGGTTTTTGGTTTTGCGTGTATATTTGCCAAGCGTAATAATTTTGATTTTAATATATATTGAGGAAATTGTATATATTCCTTTGTCAACCATTCTTTAATTTTATCAAGAGTCTAAGAATTCGTTGGACTTTTGTTTAATACTTCAGAATGGTAAGGTACATTGTCTATAATAATTACGCTGGGCTCACTTAAACCTGGGAGAAGTTTTTCATGCAACCATTTTACAAACATTTCTGTGTTCATATTATCGTGATAGTCACTGGATTTTGATTTATATGAAAATATTAAATCAGCACCTTCTATAAAACCCGATTTCCCTCCTGCATGTAAAATTATGTGTCGCTTCCCTTCTCCATCGGTATGTTTGATGGACATTACGTTATCATCTTGCCATATTCTCTTGGTTGCACCCCTAGAAAATATCCATGTTTCGTCTATATATAAATATATAAAATTCGCCCCTTCTTCTTTAAATTTAGAATATTTTCTTAGAAAGTGAATTATCTTGTGCACGACAGAACTTCTTTCACAAAGGGCTTCTTTGTTATCCTCCTTTTGAAATTTGAAACCCAAGTTATGTATCACTTGCCATAGACTTGTTTTGCCAATGTCGTCAAATTTTCTATCTATTAATTCCGAGAGAATTGTATTTAAGGTCACATGTTCATTGTTGATCCTCATTCGATAAATAGTATCACGAATTTCAAATTTCTTTCCATCTGGAATATCTTTCGTTTTCAATGATGGGCGAGTTTTGCGGTGATCTTCTTTCGGCAGTTCACTATTGTGATTTTGTAATAATTCTCTTAATTTGGTTTCACTAATTCCTAGAGCATCGCATACGCGTTTTTGTACAGACATTACCGATTTCAAAGGACCGCCATTTCTTTTTTCATCCGTAAAATACTTATGTACACTACAAATTAGACTATCTACATCTAAGCACGTCTAGGCATTTTTAAAATTTTCACTAAATTTACAATATACATAAAATGTCAACACTTGCAAAGAATCAATTCAACTGCAATATTTGTAACAAATTTAGTACCTACTCTAATGTTATTTTAAGTTAAATCTGACCATTAAGGCAATTTTACCTCATTTTTTGGGAAGCGGCTTATTGGAACTGGTTGTCAAAGACTAATTTGTATAAGTTTGTTAATCCGAATCCCGCGTAAGTATAGGGAACAGACTGTAAAGTCGGTAGGTTCCAGTCAGGTAAATCCGCAGATTTGGAACCTGGCTCTTGCTAATATATGGTTTTACACTAAAAAAAAATTGCTTATTTTTAAATTTATTGAATAAAAATATCTTCTATGTCTAATAATTTCAAATTTTGCGCGTATTTTCAATTGCCAATAGCGTCAATCTACACGTGCCAAATATTGTGAAAGGAATACCTGGTATCTCACATTTTGTTAAGGAGCACACTACGTCAAAATCATCTGGTAAGTTTTATTAATTTTTTTGATATTTAAGTAAAATTTTTAACTTTTTTTTGTAAGCATGAAATAGTCTAGTTGACCAAGAATATAAGTTTTCTGTTGTAATTGACGTATTTTAGCACAAAAAACTGTAAAAATAAAGCACTATGTAGATAGGAAATATTTCCGTAACTGGATTGTGCATTCTGACAGCAGTTAGGAGGTTTTGAAATTACGTAGAAAGTCTTAGAGCTTAGAAAATTAGAAACTAGAAAAAAAAATTGTGAAATAAGATCTTGGTAACTTGGTTGCATGTAAGATACAAGGTACTTTTTAATTTTGATAGTTATACAGGGTTGGTTTTATGTATGGAACAATGTCTTTGGAAGGAAAACAGCTTAAGATATTATTTTGAAAATTTGTAAGAATAACTAGACGAAAATTTGCAAATTTTGACAATAAAAACTGTTTTCGTTCTAGAGCCATTGTTCCATACATAAAGTCAACCCTGTAGAATGCAATAGCAAAATTCGGTATTTATTTCAGATCAAAATGTGTGCGAGAAAAGACAAAATCATTGCGATATTAAACAAGGAGAGGTTAACACCTTAAAAGAAGAAAATTCGCTGGAATTACTTCAGGATTGTAATAATTTTGATTTCCAATGTTCTCTTATCAATTATAGTGTTGAAAATGTCTAAATTTTGTATGTTGATTGTGAGCCACATGAATTTAAACTTAATAATAAAAATATTGAAAACAACATTGTTTCTGATGTACAGACATCTGATGGAGAAACTGAAGAAAGTGTTGTAAAGCTGAATAAAATGAAAAGTTATAGCCAATATGCTTACAATAACACCTTTCTCTTTAAGAAAATTCAATAAATGACGTAAATCCCGATAATAGTGTTCAAGAAAAAGAAGATAATCAAAATAACTGCAATCATTCTATAACTGACGTTAACACTCCTACAATGAGAAATACCAGTATCGATGATACTGAACCAAATATTGATGCCATTGAAGTGATGCAAGAAGAAAGTATCAAGTTTGCAGAAAGATGTTTCTGAACACCCTTTGATTGAGACCATTTACTATGCAGAGCTGGACAAAAAGCAGTAGCCATGCTATGTCTAAGTGCAAGGAAGTAGAAAATGTCAGTCAAGTAAAACAAAACCCTCATCAGATATAGATATCTTGAAGAATTTTTTAGAGCAGTTAACAAAACTGCCCTCTCATTACAATAGAGCCAACTCTTGAAAACCTTATTTAGAACCCGTTTTTAAATCATTAATCAATGTAAAAATGAAGACAGAAAATACCTTTCAAACAAAACATTTTACTGCCAATTTAATGATAGTACTTTATCTATATATCAACTGAAAAAGGACCAATTTGGCCTTTTGCGTCAGTCATCCTGTTGGAAATATTAGTGACGAACAACACTCCATTCACACTCAAAGAAAAAATAGAGCACGTACAGAAAAAGAAAACGATAAAGCTTCAGCTCAAGAACAAAACTGCATTGTTCTTACTATGGATCTCCAGGCGGTTAAAATTTGTCCAGCAAGCAGTGTGTTTTTCAAGACTAAGTTATGTTGTCATAACTTTACCGTTTATGATGTAACTAGCCATCACAGTACCTGTTATTGGTTCTCCGAATGTGATTGTGATTTGTTAGCTTCTGCATTTACTTCCTGTAACATTGATTATTTAGACAGACACTGCACGAATAAAACGTTACCTGTTATTATATATTCAGCTGGTTGCACATCTCAAAACAGGAACAAAATAATAAAATTCCTGTAACTCAGAAATTTCTTGAACGAGATCACACTCAAATGGAGCGTGACTCCGCTCACAGCTGTATTGAACGGAAACTTAAAAAAAGAGATATTAATCTGCCACTAAAGAATCAAGAAGCACACCATTTCCATATGAAGCCTTAAAATTAGGGTATGACTTTTTTAAAAACTATTCAAAAGCCTCTTTTTTGACATACACAAATATTCGTCCGGGTAGAAAAACAAATGATCTCACTGTCACAGATATTCGTGCCTTACAATATAACTTAGATGGAACAATTCAGTACAAATTGCTATTTGATGATGATTGGAAAGAGCTGCCTCTAACTAAAAAGATACCCGATGTAATAACCGGCTATCCACAGCTTAACAAATCTAGAATTCCAATCAAAAAGTCTAAATAGAAGCATTTGCAATAATTTAAAAATGTGAAACCGGATGACTGTCACAATTTTTATGACACTTTGCCATATAAGGAAGACTGATAGAAATTTGAAGCAATATTTTACTTTACGTGTTTATTAATTTAAAAAATATCTTTTATTTTTGTTCAGATACTCCTATCTTCAATAAAAAGTTGTGCTAATACCTCCTATTTTTCATTAAATTGCAAGAAAAAACTCCTTTCTGACAAATAAAGTTATACCAATACCTCCTATGTTACAAAAACATAAAAAAAAACTATTTCCTCTTTGAAATTTCATAAACACTTTATTATCTAAAGAAATTAATGCCCTAGGCAATCATATTATAACAACCTTGTATCTAAAAAAATTAATCAATTTTTTAAACGTTTTTTGTTCCTTCTGTAAAATTTTGATATTTAAACATAGAAGCTTTTGGGAGTAAACAGTCGATATGTAATCTCTCTTGATGATAGTTTTTGGTCTTTATTTTTGAATAGGTATTATTGTAAATGATATGATTATTGTATAACTTTGTACTATATTATTGTATAATCTTTTTTATGTTCCAAATAAATAAAAAATAAAACAATATTAATCTGTTGCTAGATATAAATTGGTACGCAAAATATGATAACTTTCAAACATAAATTACTGCTCGTATTTGCAATTTGGATATCTAAACTTGTGCATTGGTATTTACACCCCTCGTCCCCCCTCTAATCTTTATAATGTTGAATTAGGAATATTTTAATTTCCAATAAGTACTAATGTAATTAATTGTAACTTATTTATCCCTATAATTAGATTATATTTCCCACTATTTATTTCTGTACAAAATGTTTATTTACTTTATTTATTAATATTCCAAATTTTAAATTGAGGTTTCTTTAAGTTTCTGGATCCGTTCCTGCTCGGACAAAAATCCCTCTAACAAAGCCAATCTGGCTGATCCGCGGTCTTAAAGGCCGAAGGGAGGCCACAGCAACGTCGCACGCCCAATTGACTCCGCACACGCTGCCCAACAAAGGCCCCGCCACTTGTCTTTCCATCGAACCGGAAGTTATGAGGAACTCATTGAAATATCCGTCGACAGGAAGTGAAGTGTCGCACTTCATCATCTTCATCGGACCGGGGCTGGTAGTTTTCCGACGTGTCTATGTTCTGTGGACTCGATGTTTCACGGATTGTTGGATGTTATGTCATTTTAGGAAATGTATATCCGTGGTATTCGGAGTTGTAGTACAGTGGTAGTTAAGCTTGCTAAATTTATTGGAAGTTAATCACCTTGTACGGCTTTATACAGGGTATCCTCCTAGAATATATGGGCGATTTCTCGGATTTATATAGAATAATACATAAAAATAACATTACAAATATATTATCAAAAAACACATAAAACAATTTTATTTTAAAATATGAAAATATGTTTCGACCTTACGCCATTATCAAATCTACAAAAAAAAACAACGGTATTAGTTAAAAGTGCTGCTTTATTTTATCCTATCCCCTCGCATGAATAATTATAAGTTTTATTAAAAAAATTAGAGTTGAGGCTAGCCATATGTAAGTTCAGTATGGTGCTGTTATTTCATTATCAGATACACCTAAATGGAGAATTATGGAGTCAACGTATTCGCTCCGTGCGCGACAGCAGCGCCAATTTGTTTTGGTATTAAAGGAGTATTTTTGCCTATACTGACAAATACAATTTTTAATAGAATTCGTAAATAAAAAGTATATATGTTAGTTTTAATAAAAGTATATGGATTTATAAAACAATTAAAACATTAATTTATTATTATTATATATTTTTCACGCTTAAATTGAAGAAAATTATGTATAATCATTAAAAATAAATAATAAAATATAGGCAGGCAACAGTATTTACTGGAAAATGTATGAGAAGTTGCCTAAGTCTAATAAGTTGTCATTGAAGAAACCATTTATAATAGCGTGAAGTTAAAATGTATAAAAAGGATCGCTACTTATATTTTCATTTTTGTTCTAAAGAAAACATAGAATGAATGATTAAAACTGGTTTCCGATCAGTAAGTCACAAAATTGCATACCAGCCAAATATTATAATCAACGGCAGAAATCTTGAAATCTAGTCCTTGCTGAATGAACATTTAAGAATAAAGGGATATTAAAGAACATCGTAAAATGATAATTTATTGTTTATTTAAAAACTTTCTAGTTTCTGATGTCTACTATTTCCAGCATTACTGTTATTATCACAAAAATAAAGGTAATTTTTCTTCTTATTGTACACCTATCCATTTATTTCTTTGATTTAATTTCCACTTTGTTAGTGAAATTTGTTATATAAGTTTCACTGTTTTTTTTTGCTAGTATTTGTACAATTTTCAACACAGCAACTCCGGTTGCTTATTGTGTTGTTTTTACCTAATTTTTTGAAAAAAAGTAAAATGTATACGTGTATTTGATATGCCAAAATTACAAAATATCCCCCTAAAATGCACGAATTATCCGCAGCTAGCGCTAGTATCGCTTTTGCTTCCCTTTCCATGACTTCGCACGGAGCGAATACTAAAACGAAAAATCATTTAATAGAAAGGTGAAAAATTGACAAAAAATATATACTAAGGGGAAAAGACTTATTTGATAATTTGGTTTATCATAACATACTCATTACGGACTATTTACATTGGATAAAAAGTGTTAAGCAATATAACAAAAAACTCACTGTGTAAAAATCCACTTTATGGAAACCTACAAAGCACTGAAAAGGCCCACTCTGCAGAATGTTGCAATCAGGAATATAGATGGCAGCTGGGCTACAAATAATATACAAAAAGTTAATAGATTTGAAGAGAGCACTTACAAATAAAGGAGAAGAATTATCGAACTGGAATCTTCCAGAGAGAGATGACTCAATCATAAGGCCAACTCTCTCCAAAGGAAATTACAGGATAAATTTTGGAACAACTTCTGAAATAAGCCATAAATAAACTTACACAACTGTTTAATGCCTCATCTGTTTCTCTATCTGTGTCAGTTATAAGCAGGTAGGGTTATTTTTGGCTCAGAACACTGCATCCTTTTGGGTCTGTTGTATTTCAGTATTTAGGTAATATTTTTAAAATATTTCTGTGCCTTTGATTCATCCCGGTTTTAAACTGAAAAGGATGGGGCCCGCCTAGCAAGAGCTTCGCATTCTAAGATAACATGGTATGAGGTTTCTTCCTCTTCCATGCATAATCTACACGTGGTAGGATCATTATTTCAGCAAGCAATGTCCCATTAGTAATCTCACAATGGTGGATACCTAAGGCCTTGCGAGTTGTAGTACCTCATTAGCCATGTGTGGGTTCAGTCTCCTCAGAATGAGCTTACTGATTATGTGCTTTCTTATCTGCTGCCAGTCAATTTGAAGTTTTATGGTTATACATCCGCTTACTGCCTGTCGAGTAGATGTTTTGCTTATCCCAAATACAGGTTAGGGTCCTGTAAATGGTAGTTATGATCCTTCTTTGGCGAGTTCATCAGCATTTTCATTTCCTTGGATTCCTTTGTGTTTTGGTACCCAGGCTAGTTATACCTTATTTTAGGTTGCCGGATCATTTAGTATTCCAAGACAGTTCAAGACCAGTTTAAACCAAGGGTATTTAAGTGAGACTATCATGTCGCATTTAGGTTTAACTCTATGTATATCATAGCCTGTTCCCTTGTTAGTTTTGGATCCATTCGTATATGATACTAGACTGCTAGGCAAGTATTTTTCTACCTCCTTATTTACCTCGTTCCAGTTGCAGTTAACCTGGATGAGTCTTTGGGAGTCATATGATCTGATCCCACGTTTAATATATAATTATTTACCCCATGAGTGTTATTCGAAGACACATAGTCAGACGAGCCCAGGAGAGGAAAAAAAAATCCTCATGAGTTATTCTGGTATGTTTTGTAGGTCCCAGTGGGTTCAAGATGTCCAGCCTGTATGCAGTTATTCTGGTCTCCCTCTTTATGATAAGGCAAGGGGTCGGAGGTATATAATGATTTTCATAAAGGCTGTCGGTGTACTTTTCAATGCTTCTGAAATACAAAGGCATGCCAGCCTCTGTACTCCTAAGATAGTATTGAGGGATGTTTTCTGGTTTACTTTTGGCCACCAAACAACCGCTTTATAAGTTATCATGGGTCTTCTTATTGCAGAATATAGCCAGTGGATCACTTTCCAATGGATCACTTTCGTTTTTTTTTCCATTTTTTTTTTCAAAAGCCCGTCTCCCTATAATAAGACAAAATGTTGCCTTTATAATGGACTGTGATATTGGGCTGGCTAATAATTTATTTCTTTTAATTAAAACAATGACAATCTTTTTACCCTATCTTTGCTGGTGGCTCTGGATCGGGATAAATTATTCTTTATTTTCCTGTGGGCCAACACTTAACGTCTGAAGCGGTCTCTATACGAGAATGCGGTCTTTTTTTGTGTCATCGGCTTCAACTATCAAAGTTATTTCGCCTCGTGGTCTGTGTAGGCATTGTTACTGTTTCCCAGCGCCACTTTAGGAACAGCACTGCGATCTTGATACGAAAATGCGGTTCACACACGTAAAACTGACTCATTCAATCTGGGTTTTAATATTGTACTGAGCTTTTCTATGTATTGAGCTCGATCGGTTTTATTGCTTGCGCACACACACCTCACACGTGTGTTTTTTGTTACCATCCAACCATTTTGGTTCGGGAAGAAAGTATTGTCAATGATAAAGTAAATATTGATATCAAAAGTGAATAAATGAATAAATTAAACCTTAATTAAATATGGAAACGCAATAATTTTACATTTGTTAGTCACTTTTGTAAAAGTTGCTTCAAAGTAACTTTGCTATCTAAGATTAGATCCAGATATTTTACTTGATTTGTTCTTTTTAGCCTTCTTTAAAACAGGGCCAGAGTTTCTAAGACCTACAACCTTGTTTTTTAAGTAAAGATTATTGGTTGTGCTTTGTTAGGGTTTACCAAGAGGATTTTCTTAACGTACCACATTCTTATCAGCCTTAGAGCTGTTTGGATGAGTTATAAGACTAGGTTTGGTGTTTTCCTCGGGTAAGGATGACTAGGTTGGGTTGAAAATAAGTGGGATGATCTCATCACCTTCCACTGTGACCCAGATGGTCCTATTGTGACAAAGGATGACTATATCTTCAACGTATCTTTGGGTGTACAGTCATTCATTGTTCAGTGTTTTAAGAAGTTCATCTAACACTAGGTTCCACAGTCTAAGGAAAAATAACTCTGCCTTGTGAGAATCCACTGTGGATGTTCACTTGTATGGTTTCACTGAACATTTGTGTCTGTACTTGTCGTCCGCGTAACATATTTTCTATTCACCAGCAGATGGTGTCTGATTTAAACTAAGGTATTTCCCTAGGTTGTAAAAAGTAGCTGAAGTTATTATTATTATTATTATATTATCGAAACTATTTGAAAAACTACTAATGAAAGAAAACTAATTTCAGATTATCAGTTTGGTTTTAGAGAAAGACTATATATCAGGTTCATAGAATCTCAAATGCGATTAAAACAGCATTAGAAATCAATGAAGTATGTTCAGCCATCTTCCTCGATGTTGTACAGGCTTTTAATAAAGCATGCATGGCATGATAGTTTAATAGATAAACTGAATGTGCTGCTTCCACAGCCATACTCAGAGGTATTGGATTTATGTATTTCAAATAGATTCTTTAAAGTAAAACAAGATTCAGCAAGCTCTGAATTGAAAAAAAAAAAAAAAATAAAACAAAAGTACCACAGAAAAGCGTTCTGGGACCCACTTTGTATCTGTTATACTCTTGTGACAAACAGCAATTAAAACTAAACACAGTAGTTATATTTACAGATGATACTCCCATTCTAGTGATAGACAAAGATCATCAAGAGGCTGTAAATAAACTACAAACACCAATTAATCAAACAAATAATTGGACCAAAAGATAGCGTAATAAACTAAACGAAACCAAATTTGTTAATATTAATTTTACTAACAAAAATTGTCAACGAGTATTAATTAACATAAATAATACCTAGTTCTCTTATGCTAACTTAGTAAAATATCTAGGTTTTAAATGAAAGACTTCGGTGGAAAGTCCAAGTTAAAAATAAAAGAGAAGAGTTAGATATAAAATTCAATAAATGTACTGGTTACTTGGTAGGCATTCCAACCTATCTACATACAACAAAATCTTATTATATAAACAAGCTCTCAAACCAATTTGGACCTACAACATTGAGGTCTGTAACAGTAATATTCTAATAATCCAGAGATTCCATAACAAAATATTGAGGAACATTGTCGATTCTCTATGGTACATTAGAATTGGTGACCTTCAGATGGACACTATTAACCAGACTCTCATCAAATTCGCTAGGAGTCACGAACAAAGACTCCACCAAAATGTGAACGTTAAGGCGATCCAGCTTTTTGACAACACGAACCTGACAAAAGTGACATCTTTTGAGTTAGCCAAGTGATTGTGTTAATAACAAAGCAAATCATTGTGTGGT
This sequence comes from Psylliodes chrysocephalus, assembly GCA_927349885.1. NCBI lineage: Eukaryota > Metazoa > Arthropoda > Insecta > Coleoptera > Chrysomelidae > Psylliodes > Psylliodes chrysocephalus. The sequence continues at coordinate 18,201,152 of OV651828.1, forward strand.
TTAATGATACACGTTAGTTTAGTGTAATTAAGTTGTCAGACCCTAAGGTATACTAACGAGTAGAACACTAGTTAAGTTAGGTTATAACAAAATAACTCATTGTTCAACTCTTGATCAGATTGTAGTATCACTAAATGTCCCTTATGGCGTGTTTTTTCATAAAAAAAAAAACTTAAAAAATATTTACAAAAATATCCGATTTAAAATATAAAGGACAGAGCTGCATCTTTAAGTTAAATAAATCTAACAGTTACAAAAGTCAATTTAATTTAAATAAAAGTTACAATAAACAAATAAATACAAACAACTTTTACAACGAAGATTAAAGACTAATTATTTAAATGGCGTCTAAAATATAATCTTTCTGATAAGGGTTTTTTAAAATATGTATAATCTAATTTGATGCAATTTTAGTCGTTAATTTTATTCTTCGTTATAAATTTTGTTGGTCTTTTATTGACATTAATTCCATAATTATCCATTTAGGTGTGCCTGATGGTGAAGTTACTACTCATTAATATATCTTTGAAAAATAAAAGACTTTTTCCATCATCTTACTCAATCTATAAAAAAATGAATTTTTCGTCATCTATAAAAAAAAATATTAACAAATAGTCCTATCTTAGATAGACAAATAGATTTGAAAGGAGTTGTACATTTTTTCTTGTAACCGCAATATTTTTAGATCTCTTTTGGAAATCCGTTGTTTTAGATTATATCGTCTACCTTGGTCTATTTTATTAGACTTATGTTGTTCTGACAGAGGCTCCGCATGCAGTTTTATTTATGCTTATGGCTTTTATTCGTCTAGTGTTAGATATCCCAGGCCTTCACACTGACACAAGACGTATATTAACGTTTCTTCTTATTAACAGAAGCTTCTTCTACTCGCCATCAGTTGACAGTGTTCAGTAACAAGATTTACTGTTATCCTAACGATTTGTCGTTTTTATCCAGTAGTTCTTTCATAAATATAGCCGACCGTTCGTCGATGTACTATTCATTCCTCAGACTTTTTTCGCATTCATTGTTTGATGGATATTCTTGCAAAATACCTTAACAACGCCACCGAAGGGTGCGGGGCCTATTATGGCCTTGTCTGAGTCTAATCCTACTAGTTCGTTGGCCTTTTCATTACCCTTCCTAAATTGCTACGCAGGGCTAAGATCACTTTATTTTGACTGTTTAGCTCTTCCAGGTCTTCTAGGCGGTTTTTCACAAGTCAGAGTAGATGGCGCGATACTAGCTAATTGATTATTTCTCTTGCACAATGTTATATGGCTATCAGAACAGTGATGTTTTCACTTTTTGATATATTTACATAATTACTTCTGACTTATAAGCAAGGTCGTGGGTAGAGATAAACTTGTTAAATTGTAGGTAAAATTATATGTTGTTTGACGTATTTTATTTCTTGTTTTGAACCTTTTAACGATCATAAATAAAAAATGTCCGGAATCCAAGACTTTCTGCAATATTGATATAATCCTTGACACCATCATCAGCTGCCAAAATAATGACAGCCTTTACACAATTAGCGTATGCATACAAACATGGAATTTTGAGAACATACTCTACGAAAGAATACAATTATAGAACATTGATACAAGGACCATTTACGGTCTGTCAAATCCAAGAAGACAAATATTGTCCTTTTAAAAATTTTTACTGTATGCATTTCAGAATTTTTGGTTCTAAATAAAACCAATTTTTCAAGTTTTCGAACCGATATATATTTTTTTAATAATAATAATAATAATAATAATAATAATAATAATAATAATAATAATAATATTAAATGTCTTTATTACTTTCAATTAATAAATACAAATATAATTAATAACAAAACATAAGAAAATTGAAAATAAAAGGCGAAGCAAAGTTTTTTTTAATTATGTTATGAATACAATTAAAAATATTCTTCCAGTTAACCCTAATCACTAATCACTAATGATTGCTAATACGTCAAAAACAAGCAAGGAATCAGATGATTCTAGATCCATTTATTTTCGATTTATTCTATTTGAGCATAAATTAGCAATATACAAGGTCTTCTGCCCATCTCTATTTTGTTAATGAGATTTTTCACAGTGACATTCTCTATATACCAAACAGAATCGTAAATCTTAGTTTCGTAGAGGTTTTAGTGAAACAAGAAAATGTTTTAAAAGCAGGTGTGGCAAGCCCATGCTATATCTTTTTGCTTGTCTGATCATCAAAACGATAAATTCTCCTTCAAATGACGCGCGATCGTGAAAATCCTCCGGAAAAGTCCGAAAGGGACCATTTCCAGAACGTAATGCGTTTCGGCTATTACGGACTCTTAGAATTGCCTTTCCCCTACGACAAGAACTGCGCCGTGCTTACAACTTTTTTGTGGAATCGCACCCTTGAGAAATGCCATATGAATTCTCAACTAAATGACTAAGAAAATAGTAGTAGTTTCAAGAGGGAAGTAAAACTTACTGGGTATATTTTCTGTTAGTTTCAAGAAACGCCTTAGTGGGTTTTTTATAAGTATACTAAGCAAGTTGGTCATGAATTAGATATAAATTATAACATATTTTTCGCGACAGTCGTACACAAAAATAACGCCTAATGGTGAGTACCAAAAGTTTGAGAATATAGAACTTATAATCCAGTCAAATAAAGATTTGTTAGAGAAATTAGAAGATCTAATAAATAAAAATTGATCTGAAATAAGAAAAGATATACAAAGTTTGAACACTAATATAAATATACAAATAGAAGTTACTTAAAAATCGAAAAGAGACTTACCCATATAAAAAAATCAAATAAGAGGAAGAAATTTGTAATATTCGGAATACAAGACAATAAAAATAATCTGTTAAATACAAAAATTGAAACATTAAATCAAATTTACGGTTACGACTTAGTAGAAAGAGATATAAACAATATATATTATTGGAAAAAAGGGAACTGTTATCCTTGAATTTTTTTCTTTTTTAACTACACTGCAAATTGTTCAAAATCTAAAAAAGCTTAAAGGTAGCGGAATCTCTATTTCATCAAATTTTAAACTATATCTACATTTTATTTTCTGACTGAGAGTTTTCTTATTTCATTGTTGAACTGATAAATACTGATAGATAGTAAGAGGGTTATTTAGCTCAAATAAAATATTTTCTAACATAAAAATTTGTTACATGTAGAGAATTTCAAATGAAAAATAAAAAAATTGAACTTGCCAACAAAAATGAAAATCAGTCATTATCATCCAAAATATCATAATCGTCATCATCATCACTGTCATCACCAATTAAATATTATTATGATTGGACTTATTTCGTTTATTTTATTTTCACGAGTCCACCAATCTTCTATTAGTTTCTCGCACTTGGGTATACAGTTTCGCCACACTTCTGGAGTTGCAATTGAAAGTGCTTTTCGCCAAGTTTCCCGAACTGCGTCGTCACTATAACCATTAGGCCCAATATGGTTGTCATAATATTGTTTTGGTATTCCCCATAAATATTCGATGGGATTAAACTGGCAATGATACGGTGGCAGACGTAAAACTTGATGACCGTAACTTTCAATAATCTGATCCACAACAAAGGTTTTTAGTTTTGCGTGTATATTTGCCAAGCGTAATAATTCTGATTTTAATATATATTGAGGAAATGGTATATGTTCCTTTGTCAACCATTCTTTAATTTTATCAACAGACCAAGAATTCGTTGTACTTTTGTTTAATACTTGAGAATGGTAAGGTGCGTTGTCTAAAATAATAACGCTGGGTTCACTTAAACCTGGGAAAAGTTTTTCATGCAACCATTTTACAAACATTTCTGTGTTCATATTATCGTGATAGTCACTGGATTTTGATTTAGATGAAAATATTAAATCAGCACCTTCTATAAAACCCGATTTCCGTCCTGTATGTAAAATTATGTGTCGTTTCCCTTCTCCATCGATCCGTTTGATGGACTTTACGTTATCATCTTGCCATATTCTCTTGGTTGCGCCCCTAGAAAATATCCATGTTTTGTGTAAATATACAGGGTGAGTCATGAGGAACCTTACAGACTTCTACCATATGTAGAGTCCCTTAAGGGGTATATCATTTGAGCATTAAAAAGTGGCAACTCCCCTTCGTTATTAATAGAAGGGGTGTTTTGTGAATTTTGACAAAACTTTATATGGCCGTAAAATCTACAAGGATTACTAGATTTGTTTAATTTATTGGTGGAGCATTACACTGGTGTCTAGCATTTAATTCATATCATCAAAAGTTAAAAATTCCAGGATTGGCTTAGAAAAAATTAATCTCGACGATTCATATCAAAAAGTTCGCCCTGTATAAGATTTTTTTAAATTATAATAAGATATTATTAAAGTACATAGATAGACAATCGAAACTGTGTATGTGAGATTTTTGTCACCTTTTTTTTTATTAAGGTTCGATTTTGGGTAAAACTGAAAAATCACCTTAAGGGGTCACATAAATTATGTTATAACATAAAGAAAACATTGTTAATTGTATGCATTTGAACTAAACAAGCCAAACGTAAGCCTTTAGTGAGCTTACTAGATCATTAAATTCATTTTCGACAATTTCCAGATCCGGATTAGTTCATTTTTAAATTTTAAATAGAAATCGGCCTATTTTTGTAGACTATAGAAACTACTCAACTAAATTAAACATGTCAATAACCAATAAATAAATTGTAGCGAATAACAATAACGAACAATAAATTCACACTTATTAATTAATAATTATAAATGATATTTATTAACCTCTAATAAAAACTGCACATTTTATTCTTGCAACTAAGATATTATGTGGTTTTATTTTTATTATAAATACATAGTAGGTACCTATGTATCAAGGTAGGTTGTGATAGTTTGACGTTTGTTTGTTCTTATTTATTTGTTATTTGCAACCATTATTTATACGTGTTAAATAATATTTCGCTTTGTTTTATCTATTTTACAATAGTGTTAGAATTTTTGTTGTTGGTGTTGTTATTCAAAATGCCCCATAAGTTTTTAAATGCAGAATATGCAGATATCATATTTATGTACGGATTCTGTAATGGGAATGGCAGAGCTGCCGCAAGAGAATATCATAGTCATCCTGGTCGTCGAGTTCCCTGTCATTCAACATTTGCATCAGTTTTTATTTATTTGCGAGAACATGGCACATTCCCTAAAGCAAATACAGAACGAAATGTAGATCATGAGCAGGAAGATAATATTCTTGATGCTGTTATTGCGAACCCCACAATAAGCACCAGGAAAGTAAGTCGACAACTTTATGTTACCCAATCAAAAGTGACTAGAGTCTTACGAAAAAATAATTTATACCCATATCATATTCAATTAGTTCAACGGCTACACCCTGGAGATAAAATCCATAGGTTAGAATTTTGTAGGTGGATTGCAAATCATAGACCAGTACTGTATAGAACATTGTTTACAGATGAAGCACAGTTTACAAGGGATGGGATAAATAATTCCCGTAATTTACATGTGTGGGCAGTAGGCAATCCCCATGCTGTTCGAGAGTTTCGGTCTCAGTTAAGGTTTTCCGTGAACGTGTGGATTGGTGTGATAAATAACCAATTTATAGGACCTCACTTTTTTGATGGTCCTTTAAGAGTACAAGTTTACTTAGACTTTTTGCAAAATACTTTGCCTAATTTACTTGCCAACGTAGGTATCCGAGGGATGTATTTCCAACATGATGGAGCATCGCCTCATTTTTTAGTTGCGGTAAGAAATCATCTAAATAATGTTTTCGGCAACAGATGGATAGGACGTGCAGGTCCTATTTCATGGCCTCCAAGATCCCCAGATTTTAACCCCGTAGATTACTATATTTGGGGACGATTGAAAGAATTAATTTATTCACAAAATATTAATGACCGACAACAAATAATTGATAGAATTATCCTTTGCTCTAATGTTATTAGAAACGATCCCTTGACTATCCGTAAATCAATAAGGCACTTAACGATTCGGCAACAAAAATGCGTAGAAGCTGGAGGGTTTCATTTCGAACAACTACTGTAATTGTTAATTTATTACCATGATTTTATTTTCTAGTATACATGTTATCATTATTCTATGTATGTAGTATTAGTTTTTTTTTAAATTTCTTAGTTGTTCGTTATTCTAATTCGTTAAAATGTATTTATTGTTTGTTGATGAAATTTAAACGAAATAAAATATTTCTAATAAATACATATGAACTTATGTTTAATTTATTTGAGACTTCAAAAATGTACAGGGTGATTTTTGTTTAAAAATTAATTAAAAATTTATAACTAGGCCTGGAAATTGAATAAAATGATATTAACGGTGTAGGCACAAACGTCCGGTTAGACTCGTTTTAGTTTAAATGTATACCATTAACAATTTTGTCTTTAAGTTATAACATTATAATGTGACCCCTTAAGTTGATTTTTCAGTTTTGCTCAAAATCAAAACTTAATAAAAAAATAAAAGAAAATGTGACAAAAATGTCACATACACAGTTTTGATTGTCTATCTATGTACTTTAAAAATATCTTATAATTTAAAAAAATCTTATACAGGGCGAACTTTTTGATATGAATCGTCGAGATTAATTTTTCCTAAGCCAATCCTGGAATTTTTAAATTTTGAGGATATGAATTAAATGCTAGACACCAGTGTAAAGATCCATCAAAAAATTAGAGAAATCTATTTAAGTTATAACATTATAATGTGACCCCATAAGGTGATTTTTCAATTTTACCCAAAATCAAAACTTAATAAAAAAATTAAAGAAAATGTGACAAAAATGTCACATACACAGTTTTGATTGCCTATCTATGTACTTTAAAAATATTTTATTATAATTTAAAAAAATCTTATACAGGGCGAACTTTTTGATATGAATCTTCAAGATTAATTTTTCCTAAGCCAATCCTGGAATTTTTAACTTTTGAGGATATGAAATAAATGATAGACACCAGTGTAAAGATAGTAGAAAAGTATATTAATAACGAAGGGGAGTTGCCACTTTTTAATGCTCATATGATATACCCCTTAAGGGACTCTACATATGGTAGAAGTCTGTAAGGTTCCTCATGACTCACCCTGTATAAAATTCGCCCCTTCTTCTTTAAATTAAGAATATTTTCTTAGAAAGTTACTTCTCTTGTGCACGATAGAACTTCTTTCACAAAGGGACTTTCTGTTATCCTCCTTTTGAAATTTGAAACCCAAGTTATGTATCACTTGCCATAGACTTGTACTGCCAATGTCGTCAAATTTTTTATCTATTTGTTAGGTATTTACGCGTTTTTTCCTTAATTTATATTAATTATTTTATGTTGATATTTATCATAATTAATTGGATGCTAGTGACCCTTAATATTTTTATCGAAACAATTTAATTTATTTGATACCAATATTCGGGAATCACTCGCGTCGGCGCACATCTGTGCGTTTGTAAAGGACCTTTTTGGATTTTTAACTAGCAGTACCGTATGAACCGCTAAAGTGTCCGTACTGCAAAAGTGAAATATGTTGTTCTTCGGTGTTCCGCTTGCTCAGAAGAAAACGTGTGGGGGCCCTTAAGAATTCCAGAACGCAGACATACCACTAGGTGAGTCTCCTTATAATGTTGGCCACTTCAGATTTTGTTTCCTGTTATTTAAATTTAATAATTTAAACGACCGCCTAATGAATTAAGGTTCCCTTGCATCCAGAACTGAGCTAAATTTAAGGGAAAAATCAGCACTAATAATTCCGAGAGAATTGTATTTAAGGTCACATGTTCCTTGTTGGCCCTCATTCGATAAATGGTATCACGATTGTTTATGTTAAATATGTTGAATTTTTTATTTTGTTATTGGAATGTTGACAGATAGTGATGATTTAGATTGAGTAAGATAGGAAAATTTGTTTGGGTTTAAATATTTTTGATAATTTTGAAATTTCGTATTAATAATAATAATAATAATAATAAAGGTCTTTATTGTTTTCATTACAGCATTTTACAAAATTAATATTACTAATAGTTTATTAAAGAAAACAAAAGGCGAAGTTCACTTTCCAAAGTTTAAAAAAAAACACTTGGAAAATGTTCTTCCACTTAACCCAATGATGGTGTTTATATACATATGTAAATATGAGTAGGTATATGAACTAAATCTAAACATATTGAAAAATCAAAATATAAACAAAAAACTATATCTTTATATTTTTATATTTTAGAGGGGACAGGTAGAACAATTACGATTTAAGTGCATTGCTTGCTAAATAACAAGGTTTTGTATTTACATTTGAAAGTAAGAGGGTTAAGATTTTTAAATATAATAGGAACAGAATTATACAATTGAAAAATTTGATATGAAAACGAACGTCTAAATAGTTCGGATCTAAATTGAGGTGGTGATAGTAGACCTTTGAATCTTAAATTTAAGTTGTGAACATCTGTCCTAAAGGATATTTTTTTGTAAAGATAAATGGGGATTTTATACAAGACAATTTTGTGGTATAGCGTAGTTGCATGATGAATTCGTCGGTTTTCCATTTTTAGCCAACCGATTTCTTTGAGTTTATGTGATATCCTTTGATATTTTCTTATACCGTATATGAGTCTTAAGCAACTGTTTTGTATTTTTTGTATTTTTTTTTTGAAGGTTACTGTTAAATTTGGACCATAGACAGAATCAGCAAAATTAAAATTTGATAGTACAAGTGATTCACATAGTGATATTTTAATACTTTTAGGCAACAACTTACGATTACCGTATATCAATTTTAATGAGCTATAAGCTCTCTGAATCAATTTAGTGATGTGTTTTTCAAACCTTAATTCACAATCAATTAAAACTCCTAAGTTTTTAGCTTCATTTACTATGGTTAGTCTATCATTATTAATTTCAATACCTAATTCTTCAATAATTTTGTCACGATTACGACTTGATCCAAACAACATCACATTAGATTTTGAAGCATTAATTAGTAAACAGTGCTCAGTTGCTGATCCAACAAAAGAATTCAAATCACGATTAATTATCTCACACGCATTTTGTGATAGATCTGGAGGGAAACTGTAATAAATCTGAGTGTCATCGGCATATAGGTGAATTTTACAGTTTTCTAAAGAATTAATAAGGTTCGAAGTGTATATTGAAAAAAGCAGAGGGCCTAAAATGGAACCTTGGGGTCCGCCCGAGTGAAGATTTAAAAATTCTGATTTATGTTCATCGATTTTAACACATTGTTTGCGATTTTCCAAAAAATCTTTAATAAATAATATAGCGTTGTCAGCAAAACCTATATAATGCAAGATGCTTAATAATAAATTATGATTTATCGTATCGAAAGCTCTACTAAAATCTAATAGAGTTAAGATAGTACAATGCCCTTTGTCAGTTGCAGTAATGATATCATCTAATATTTCCAGAAGTGCTGTTGTACAGCTATACCCTCTGCGAAAACCTGATTGAACAGGGGGCAACAATGAGTTATTTGATAAATGTTCTGTTATTTGCTTTTCCACTGCTTTTTCTAAAATTTTGGATAGCATTGGTAAAATGCTGATCCCCCTAAGGTCTTTATACTCAGTTGGGTTTTGTTTTTTGGGTATCACTTTTACAATTGCTTTTTTCCAGACAGTAGGCACAACATTGTTTTTATAGAAATAAATTTATTAAATACAAAATTTGGGGGAATTTGATATGATATTTTGATTCAAAATTAGCAAAGACAAAAGAAATAAATCGAAAATCGGAAAAAAGTACACAACAGCAACAACGATTGTTAGATGGTGTCAATTTTCAAGTGTCACTAAGACATTCTGTGTGTTGGTTTGTTCGTTGGCTTGGTTCTGTATAATAAAATAACTGATTTGTCAATTTTCGATGACGTACACATTTCAAATTATAAATGGTTTTATTTTAAAAACTTTTGGCTTTTTTAATAAACTGATTATTTAATAAATAAAATAACTTGTATAGTGACTATTACAATATAATTTATAAAACAGCATATTTCACATATGAACATAATCCATTCTTAAGATAAGCCGGTTTACACGTGAACTACCTTCAGTGGCTTAAGTTCTGTTAAATTATTTTATAAAAATTATAAATTAATAACTTTATTGGTCACAGGAGCTAGTGTGTTATTTTTAAAAATAGGCTATTTAATAATGTATCAGCTGGCACAATAAATATTACATTACAAATAGATAATGTAGAACTTTTCTTGAATTTCAACTTTTAGATGCAAACTTATATCTTTATATCTGTGTCTAACCCCAAAGGAAAAACACTGGAGTTGATCCAAACCTTCAATTACTTATATTGTCACTTTTTGTAATAATTTGTCTCATTATTCGACACCCTCGCTTTGGCGAATGAAATTATAGCTCGAAAAAAAAAACGCATTCAATTTATACCTGAGAGCAATTAGTGAAAGTCGAACCTGGGAGAGTTGCAACTCGACGAACAAAAGCAAAACACGAGTGGCGTTATCCGAGATGATCGAGTGCCGGGGAAACTCCCTTGAGAATTCAGGGAGAAGCCGGGAGTTGAAAGTTCCCAATTTCGCCTGAAGCATACCGTAGCGAGCCCGGCTAAAGAGAAAGAGATCCCGAAATACGACAGTGCCTAACAAAAACATCAAAATGTTATTGTTTCATTGTGAAACTGGAATTGCAGGGGAAGTAAAAGAGATAAAAGTACCCAAGTGTCCACTTATATTTTAGCTTTGAAAATAAATTTAGAAAACAAAGTGGAAAGGGCAGCTATTCAAGGAGCAAAATCTAAAACTGCCGTAATTTATATTTTAGATAGCGTTTGAAAAACTTCAGTATACGAAGAAAAATATATTTTTTTAGAATCTACTAATTACAGGACACTGTAAATTATTATATTATGAAAAATTCTGGTATCTTAATGTTTCTTTCACTTCTAGTTACATTCTCTTTCTTTTCTTCTGTTAATTTTTGTTAATTTCTATTACTTTTTCGTGATTATTAGTCAAATTCTGAAAAATTCTGTTATCTTAATTTTTCTTCTACTTCTAGTTACAGTCTTTTTCTTTTCTTCTGTTAATTCATTGTTTTTATTTATTTTTCGTGATTATTAGTCAAATCTAGTTCGTGAGTATTACTTAATTCTTGTTCATCTTCTATTTCTGAATTGTTTTCTATATTTTTTTAAATTATTTTAATTGTTACTCCTAGTGACAGCTTTTCTGCTTCTTTAAATTCCACATCTCTCTGAAGTTCTATTTTTCTGGTTTTTTATTCCATAAGCAATAACTATTTAGTGCATAACCTAGGAATAAGTATTTTTTACTTCTTGGATCCAGTTTTTTAAGTAAGGTAAACCTGGGTAAGTGTGAATCAGGGGTAACTGTGAACATATCATTTTAAAATGACAGGAGTACACCGATAGAAGTGCGTTTTTTTGTTCGTAGTAGTATATCATTCTAGAACACTTGCCCGCTAAAAAGAACCGTGTTATTTTTAAAATACAAGGAAAAATACATTTACTAACGTAAGTTATTTTTAATTATTGCTATTGTATTTGTAATATGTTATTGTTTAACACAGTATATTTGCGTGTTCACACTTACCCCTTAGTATTTCGCATAATGAGGTAAGTGTGAACATTTCATCAGTGCAAGTGTAAACGTACATTTTTGCGGTGTAAAAACTCAATAAAAAATTTTTATTTCAGAATATGCCAAGAGTCTACGTAAGAAAGACTAATAGGGGAGGGGCTTATTCAAAGGAAGATATAAATTTAGCTGTGGCTGAAATTAAACGCGGAGCTCTAACCATAGATTATATCATATTCCGAAAACCACTCTATTTTATCACCTGAAAGGTACCCGAGGAAAAAAAGCAAGACACAAGGCCGTTCTACAGTGATTCCAAAAGAGGATGAAATCAAATTAGCAAATGCTCTTCGCACACTTAAGAAATGGGGCTTTGGAATCACGAGAAAAGAATTGCTGATGGTTGTTGCAAGTTATGTTGAACAAAATAATATTAAGACACCATTCAAGAACAACATACCTGGTGATTATTGGTTTAGAAACTTCAAAATACGTCACCACCTGAATTTAAAGAAGCCCCAATTAGTTGAGTACGCCCGAAAAAAGATGGCAGATCCGTTCATCATTAATGCATATTTCAATATTTTGAATCAAACTTTATAACAAGCCTGAACGAATTTGGAACCTAGATGAGAGTTCTTTTTCTCATGATCCTTATAAAACAAAAATTGTTGGTGAAAGGGGAAAAGCTTGTTCTAAAACCGTGTCAGGTCCGGGCCGGGAAAATCCAACGGTTTAGTTGCTGTATCTGCGTCCGGATTAAAAGCCCCTCCACTCATTGTATATAAGGGGAAGAATATTTGGGATGCCTGGGTTCCAGAGTTGGGTAGTATCTGGATACTTCTGTATCCGGATTACTTAACGTGTATCCGAAAGCTGTATCCGGATACTTTTCAAATTTTGTATCCGGCATCCGTATCCGTGATCAAATTTGTAAGTATCCGGATACCGGATACTTTTTTCGGAATTCGGATACTTTTAAATTATTTACCACAATCTTAAATGATCCAATCCATATTACATCTATTAAAATATACAGTGTGTCTACTTAAGTTGGAACCATATATGGAAAAAAAATTATTATTGATTTTAGGAAAAAAGTTATTCCTGATAAAAAGTCCTGCATGACCTAATACAGTCATCAGATATCAAATTTTTCAAGCCGTATACGAGGTTTGTCAAAAAATGTGAATTTTGATCAAGAGTAAAGTACGTTTATTTTTGACAAAATCGAAAATTTTCATTAAGAAAATTGCTAAATTCTTCACAAACATCAAGAAAAGTATTATGTTTATAGTAGAGAAGAGAATTATGGATTACCGTAATTAGGTGGATCAATGCAAAATCTAGAAAAAATATGATTTTTCAGATAGATAGGTGTAATTGCATATTTGAATGTAATTTTCAATTCTAATCAACTTCTCTTAATGAAAATTTTCGATTTTGTCAAAAACAAACATTTACCCTTGAGCAAAATTCATATTTTTTGACAAACCTTGTATATGGCTCAAAAAAATTGATATCTGATGACTGTATTTTAAGTTTTGGGTCATGCATGACTTTTTATCAAGAATAACTTTTTTTCCTAAAATCAATAATAAAATTTTTTCCACGTGGTTCCAACTTAAGTAGACACACTGTATAATCGAATTACTTTGAGCCTACCCTGTACAATTAAAAATAAAAGACGTACTTTTCAATATTACAATATTTAAGACACAATTACAATAGGTTCCTACTTAAATAAAAAATAGTAAAATAATTATTTTATTATGATTTGTTGTTTTATTTGGTGCACCCTGTAAAATTTAAATTAACGCAAAAACATTCTCATCGCCAAGGTGAATTCACTCAGTATACAGACGGTCGGGATTCAGCATCTTGCAGCACGTTTTTACAGGAAAAATCCTGCAAACCCTTGTCCGGTGTTAGCGTCATGAACTTGACAGATGGCTCAATCAAATACTACCACGACTAAAATGCTATTGTTTCGAGAAATGTTATATTTTAAATGATTTTCGGGCATCTTTAAGGATATTTTTGTTTGTGTCGATATTTGAAGTAAAACCTTAATGATATTTTGCATCCATTAACCCAAAAATGTAATCTTCTTTGTTTTTTGACTTGTGGCGGTTTTTGATTGAGCCATCGTTGTGGAGGTTCCATTAGGCCAGTTACGTTTCAGTTGGCAAAGAAAACAGACGGTTGTTCCTGTGTTTTTATATAGTGCAATATAACTAAATTTTATGTATCAGTTTTAGTGCCTAACTATACGCAAAGGTAAGTAGGTGTAGGTACCTCGAATTTTTTGTTTTGTAAAATGTCTAATTACATTATTAGTTCTTAAAATGTAGTTGAGAAAATACATTTATTTAAGTCGTCATCAACATCAATAAAGTATACAGATCTGACAAGATCAAATATACGAGCCTGCTTTACCTATGCCAGAACGAAACATTCAGCAATCTCTCACTCCTCCTCCTTTCGACGCTCTCGACTCTACGAAGTACCGCTCGTCGGAGGATCCACAAAAAATGAATTGTCGAATACATCTGGAATTGACGAGAATATCGAAAGGCTGTATAAACTTGACAAGTCGCGCCAACAACGAGCTTAATTCGTTAGATATATATGGACACGACACTGGCTGGTTTTAGGCGCGGTTCAGGCGCGACTCGTTTTATTAACATGCACCTTTATATTTGATTGTTCATTTTGTTCTAATGTTTTATATTCACAGAATAAAAATAATTAACAATTTATTTTTTCCTGTTTCTATTATATCGCTTTCCATTTCGATAATTTATTTATGCCTAGTATTGTTCCAAATGAAGAAGACTCGTATCCGAGAATGTCATTAGCTGCCATCAAAAAAGGCTGGTTGGAGACAGACATTTTTTTAAATTACTTTGAGAAAACTCTGCTGCCTGCTCTGGGACCATACAGACCTGTTCTGATTATTTATAATGGTCATAGCACCCATGTTAACATTCCTCTAATAGAATTGGCAACTGCCAATAATGTAACAATTCTCAAACTTCCCCTACACACGAGCCACCTTCTTCAGTCACTAGATAATTGTTAACAAATAAAATGTCCCTTTCAGTGAAAAAGTCTTTATATTTGGTGAGAGTAGATTTAAACAAGTTAATGAACTTCTGCAGAGGGTTTGAGTTCAAGGCTATAAAATAATTATTGTTAAGAAATTCTTCAACTTTGAGTATGTAGTTCTCTTTATTCATAATAACTAAGCAATTTTCTTTGTCAGTATTATATATGAATAAATATATTAATATTGCTTGTAAAAGAACTTTATTTTCTCTGACATTTTTTACGTCGTCGTTGACAAGTATATATGAATCAATGTTTCTTTTTATAATACAGGGTGATTTATGGGTGATTTATTTTTAATACATAATAGATTCTCGGCCTCTTAACATCAAACATAAAAATAACTAAAAACTTGCAACAAAACGCTGAACTGGTTTCTTAATTCTAGAAGAACGTCTAGGAACAAAACTTTCCACTTCATTTCGAATGATTGATTCTTCATTACGATTGGTAGGTTCTAAATTTTCTATTGATTTTGTTTGGTGTTCTGGAATATTATTTTCTTGTAAATTTTGTTCAATATCATGTTCTTGGTTTCCAATAGTTGTGGGTTGATCTGATGTTTTATTTTTCCCATTCGTTTGCTGAGGTAGTGTTTGAGTAGACTTCCCACAAAATAGCTTCTTTTGTAGAACTACAGGAGTTATTTGCATCTCAGATGGACATTTTAATGATTTCAACGTATTTGTTACATTTCGATTTTGGTCTGCTACTTGAGGTTTCTCAACTTGACATGGTCTCAATTGATTGTAGTGTCTTTTTATATTTAACCCATCGTCCAATTCAATAAGATAATGCAATTTCCCCAATCTCTGAGCTACTATACCATATTTCCAATATTGCGATCCTGTGTAGTGCCT
This sequence comes from Psylliodes chrysocephalus, assembly GCA_927349885.1. Classification (NCBI taxonomy): domain Eukaryota; kingdom Metazoa; phylum Arthropoda; class Insecta; order Coleoptera; family Chrysomelidae; genus Psylliodes; species Psylliodes chrysocephalus. Next base: position 18,216,697 of record OV651828.1, read on the forward strand.
TGATTGGACTCTCTGACCTACTTCATAAAATTTGTCAAATTTTGTTTGTTCGAAATTGGAGTTCGTTTTTGTGAAGTTTCTAATAAGATCTAATTTTGTTCTAATTTTTCTCTGTAAAAATATTTCTGCTGGTGTATTTCCATTAACCAAAGGAGTAGCTCTATATTTAAACAAGATAGCCTGTAGTTTTTGGTGTATTGTTCCGGGTTCATTAGACATACAGTTTAATTTATCTTTTAATGTTTGGCAGTAGCGTTCCACTTGCCCATTTGTTGCTGGATGGCCAGGGGCTATAAATCGTTGAACTATTCCATTTCTATGACAAAATTCCTGGAATTCATCGGATTTGAATATTGAAGCGTTATCGCTAACTAATATCTCGGGCAACCCAAAACGACTGAACATTTCTCGTAGATGATTGATAGTACTAGAGGTGGTCGGGGGTTTAGAACACATCATAACTTCTGGCCATTTTGATCTGGCATCAACAGCAAGTAAAAAAAAATGATTTAAAAATGGACCAGCATAATCTATGTGAACACGTTGCCAATTACTCACTGGAGGTTCCCAGTGATGGATAGGTGCTTTTACAGGATTCTTTTTAATATTACAACACTCTTTACAACATTTCACTATATTTTCGATGTCAGACTCAATACCTCTCCAATAACAGTGATTACGAGCTAAATTTTTCATTTTTACGATACCTATGTGTGTAGTATGTAATTCTTTTAATAAGGCTGATTGAAGTTTCTTCGGAATGATAACTCTGTTCCCTCTAAATAAAATTCCGTCCTGCAGGGAGAGTTCTGGATCACGAAGGGTTCCTATCGAGATAGATTCCTTTAGTTTTATAAGCTCAGGATCACGGTTAGTTTCTTGTGCTATTTATTTAGCTGTAATTGTGTCTGTTGAAATTTCATTTATTGTATGTATGTTGAGTACCTCGTCCACGACTCTTTCTTCATCTTTTTTGTATTTTATAGGATTTCTAGAGAGATAATCGACGTTGACGTGATCTGAAGATTTTCTATATTCGATGGAGTAGTCGAAACCAGAGAGGAATTGAGCATATCGTATCATTCTTGTAGCTGTTAGAGTTGGCAATTGTTTTGATGGATTAAATATTGTCATTAATGGTTTATTATCTACAATGAGTTTGAATTTCCTGCCATAAATATATTGAAAAAGCTTTTTAAAAGACCAGTAAATTGCTGTTGCTTCTCTATCGAGCTGACTGTAATTTCTTTCAGCCTTTGATAATGATCTGGATATAAAAGCAACAGGTCTTTCCGTGCCATCTGATAATTGATGTGAAAGCACTCCGGATATCCCATGAGGACTTGCATCTGTGGCAAGAATAACTGGATATTCTGGTGTGAAAGGCATAAGAACTTGATCACCAGCGATTTCGGCCTTAGCTTTTCTAAAGGCGGTTTCGCATTCTTTAGTCCAACGAAATTTTGCATCTTTCCGTAGTAAATAGTTTAATGGATGAAGAATTTCAGAAACATTTCTTATAAATTTTGCATAATACATAACTAGCCCTAAAAATTGTTGAACTTCTTCGACATTTGTTGGAGTTGGAGCATTTAATACAGCTTTCACTTTGTCTTCAGATTTTTCCAAACCTCTTTCTGATATCACATGTCCTAAATATTTGATTTTTTTTTCTAGAAATTTGCATTTATTTTTGTTAAGGTGTAGATCGTATTCTCGTAACCTTTGTAATACTTTGATTAGTCTTGATTTACACTCTTCCACAGTTGACCCCTGTATCAAGATATCGTCAAAATATACTGTAGTACCTTCTAAATCTTGAACTATCTGATCAATAATTTTGTGGAATTCATTTGGTGCTGTTTTTATACCAAAGAATAGACGCTTAGCGATATAAGTTCCTCGGTGAGTTGAAATTGCTTGAATTTTGGAACTTTCTTCATCAACTGGTAAGTGCAAATATGCCTTGAATACATCTAATGTACAAAAATATTTACCATTTTGCATTTTGTTGAAAATATCTTCGATTTTTGGTATGGGGTACCGATTATTTTGAAGTTGCTGGTTCACTGTCACCTTGTAATCTGCACAGATTCTTATTTTTCCATCAGGTTTTGGAATGATAACCAGTGGCGTTCCCCATTCAGATAGATCTTTTTTTTCAATAATACCTTGTCGCTCTAGAGAATCCAGTTCCCGATCAACTTGGTCCTGTAGAGCATATGGAATTTTTCGAGGTCTAAAGAAAATTGGTTTAGCTTCAGGTTTCATCAATAGGGAACATTTATAATTGGGTATTTTCCCTACTTCTTGACAAAATACGTCTTGAAAATCTTGTAATATATCATCTAATGAATTAAGTTTTGGAGAATTTGAAGAAATCAGGCCTACATCATTGAAATTGATATTGAATTTCCTAATCCAACTTCTTCCCATAATAGGGCTTCCATAATTAGGTACAACATACAAGTCGCCATTCTGCTGCTTATCTTTGTAGGACACGTTAACTTCCACAACACCCAAGGGTTGGAATACGTGTTTAGTATACGATCGAAAATAAATGTCGGTCCTTTTTAGGGGAAGTTTAAGATTTAACAGTTCGAAATCTATTTGTGATATTATAGAGACCGGACTGCCTGTATCACATTCAAAAGTCCAAGGTTTCTTATTAATTTGTAGTTCAACCATAAATTTGGGCTCGTTAATTTTTGAAGAAGTTCCGTTAAAGATATCGACAATTTGATTTATCGTGAAGTATTCACTGGTATCTGAAGAATCTGAGTCATAGTCAATATTATGTATGTTCGTATTTTGATTTAATTTATTCGTAATACAAACATCCGAAATGTGCCCTTTCTTTTTGCATTTTTGGCAGCGAAGTTGGTTATAAGATGTGCAGTCTTGGGTCTTGTGATTTCTTTTCCCACATCTTAAACATTTGCCATCGAGTCCTAATTTTTGAAAATTTATGGTATTCTTTCTCCTGTTTGCTGGGTATTCAGTTTGATGTTCTTTTGATCTGCTATCGTTTTGTCTTCTTCCAAAATTTGGGAATACGGCTTCAACTTTTTGAACAGTAGACGTCGAAGCACACTTATAGTCTTCTCTATTCTGTATTTTTGAAGCCTCAATCGAATAAGCAATTTGTAACATTTTGTCTAATGAGATATTTGACTGCTGTAAAATTTTTTCACGAATTTCTGTGTCATTTAATCCTCGAATGAACTGTGCCCGCAGAAGAAGATTGATAACGGATCCTGCACATTTTTGATCATTACATTCGGTTTTTATGTCACACGTCTTGATTAGCTCTTTTAATGCAGCAACGTATGTAGTTAATGACTCACCAGGATTTTGGGTTCTTGAGAGAAATTTGTGTTGTTCCGTCAATATGTTCCTTTTGGGAGTAAGGTGGTTTCTTAAAAGGGTTATTAACTCTGTATAGTTTTTGTCTGCTGGAAGATCAGGAGCTGTTAAACTTGAAAGGAGCTTATAATGTTTACTTCCTAGGCAATTAATCAGAACCATTACTTTAGCTTCATCTGTTTCAGGCTCATCTTTATTAAGTCCTTTGATTTTGAAAAAATTTTCTAGCCTCTGATGATAACTGTCGAAGTTTTCGGAGGTTTCATCAAAATGTTCGAAGGTTAAAATCTGTGTCTGAAGAAGATCTTTGACTGTATTTGAACGTTGTTGTAGATTATTTATTAGGGCGCTTAGAGCATTTACCAATGGTGTTAGATCTTCTGCTGAAGTTGTTGACATAATGCAGCTTAGTATCGTGCAAACCTTATTTACCAGCGTCGCCAAAATATTATATATGAATAAATATATTAATATTGCTTGTAAAAGAACTTTATTTTCTCTGACATTTTTTACGTCGTCGTTGACAAGTATATATGAATCAATGTTTCTTTTTATAATACAGGGTGATTTATGGGTGATTTATTTTTAATACATAATAGTCAGCCTTAGAGATAATAAGATTATTGTTAAGTAATTTGTCTTTAATGGATTTTAATAAATTAATATGTTGGTTAATAAGTGTATTTTTATGGAGTTTAATAGTGTTAAAAAATAAGTTTCTATTGAAAATGGAGATGCAGTGTGATTTCAAAAGATTCGTTAGATCAATATCATTAGAAAAGTGGTTAATAATAAAATCTACATCAAGAGACAGTTCATCAATATCTTTTTTTGTGAATCTTAGGTTTAACTGCAAATTTTAAACCTAAGGAGAGAAACGCAATTTCAATATCATTAAAACTAATGTTAGACAAGTTTTTAACTCTGTATGAAGATTAAAGGAGGAAAATTTATGTTGACAGTTAGAAGAATGATTGTATTTTTTATGTATTAAGTTGTTAAGTTTGAGCTTTAATCTATTGAATTTAATGTGTTTAAAAAACCGACATCATCCTAAATGTTGTTAAGATTAACTTGCAACAATAGATAAGGAATTACCTGAACCAGTTGGTCACATAAAATTTTGAGATCATTGTTAATGGAGTTGATTTTAGAGTAGTTTTCAGAAATTTCAGAGTAAATGATCCTCTTCTCAATGTTATAGAAGAGCTTCTTAGAAACGTTCTTAGGTTGTTTCGCTTTAGCAAATGATGGAGTGACTCGTTGGTTTTAACAGTGATAAAGGAACCAAATATCTAGATAAACATTTGATCTTCTCATTCTATTCTATTTGTTAACAATTTTATTTTAAAAAAACTTATTTGCCTCTTTTGTATGGCCTTCCTAAAATACATAAATTAGAGATTGCAATGAGATCTGTCGTCACTTTCTTAAACTCCCCTGTATCTTCCTTTGCAAAATTTTTCAATGACTTCCTTAACTCTTTTCTTAATTGTAAACCCAAATATACTGTTTTAAATTTAATTGTTTAAGTTAACAAAATTAAAAACATAAATCTAAGTTCTTAAGGTAAGTTAGTTTCTTTTGATGTTAGCAATTTATTCACTAATGTTCATAGAGAGGAAACCTTTCCTATTATCAAGGACCTTCTTACTAAAAATAACTTCAACCTTTATTCTATCAATATTATCTATATGACGAAACTTCGTTTGGAGGTTTTCCTAGTTTTGGGAATCATAATGATTTTAGTTATTTTCCATCACTTAGGGATATATTGTCATGTGTCATAATGTAGGTTGGAATTACCCCCTACATATATATTATGTCAGTTGAATAAAGTTTAGTTGTCACCTTAGATTATACAAACCTTAGATGGAACATAAGACACTGCGCATAATCCTATTTCGAAATTATTCACACCCACCAATCACAGTTGAGAACATCACATGTCAGAGCGTTGTCCATCCAAATTTAATGTGTCAACGACAATTAATTTGGTATTTTCGTGACTTAAATTTTGGAAATTAACGAAGAAAATGCCAAGATGTGTTGTAAGAAGCTTTATTTATAATAAAAGTGCGAAATGTGACGGAGATAAAAGAAACTTATATTTATTTCGGTGAGATATTTAATTTTTAAAGATTCTGTCGACGTCCATATTTGTTGATTTGAAAATAAACAGAATCGAACTTGGTCATTGGTACATGTTATAAGTAGCAAATAAAGGTTATTTTTATATACTGTTTACTATTTCTTGTTTCATGGGAATCTGTTTTTAAGAAGTGGAAAGAGAAATATACAATCAAATACAAAAATATCAATTTCATTGCCAATTTATTCGTTTGAAACTTCACAACTGGTTTCAATAGTTTTTTCAAAACTATTTAGTATTTCTCTATAACAGTGTTACTCAAAGTGTGCTTCGCAGAGCCCTGTGAGGCCATTGTGAGGACTCCGCGAAAAAAATAATCACAATAAAAAAAACAGTACTCTCGCCACACAATGGAGGGACCTGGCTTGAGGACCTTTTTTTTGAGAAGTAATATGGATATGATTTTGCTTTAGGACTTTTTCTTATTTTATTTTTTATGGGTGAAATGGATTTGGGATAATTCTTGCAAGGAATCTTTGAAATTAATCAAAAATAAATTAACAACAAATTATGTTCTTGTGCATTTTCAGCCTGAGTTGCCAATTAAATTAATCGTAGATGCATCAAATGTGGGAATAAGGGCCATGATATGTCATGTTTTTGAAAAAAATATTGAAAAATCTATAACTTCTGCTTCGCGTACCTTATCAAAGTCCGAACAAAAATATTCCCAAATTGAAAGAGAGCAATAATTTTTGGCTTAAATAAACTTAATGAATATTTATATGGATATTTCTTTATCCTAGTTACAGATCACTTACCTCTGGTAACTATTTTTAACCCAGCTAAAGGTATACCCCAATTTTCAGTGAACAGACTACGTAGATGGGCAGTAATATTGTCAAATTACAATTATAAAATTGAATATGTGAAATCGGAGCATAATATAAAGCCGATTTTTTATCACGTTAACCTATTGAAAGTCAAAATGAAGAAACATTTGAAAAATATTTTTTAAATTATGTGTTTTATCTGTTGAGGGCTCTGTCAAATATTTCGCTTTTCAAAAAGGTTCCGTCGCCAAAAAAGTTTGAGAAACACTGCTCTATAATAATATGGGATCTATCCATTTAATTTACATTTTATTTTCTCTAATAAAGTAATATATTTTGTAATCGCAGCAAGTGCCAAAACGATCTACTTTATGCAACCAGTTATAAAGTAGAACATTATGCAACTGATTACGAAAAGTTGATTATGTCACCAGTTACGAAATGAAAATAAATAAAACTGCCTCTTTTTTTGGTTTTTAAGTCGAAAAATCGAAAAATCGAAAAATCGAAAAATCGAAAAATCGAAAAATCGAAAAATCGAAAAATCTAAAAATCTAAAAATCGAAAAATCGAAAAATCTAAAAATCGAAAAATCCAAAAAACGAAAAATCGAAGGAACCAAATATCGAAAAAAGCAATGAATAGTGACATTTCACATTTGAAAATATGACATTACGTTTAACAACAAAAAAAAAACAAAAAAAGAAAAGCTGTCAATTGCTTTTTATTTTTTAAATAATTGAACACCGTTATTGAAAACTACCTAGAAATGTTAGGGGTAAAATTTTGACGTACTCCTTTAAGGATAATTGGTAAAAATATTTTTTTTTCAAATTTATCGCGGGTAATGTCAAAAATCAGATCTGCAACACTGCACATGTCCCTTATTTTTATTATTACTATCGAAAAAAAAAAAAAACGTCGTAGGGCAATCAAATACAACAATTTTCTGAAATATTTGATTGGAAGTACCTACAAAAGAATGATAGTGAATCATTTTTCAACACAATTTTATAAATAATCAAGACAAAATTAGAAAAAATCTTGTATGTAAACACTTTACATAAATAGCTATTAATTGATTTCCTAATATTTTAAATCATTGACCGGTATTTTCCGTAAATAATTAAATCATAAATAATTACCGGTATATAAGTACCAAAACATTTTTTTCTCTTCTGTCAAATAAACTTAAAATATTATAACGAACGAAAAAAATTTAATTATTTATTTTATTTTGGTGTGATCGTAGAAAAAATCTTGTGTGTAATTCGAGCAAAAAGTACTTTGGCTGTTTCGATAACTTTTTATCTCAACAGCTGTTTGATTATAATAATTTTATAAACTTTTAGTTAGGGTCGATTTCACCGTTTCGTTTTAAAATATTAAACGAAGATTAAAATGACATTTTTATATTAACAAAAATAAAGTTTAAATTACTAAATGGAGTTTAAAATCACATTTTTACATTAACAATGTCATTTTAATCTTCGTTTAGTAATTTAAACTTCGTTTGACACAACGGTGGAATCGGCCCTTAGCTAGTTATATATTGATAAAGTGTTATTACCCTCTTCACAAATGAATCGTGCTAACAAATAAAGTCAAAAAAAGTCTCATAATTTTTTATCTTTTAGTTACCTATCAAAATTAGGTACCTACCTACAATACAAATATTTAAGTCCGGTCCAGAACATCTCCCTACTCCTTCCACCCAGTTTTTCGGTTTTGGCAAAATTCGCGCAGTGACAAATGCTTCCTATGTTACCTCTACCCTTTCTAACCTCTTTGGTTGTCACCCAGCCATCGACTAGTTCACTTCTACCTACCTATTTCCTATCCCTAGTCTCCCTATCATATAGAAGCGACATCACATCACATGTCACACATATAAGCTAAACACAAGTGTGTAAGTTTAATTATGGCTGTTTCCAGAAGTTGTTTTAAAATTTCTCCTGTAATTAAATCGACGCCAGCAGCTTTCTTAAAAACAAAATTAGTTTTTTATATTTTTTGCAATTTCCTTTGGAGAGGTTGGTTTGATGATTGAGTCATCTCTAGAAGTTCCCAGTTCAGTAATTATTCTCTTTCATTTGGTTGGAAGGTGTTCTGCAAATCTACTAACTTTTCATAATATGTTATTACTAGCTCAGCTGCCATTTGTATTCTTAATTGGAGCATTTTGCACAGTTGGCATTTTCAATCTCTTTGTAGCTTTCCATAAAGAATAATCAGTATCTTCATTTTTTGTCAACTCACTAGCAGATTCATTTTTGATTTATTATATCTCTTTTTTCAACTGCTGGGTGGCGTTTTTAAGGTTTGGTTTTATCTAAAAGAACTCTAATCTGATTCCATTTCCTCCTTAGTTTTCTTTTTGCAGAGATTAGGTTCCTTATTTCTTTTGAATAGTTATTTCCTGTTGTTGAACAATATGTAGAGTATTATCCCATGCTACTTGATATGTTAGTTCTACTTCTTCATCTAGCTGTGCTGTTGATCTTCTATTCCTGTATATTTTTTGATTAATTTATCATTTGTTTTTATGATTTCATGTATCTGGATTTTGAGCAACAGATTACTCCTCTTCATTTCCGTTTGTCTGAGTATAAATTGTTTTTAAAAATATTTTTATTGTCGATTGGTTATTATTTTTAGGGATACCTACTAATTTTTATATTTCGGTTTGGTCATGTTAAAATACATTAGATACTGTACACCTTAACACAATTTGAACTTGCCTCAATTTGATTAATTTGACCCACAAATGTTAGCTGACTACTCATACATTACATATGAAGTAACTTAAATGCAATGGAACAAAATTTTAGAGGTAAAAGTTAAAAACGACAGCGCTTACATTTAAATAAGTATTATCCGGAAGTAGTGAAGACTTAGCTCAATAAAAAAAAGGCAACGATTTTTGAAATACATGAGACATATTCACTGATACAAGTGATTATATTAAATCATATCTTACATGTGTACTTCTTATTATTACTTGCCCTATCAAATTATAATTTTTATGTCTGTCTTACTTTAAAATATGTTATGATTAAGAAAAGAGTTGAAACATTGGAAACTTTTATTTAACTAAATGTAAATTTATTATCTATCTGAAGACTCAGTTGATAGAGTTAATACAACAATAGTTTGCTACTTCAGCAGTGATTAGTGACGTGCATGAGAACCTTCAATTTAACGTTGGAAGCAACAGTTATCTGCAAAACGTATATAGGTTAACATTTAGCTTACACTATTGTCTTTTAATGTGTATACTATTGAGATTGAAAATCTAATGCACAATATTAAAAATTTTACTTTACCTAAATAAAAAGTTAAATTACAAGGACTGACAAATAAACGTCGACATTTTTCTTATAAATTCAGAAAAACCTTATTAGTGTAATTCCCCTATCCATGGTATGCAACCCGATATTTTTTTGTTTAAAAGGAGCTTCAGCCGAATCGCAGAGCGAACAAAGAAGGATTTGTAGGGATAAAAGGGCCTAGCCTGAATTGGCTTCGCGACGCTGCGGATAAAATTGAGGTGAGATAAAGATCAATATCACATTTATTTTGGAGTTTCATCTTAAGGCTATAAAATAAGCTGCAAAGTGGAAAATATTAGGTTTTAATCGAATTTATGTTTCATGTCAACATCAAAGTAAAATTGAGGGTTGTTTGGATTATAACTAAAAGTTAACATTGCACTAGATTGGATTATAAAGAAAAAGTTTTAAAATTTTGTGTTTTTAAGTATAGGTTGGGTATATTTTTAAGTATCTGCATCCATGATTTTGATCACTCAATTTAAATTATAATATATAATATATAATATATAATATATAATATATAATATATAATATATAATATATAATATATAATATATAATATATAATATATAATATATAATATATAATATATAATATATAATATATAATATATAATATATAATATATAATATATAATATATAATATATAATATATAAATATATAATATACAGGGTGGCTCACGCTCAACGGACCGGGGCTTTATGGGAAAACGACCAAAGATATAAAAAATTCGTTTGGGAAGAATACGTAGGTTACAGACGGCTACAATTTAAAATTTGATAGATGTATACAGGATGTCCCACATAAGAGAAAATATACAAAGTTATATTATTTTTAATGGAACACCCTGTTTTTTTATTTTAGAATTAAAAACTACATCAAAAATAATGTCAGTTAACTATTATTATTATTAGTTTTCGATTTATTTGAATTTTTAAGGAAAAAAAGTCTCCCAGAAATTAATTGTTTACTCTTGTTTGAATAATTTTTAAAGAACTAATTTTTTTTTCTTATGTGGGACATCCTGTATACATCTAACAAATTTTAAATTGTAGCCGTCTGTAACCTACGTATTCCTCCCAAACGAATTTTTTATATCTTTGGTCGTTTTCCCATAAAGCTCCGTCCCGTTGAGCGTGAGCCACCCTGTATAATATATAATATATAATATATAATATATAATATATAATATATAATATATAATATATAATATATAATATATAATATATAATATATAATATATAATATATAATATATAATATATAATATATAATATATAATATATAATATATAATATATAATATATAATATATAATATATAATATATAATATATAATATATAATATATAATATATAATATATAATATATAATATATAATATATAATATATAATATATAATATATAATATATAATATATAATATATAATATATAATATATAATATATAATATATAATATATAATATATAATATATAATATATAATATATGAGAAAATCAGATTTGCTATGTAATATAAAAAAAAATTAAACTCACCCTATACACTTGACTATATCACTTCTTAATCTCAAGGTTCGTAGGTTCAAAATACCATAATTTGGATCTCAATAAAGAGGTAGAAAATTATAACCTCCAAATTTCAACAAGACGTACTGGTTAAAAGTCCACTCAACGTTTGGTGGGTTTACAAAAAATTCATAATTTATAATTTTTAATGAACAATTCCCCTTTAATCGACATTCCTGATTTTCTTCAAATAATTTTCGACCTTACCCATCAAACCTTGATTAGAATGTTTACAAGTTTTAAGACCAAAAATATATAATAATTCTAATTCTGAATCAAAAGTTCTATAATAAATTTTCATTACCAAATTGTCGAAAATATTTAAATCAAAACAAATTTTCCTTCCTTACCCAATCCAAATCATCGCTTTTGGTCAACATTTCGATGACTATCTTAAAAATTTCAACATATTTAAAGTCAACAATCCAATTAATGGAAACAAAGATGAAAAATTACTTAATTTAAAACTCTAATAAATTAACTCTGTTCCAAAAGAAATTTTAACTACAACTATATAATGAAATTAAATAGCTAACTTTACTTATAGGAAACTCATTTTTCGTATCAAATGTATCCCAAAATGTATATTGTTCCCTTAGATTTGTATTTAAATTGTATCGCATATTTTAATAGTTTCTTCATAATTTCCTTTGTTCCTGTCCTTTTCTTTATATTCATAATCCGCTTTATTTACAATTAATTACTTTCAATCCATTTTCATACATTTTTCACACTATTTCTCTTTTTAATCCTATCTTAATTCATTATTTCATAATAATATTATTTACTATTATAAATCATCAACTTATCTTTATACATAACATATTTCATAATACAAATATTTCATATATACTCCTTTTACTTAAACCATTTTCTTTCATAACCTTTTTACTTTATACTTTATCAATTCCTTTTTTTTTTTAAATAGTCTTTTCTTGAACACATTTTTTTTCCAATTATCTCTTAAATTACCAGTCCTAATTGTACAAAATTTTGTACAATTAGGACTAGTAATATACGAGATAATTGGCCGTTTCCAGACTTTTGGGCCACTCCGTATACTAAAATGTTATGCATTTTCAAAGTTACAATCGAAACGATATAGAAACCGAAAAATCGAATAGGTTAGTGTAAGTATAAAGTTGAGTTTAATAACAAAAAAATGTCACTCGACAAAATACAGCGGGAAAATTAATTTGAATCGTCAATTATTATCGCGTATTGTTATAGTCTATTTGTATGTATGAGAGAGTAATAAAACAGCATTTCTAATGCAAAACTTAGTACGGTCATTTTAAATATTTTTACAGAATAATCTAAATATTTCCTAAAATTGTAATAAATGTACCTGAGCTATTACAAGTTTTGGGTATTTTATTGGTCCTTTATAAACATAAGCTGTACAGAACAATAGAAAAAGGTTTGGACAGGCCAAAAGCCCTGTGTATTAAAGATTACATAGCCGTATCTTAAGATTATTTTCAATAAGTACCTATTTGCCAATTTTGTTTTATTTTAATTCCAAGATTTTCTTACAGTAATCGAATTATAAGTAGATAAATACCTTCCCAACAAATTTCACCGAAAATGCGATAATAGGTTTTCCATTTAGTAAGGAGGTCCAAGTTGTGTATTCTTGACAGTTTACTAAATGTCGTTTAGTTGCAACTTGCAAGGTGAAGTGTGAATTTTAGTGTGATCATGGAAAATTTTGAAGGGCCGCGTAAACGACAAAAAATCGGTCCTTTGACGGTTAATGAAAAAACATTAATATATAATTGTTTTTAATCATTTACAGACAAACATTTATGTAAAAGTGTTGATTATACAGTGGAATTAGTTAGTAGTACGCTTGGTGTTGGGAAATCTACGATTTACAGAGTTGTTAAAGAAGAGAAATGTGGCGAGTTTCAAACAGCACGTAAAGCTACAGGAAAACCAAAATTTCAATTATAAAATCTTTTGAAAGAAAGACTTCGAAGGAAAGTGCATGCGTTCTTCTTTAGAAAAGAATTTCCGACAGTAGACAAAGTTCTTGCCACGGTTCGAGATGATATAAGGATTACCCTGAAATTAGTCGAAGCACACTATGGAAACTTTTAAAAGAAATAGGTTTTCTATGGAAAAAGCATTCCAGAAAGTCTATTTTAATAGAAAGAAGCGATATTGTAGTATGGAGAAGAAATTACCTAAGGACTATAAAAGAAATGAGAAACCAAAGAAGAAATATATTTTATTTAGATGAAGCATGGATCAACGAGGGACATAAACCAAATAAATTTTGGCAAGATGAAACTGTTACAAGTCGAAGACAGGCTTTTTTTAAATAATTTATCTACTAGTTTAAATCCACCATCAGGAAAGGGGCGCAGACTAATAATAGTACACATCGGTAGTTCAAACGGTTTTGTTAAAGGTGGTTTATTGACTTTTGAATCTACTCGTACCGGTGACTACCATGAGGACATGAATACTGATGTCTTTAAAGAGTGGTTCGAACAAATTATAGATCTTCTTTCTCCTCAGAACTGTATAATAGTAATGGATAATGCAAGTTATCATTCGAGACTTATAGAAAAAATGCCCACAACCAAGTGGTTAAAAAAGATTTACTGAATTGGCTAAGTTCAAAGAATATTAAGTTCCATCCCGGTTCTGTAAGAAAAGAACTGTATCATTTGTGTTCCCTTCATAAAGAGAAATTCAAAAAATATGAAATTGATGAAATTGCAAAAAATCGTGGGATGACGGTGGTTAGATCACCACCATATCATTGCGAAGTAAACCCGATTGAACTGATACGGGCACAGATAAAAGGAGAAGTTTCAAGAAAAAATAATTCTTTTAAAATGAGTGATGTTAAACAGTTGTTTTTGGAGGCTGTAAATAATGTGAAGCCTGAAAACTGGGAAAAGGCAGTAAATCATACGATTAAAGAAGAAGATAAAATGTGGAAGTTGGACAATATTACTGATGAAATGATTGAGCCACTCGTTGTAAATATTGGTTGCGACAGTTCATCTTCTGATTTCGATTGTGATTTGGATTTGTAGGTAAGAAGTAGTTTTTATATTAAAATTATTATTTATGAACGTAACGTTGTTTAAAAGTCAAAGTTTAAACCCTTATACCTTCATAACCCGTTTGACACAACGTTCTTAACATACCTTGTGGAAAAATAAAACATTTTAGAAAAAATTGCACTTTTTTACCTTCAGCTGTTTAGAAGTTATAAGCAGGTTATTTAGGTGAAAATATAAGTGTATACTCGAGGAATAACGTCAAAAAATATTTTAACTGTCTACTAAAAGAAGTGATACGCCTATGGATTACGAACGCTTTATTATTTTAATACTCTCTCATACATAAAAATAGACTATAGTAAAGATTTAAAATGTGCAGTCTTTCATAAAAAAATATGTATCATATTTTAATAAAAAAATCCGTCATTAAATAATTCTTTAAAGAACATTTCTAATCAACAAGAATTTTTACATAACCGCTTCTAATTTTAAGAAACTTTGTTAACACAGGCTTTATTACAGGCATATGAGTTTAATAAACACAACTATTTATCATAGCGTTGTCAAGATATTCATAAAGGTTTCTATGCAGCATTGCTCCTAGTTGCATCTTCCCCGTCCGCAGGATTAGTGAAAGCCACCGTGTAATCCTTTGTCATTGCGACACGGAATTAGCGCCTGATAAGGCTCCCCACAATTCAGCGTCCGTTATTGCTTCGGCTTTTCAGCAGCGGGAGTAGATTAGGTCTGGAATAAGATATTCTGCAAATTTCAAACTGCGCAAACACAATTTATGTGGTAATATCAATTACAGCAACAATTTTCTTGTTAGATTCAATACACACCGAAGCGAATTAAGAGTAAATAATATTATAATTTGAATCGGTATACATTCCAACAGTATTAAATAGTTATTGGCAGTTTCTTCAACTATTTTTCTATTTTTTGAAGAAATCTATAATTAATGTAGAAATACCTATCTAGACGTGGAAAATTTAGTAACCATAGCTTCTCTCCCACGTCAAAAAATAGCAAAATGTTGCAGTGTTCCAGTCAGCAACTTTAAGAAAATGGACTTCGAAGTTAAGCCTATATGTCTCCTCCAAAGAAACCTGGTCTATAATAAATGACTTAAGGAATAAAACCCGTTCTTCAAACAGTGTAAATCCTAGCCCAGATGAACTAAACAATTATTTCGTAAATGTTAGTAAAAATATCAAATCTAACATAGCTCCGAGTCAGGATGCTCTCTCCTTCCTCCTACCTACTAAAAGGATCACTGAAAGTTTCTTCCTAAGACCAGTAGACAAGCATGAACTAGTGCAAACCATAAACAACATCCAAAATAAATTTTCCTGTGGAATTGATGGCCTGTCCACCAAAATATTTCTAAATATACCGGATGTAGTAATCAACATTTTAACTTCACTGATTAATGAATCCTTTGAAATTGGTCTCTTTCCTAACTGTCTAAAAACAGCTATAATAATCCCACTTCATAAAGGTGGCGACAAAACCAAAACCTGTAACTATAGACCTATCGCGTTATTGCCTACCTTATCGAAGATAGTAGAACGGCTAATGAAAAACCGTCTTTTGCCCTTTCTTTTCAAGCATAACATCCTCACAGCTCATCAGTATGGCTTTCTATCTAAAAAATGCACTAGTGACGCAATGTTTTCCGTTCTTAATGAAATATACACATCACTTAATGATAAACTTTTCACCGCTTCAGTATTTTGTGACTTCGCAAAGGCCTTCGATTGTGTAAATCATGATATTTTAATTAATAAGTTACAAATTTATGGCATACGGGGTTCTCCTTTACAATGGTTTAAAACTTACCTAGAAAATAGAAATCAACAGGTGCGGGCGAATGGTGAGGATTCTACAAATCTAGCAATAAGCAGTGAAGTACCTCAAGGATCAGTATTAGGTCCAATTTTGTTTTTATTATTCATCAACGACATCACAGACTTAAGAATAAGTGGTAGAATTACTTTATTTGCTGATGACACCAGTGTAACCTGGAATAATTCTAACATGCAGACATTACAATCTATCATAAGTGAAGATCTAGTGACTATTAAGTCCTGGTCTGATTCGAATGGACTTTGTTTCAACACCAGTAAAACTGTAGCATTGTCTTACAGAGGTACTTTACAACCTATAACTTTAAACAATAATCTGATCCAAACGGTGACTTCAATCAAGTTTTTAGGTCTTTATATAGACGATTCTCTAAAATGGTCTGCTCATATAGATACCTTAGCAAAAAAATTATCCTCCGCATGTTTTGCCATTAAATCGGTTTCTAAAGAGCTGACTCCTTCTACTGCATTAATAACCTACTTTTCCTTATTCGAATCTCACCTTCGCTATGGTTTACCTTTCTGGGGTTCTTGTAGCTTATACCTTTTCGAATCTATTTTTAAACTGCAAAAAAGAGCAATCCGCTATGTATTTGGTTTAAATAGTAGGACACATTGCGAAAATTACTTCAAAAATTTCAAAATTCTAACCCTTCCTGCTCTATTTATTTTCGAATCCGTCTGCTTAGTTCGCAAGCACATTCAAAATTTATCCGAAAGACCGACTCGTAGATATCCTACAAAAAATTTAGAGACTGATGTTTATTTAACAATGCCCACTTCTGACCTATTAAAACATTCCATTACCTACAATGCCAAAAAATTGTATAATAACCTTCCGATGCAATTAAAATCTATAAATACATACGATAAGTTCCGAAGACTGGCTAAAGCTTTTCTTCTAGAAAGACCATATTACACAGTAGCAGAATTTTATAACGTACCTTAGACATTTGAGTTCCACATACAATGGCATTAATTAAATAATTAAATATTAAAGTTTAAATTTAAATCTAAATTTAAATTTAAAAATTAAATTAGAATAATTATAATGACGGATATTGCATTTCCATTGCAATTGTTATTCCTATTTTGTCTGTTTGTTTCTGTTTGTTTTTTCTGCTGTTTAGTTATTTTTATAATATGTTTAGTATTTAAGTTACACGTTTTGTCTATAAAATTTTTGTAAATTTTTTTACAATAAAGCATATCTCTCTCTATTCAAGGCAAGTATTGATACTTTCGTGACAGGAACTGTTCATTTAGGATTACTAGGAAATCTAAACATAATAAATTAGGATTAAGAACGATAAATACATAGTATAAACGATATTAATATATGTTATAAACGGCAAAAACGAACCAGTATTACAAAAAATCTAATGATATTTAAGCACTATTAACCTACCTGTGAAAAGTTACAGAACTGCCTTTATAGTACTCTTTACTACAAGCAACGTATGTAACAACCATTTTTTTGAATATTTTACAACTGATTACATAGAAAAATATAAATATCTACTACAAAATGTCCACAATGCCGCACAACAAAATCCAGACAAATCGTACGCACCCTAAACTCCTAAAGAGACGACACTGTTTGGCCTCGTCTTGTCTATGATTTTCTATGTTTCTCTAATGGGCCTGGAACACAATTGATCAGCAAGAATTGTTCCGGCCCTTAAAATGAAAATCGCCAATGGGATGACCGGAACCAATTGTCAAAGTATCCAAGCAAAACTGGAAAAGGAACATGATGCAACTAAACAAATCTTGACAGTTACTTGTCCAACATTTCATCTGAGCTGGTCACAGGCTTATGTATTGAGTCATTTTTTGCTGCTATCATTACAAGAAGAGGCAAACCTATACAAATTATGTCAGATAATGGGACTAACTTTGTTGGTTGTTACTGTTACAATAACACGAATGATTTAGGATTTTTTTTAAAATTAAGTTTAAGTAAAATTATTAATTGTTGCATTAAAGATGAAATTAATTTGTTATTCATCCCATATATTGTCCTCACTTCGGCGGTGTCTGGGAGGCAGGTGTTTCAAAATTTATATATGAAGACTTCTTAACGATTTTTATTCAGGTGAAGAGTATACATAATAAAATCTAACCTAAAAACTTTTAGTCTTTTTACAAACAAAAATAAATAATGTACATAAGCCCTTTATTCACTAATTTTTTTAATTGGATAAAGTGATCATGTCCAACGAAAGCAACGAAAATAAAAATATGAAGATATCTCTTACTATTTTTATTTAATTTTACATCGCTTCCCTTTTCGACAGCGTAATTTGATTTTTCAAAAACATTTTCATAAAACTATTTTAATTCCTCATAAACAAATATCAACTGCTCTCTGAGGTTATGTAGCTTTTCCGCTGAAACTGTATTGGATTGGTTACGTAAACCATTTATTGTGATATTTTTTGGATTAACAGTAGAATAGTTCTTATTTTTTAAAATAGACACCTTATTAAATGGTGTATAGTTATATTATCTTTTCTCCTTCAGATTTATAGGGGATGGAAGGGTTATTTCTTTTTATTAGCTCAGTTTTATAAAATTCGGGAGAGTAGGGTCGGGTTCTTAGACACAACGCAAATTTTTATAAATTCAATTTAATTTTTGACAACGTCTGACATTTATTTCAGAGGTTAGATGTACCGAAGAGTAACAAAAAAAATATATATATAATCTGAATATAAAAAAAAATACCACGCCGTGATTCAGTAGGTAAAATAATAATTATATATATCATGCAATTGTATCTACAAATTATCGTTACAATCCGAGGTACACGTCCGCAAATAGGCCTAAATGTTACAAACGGTAATCCAGAATTGTAAGTAAGCTTTATAAAATGGCTTTACCTCTATATATAACCCTAATATTATCAATTTCTAAGGTAAGTTACGTGAATTATCTCGATTATCTCAAAACCTTTGTAGGTAGAATCACAATTAGTGGACCCCAGTTGAGGTCATGTGGTACCCACGATAAATGGGGCCCTTGGCTATAAGGAATAGTCTTACTTTATATCTATGTTGTCCCGTCGTCCTCAATATTGCGTCGTACCTCTGGCCTGTCTGTAAAAGGAGGGCTAGATCCAGCCGATTTGCTGTAGGGGTTGGTTCTGGGGTACCTGGCTTCCTAAACTAGCTAAACATGCACCCAATCCTTGTAGAATGTTAGCTGGCAGTGTTCAAAATCTGTAGCAGTTTAGTGATAGTACCACGAAGAAAGCTTGGAAGGAAGTGTATTAGTCCGAAGGAAAGTCGATAGATCCCACAGAAAGAAATACCCAGATAGATATAAGTAGAATAAGTATTAAAGTAGAAGCTGAAGTTAAAGTTGAAGGTGAAATTGAAGGTCTGTAAGAAGGATTAGTGTAAGCCACACATATAGACAGCCTTAAGCGATAGGTAAGCCATGTAAGAGAATAATTATATTTAATATTAGACACTCACCTTTAGGTGTAGGGCGACCTTTTTGTAGGAATCACAGTCAAAGATTATACAGTGCGTCCATAAAGTAACGCATAAATTCATTATTGGCTAAATGAACAATAAAATTAGGAATTCCCAAAACAGGTCGATTTTTGATTTCAATTTACTATTGTTTCAAATTATAATCTAATATACAGGGTGAACCACTTTCGTGTAATGACGTCATCACCATTTTTTTCAAATGGAACCCCCCCTTTTTTTTCAATTTCCAAATTGCCTTTGCTGAGCTGATTCCAAAAATGTATAATATGTTGCTTCAAATTGGTACAGGGTGGGCAAAAATGCAAAAATTTACTTACAAAGTAATGAAAATAACGAATAAACGTAATAAACACATTAAATGAAATTACGTATTGTTATTACAACTACTTTGATAAACTATCAAGAACATACAGCATTATTCTTAATAATTGTATCTTACAGCTTTTATTAGTGATCCAAGCCCCTGGACTATAAAAATCTTTTTGTTTGGCATTATCTTTTACCAGTTTTTTTTATTTGACATACCAGTTTTTTTTATTTGACAACACTGTCAAAAACATTGAAGCACAGTTTCGTATTGTTAACGCTGTAGAGAAGGTACGTTCGTGAACTTTTTTTACAAAATGCCTTTAACCGAAAGTGACAGGATTGAAATATTAATGATGATTGGTATTGGCGATAAGATGCGGACTCAACAAGAGGTATGCCGATTATTCCATGAAATGCACCCAGATCGTGAACCTATTTGACAATCTACGGTAAGTAGAATAGAGCGAAAATACAGAGAATTAGGACATGTGAGGGATGCAGCAAGACAAGGTAGACCAAAAATTGATGAAAATATTCAACAAGACATAATTTTGTCGGCTGTAGAAAATTCACACTGTACAGTGCGAGGATTATCTAGGGATTTTGGTATTGGAAAGTCTTCAGTATCAAACATTTTCAAAAAGGTAAAATACCATCCTTATAAAGTACGTCTCATCCATAAATTGGCTGAAGACGACTTTGACCGAAGAACTGAATTCTGCGAGTATATGATGAACCAAAATAACAATTTCATTGATAACGTTTTATTTTCGGACGAGGCAACGTTTTATTTGAACGGTCATGTTAACCGGCAAAACACCCGTTATTGGTCTGATGAAAATCCACACTGGATGCAAGAGTACCATACGCAAAGACCACAAAAAACTAACGTATGGGCTGGTATTGTGAGAAATACAATTATTGGTCCATATTTTTTCGATGAAAACTTAACAGGAGCATTATATCTGGATTTCCTACAAAATACATTAATTCCTGATCTGATCCAGCTTTTTCCTGATATTCAAATACCCACTAATGTAAACCGCAGAGTCTGGTTTCAACAGGATGGCGCACCGCCACATTACGCAGTAGCTGTGCGCAATTTTTTAAACACAACTTTTCCACAAAGGTGGATAGGAAGAAGGGGACCAGTGGAATGGCCTGCTAGATCACCTGATCTGAACCCATTAGACTTCTTTTTATGGGGTTATTTAAAATCTAAAGTCTACTTCAACAGACCTGGAAATATCCCTCAACTACAAGACCGAATCAGACAAGAAATACAGAGCATAACACCCGCTATGCTACAGAATGTTAGAGACGAAAGTAATGCCCGGTTCAGTGTTCAGTCATTGTCTAACGGTCAATGGAGAACAATTTGAACATTTATTGTAAATTTTCGTTCGTTTGTTTGTTTGTTTTTGGAAGTGTATCACATTAATTGCATAACTACATAATTCCATTTAATTTGTTTATTACATTCAGTAACGTATTACTTTCCATAAACAATTTTCATATTTTTTTTTGCATTTTTGCCCACCCTGTACCAATTTGAAGCATTATATTATACATTTTTGGAATCAGCTCAGCAAAGGCAATTTGGAAATTGAAAAAAAAAAGGGGGGGTTCCATTTGAAAAAAATGGTGATGACGTCATTACACGAAAGTGGTTCACCCTGTATATTAGATTATGATTTGAAACAATAGTAAATTGAAATCAAAATCGACCTGTTTTGGGGAATTCCTAATTTTATTGTTCATTTAGCCAATAATGAATTTATGCGTTACTTTATGGACGCACTGTATAAAATCCACCGAATGGTGTAGAAATCACAAAGATTTATCAACTAATTCTTTAGACTGGTTTCACAGTTTTTATTCTTTTAGCTCAAGTCAAATCCTAGATACACTAGAGAAAATAGCACATGCTACCACAAAGTTGAGCAGATAAAAACTGATAAAAGGAAGTTCCCAAAATGGTGGGAAGTCAATGGAAGGTCTTGACTATTAAAGACTAGCAGGACAAAGTCTGGTAAGAGTGTGGCCCCTCAGTAAAAGAAGAATGTGACACTTCATAAAAGTGAATGTAAACAAAAACAAATAATAATTAACCTATATTTAAAAGCATCAGATATGTAAAAGAGTTATGTGTACTATTTCTTGTAGCAACAGGCATTTCTTTGGGTTCTAAAGTATTCATTAAAAGTAATCATTCTAACAAAATAATAGGAAAGGTTTCTGAAAGGTTACAACGGTTTCTGTAAGTAAAACAAATCCAAAATAGAATAGGCCTAGATTATAAAGTAGATTAATGTAGAATAGGTTAGATTAGAATAGAATAACTTAGAATAGGGTAGAATAGATTAGGATTAGATTAGAATAACTTAGAATAGGGTAGAATAGATTAGGATTAGATTAGAATAACTTAGAATAGTGTAGAATAGATTAGGATTAGATTAGAATAACTTAGAATAGATTTAGGATTAGATTAGAAGTTAAATTAAATCATAAATAAAAATAAAGTTGTGTATTGTTTACTAGCTTTGCCATTTTAACTTGGCTACGATATTTTGACCCGTAACAGTTATCCAAGCTCTTTTTGTAAACGTAGCTGCCATATTCTTTAACGCGTATCCACTTTATACCGTCCAGAAAACATACTTTTTTGATTTCTTATTAGTAAGTTGAAGTGTATTTGGAATACTCTCAATATTTTTAAAATGTCTTCCATATTAATTATTACAACAGATTTTTACTTGACGATCGAATGATATCCCTATATTGATCTGTAATAAAAAATGCTTCCATTTTGCGCACTTTTTTCACAATTCGACCAAAGTCTCTGTCGGAGTCTAAATAAGAATGCCTAACTTCGGGTATGTGACCAATGCCTTTAAAATATCCCTTTATCACAAGATACTGGTATAAGTTTAGGATATTGAAATTTTTGTTTTGTCCAGAGCATGATTCTGACCAAAGGTGCTCTATTTGTTTCCCTTTTTTGGAATTTTGTAGTAACTGAGCAAAAGTATGAATGCAGCTACCAATTTCCAAACTACCCTTACTTGCTATATCCTCTATTCACATAAAGAAATAAGACAGTCCTTTGTCTTTCAAAACGGTATGAATATTGCTATTATAAAACCATAACTGTCGCAAAAAGCTTTTGAGGTAGTTATCCGAGGCAACGGCCGAGTTTGTTGTGAATCTAAAGTTATATAACTTACATTTTCTTCTGAACGAGCATATTCCTTATTTCTTTGTTGTTGTTCAAACGCCATTTTGTACAGTTCTTTATGTCTGCAATTAAATCGGAATCACATGTTACACATGTGTCACTTTTTGGTTGGCCAAAAAAGTCAAAATGTTGAGAAAATATGTTATTATAAGTACATAGTTTTAATTTGTATTTATCAGATTTATTTTCTTTATTGTATTTTTCAATATATTTTACTCAAATTTAAAGTAGGAGAAAGGTATTTTCTGTTTTTATTTCTGGAATATTGATACCTGTCTAGTAATGGTTCAATGTCATAAACCTCTGTTGTATCTTTGTGAGGTCTGTTACTGTGCTGACCCCTTTTATCTGGTGATGGAGCAGAGCCACAGCTTTTTATTTTTGACTGGATAAATCTTAATTTTTTTAGATACAGCAAATAGGGAACATAACGCCTCTTTGAAAACTATTATACTTTGTTTTTTATGTATAAAATAATTCTTAAATGTTGCATGCTTTAGTATGTGTCTTTAAACTGGAATAGCAATGAAACTTTTAAAAAGTATTATAAGCTATTGCATAGTTTTTATCGCGGGCTTTGAGCGCGGCGACCGAATCAAGAAATTCCGTAACGAAAATAAACCTAACACCCCCCACTCCGACCGGCACAGCGGTGCGGCGGCGTTTTGAAAGCCGTGGAAGGTTTTATCCGACCCTATTCGTATTAGTATGAAGCGGAGTTAAATATACGTCTGCGGACTGGAACGTTTATGCAATACAAGAACTAGAAGAGCATTTTCTGGTTTCTAAATCGAGAAATCGAAAAATCGAAAAATCGAAAAATCGAAAAATCGAAAAATCGAAAAATCGAAAAATCGAAAAATCGAAAAATCGAAAAATCGAAAAATCGAAAAATCGAAAAATCGAAAAATCGAAAAATCGAAAAATCGAAAAATCGAAAAATCGAAAAATCGAAAAATCGAAAAATCGAAAAATCGAAAAATCGAAAAATGGAAAAATCGAAAAATCGAAAAATCGAAAAATCGAAAAATCGAAAAATCGAAAAATCGAAAAATCGAAAAATCGAAAAATCGAAAAATCGAAAAATCGAAAAATCGAAAAATCGAAAAATCGAAAAATCGAAAAATCGAAAAATCGAAAAATCGAAAAATCGAAAAATCGAAAAATCGAAAAATCGAAAAATCGAAAAATCGAAAAATCGAAAAATCGAAAAATCGAAAAATCGAAAAATCGAAAAATCGAAAAATCGAAAAATCGAAAAATCGAAAAATCGAAAAATCGAAAAATCGAAAAATCGAAAAATCGAAAAATCGAAAAATCGAAAAATCGAAAAATCGAAAAATCGAAAAATCGAAAAATCGAAAAATCGAAAAATCGAAAAATCGAAAAATCGAAAAATCGAAAAATCGAAAAATCGAAAAATCGAAAAATCGAAAAATCGAAAAATCGAAAAATCGAAAAATCGAAAAATCGAAAAATCGAAAAATCGAAAAATCGAAAAATCGAAAAATCGAAAAATCGAAAAATCGAAAAATCGAAAAATCGAAAAATCGAAAAATCGAAAAATCGAAAAATCGAAAAATCGAAAAATCGAAAAATCGAAAAATCGAAAAATCGAAAAATCGAAAAATCGAAAAATCGAAAAATCGAAAAATCGAAAAATCGAAAAATCAAAAAATCGCAAAATCGAAAAATCAAAAAATCGAAAAATCGAAAAATCGAAAAATCAAAAAATCGCAAAATCGCAAAATCGCAAAATCGCAAAATCGCAAAATCGCAAAATCGCAAAATCGAAAAATCGAAAAATCGCTGAAACTAAATCTACCAAAGCTGAAACTGTAGACTATGTGTTTCAAGATAATTAAGTAATCTGGCTTTTAACGTTTTTTCAATTAATTTGGAAAGAACTGGTATCACAGAGATGGGTTTGTAGTTTTCAGCTGCTTTTTTATCACCTTTTTTAAAGATGGGAGTTACTCTAGCTATTTTTAGGTTATCTGGAAAGATACCCGAGTCAAAACAGGAATTAATGAGATGCACAATTTGATGAGATACTTCCTCACTAGCAAATTTTAACGTGTCATTGTTAAATCCATAATAATGTCTGGCCCTTGATGTGCCAAGCTCACGAATTAACTCACTTATTTCAGTATGTGATACTGGTTCCAAGAAAAATGAAAAGGTGACACGATTATTGTTAAGCTTAGTTATGTAGTCATTGTCTAAGTATAGTGGATTAGCCAAAGTTGATTCTGCTATATTTGCAAAGAAATCATTTAGTTTATCTGGTGGTATATCTATTTTGTCGACAGCTTTATTTCTATGAGTATTAATTAAGGACCATGCACTTTTTTGTAAATTATTAGATTTTATTAATGAATCACTATTATATTTTATTTGTTCATCACGTATGGTTTTTAGATAAGTTTTTTAAAAGCACAGTATTCTTTTTTTATAAGATATCATGTAAAAAATGTAGGTGTTCTCTCATCCTATTGGCATTTTCACTGTACTTTATTACAGGTTTAGATTTTTTAGTTACATATTTCTCGGGGAAAGATGCATTGTAACAATGTGATATGTTTTCAGTGATTTGCATAGATAAGTTATTGGCATTTTTACTTACAAAATTATTTGACTAATCCACATTTGACAAAGAATTTTTAAAGGTTATGATATTATTTTCATTTTCCACTCTTAGACAAGTTTTTTCTTTATAACCGACTTCAAAAAAAGAGGAGGTTCTCAATTCGTCGCGATATTTTTTTTATGTATGTTTAGCGATAATTCTTCAACACGGTTTTCGATTTCAATGATTCCTTTTTTGTTAGAAAAGGGGTACATCAAGGGTGGTCCCATATATATTTGGTCAAAATTTAATAATTGGGTCCATGAGAAAATCCTCAAACTCTTCTTTTTTTATGTATGTTTAGTGATAATGCTTTACCACCTTGTCCGATTTATATGATTCTTTTTTTGTTAGTAAGAAGGTACCTCAGAGATGGTCCCATATAAATTTGGTTAAGATATGATGATGGCATCTGCACGTTTTTGAAGTCGGTTTTTTTAAATTTTTAAATTAAATTTCTTATCGGTTATGCAATTAATTGAAATCGCTCTGTGATCCGAAAGGCTGGGTCCAGAAACCAAAACTTTACAGGTATATAGGTTTAAATTTGTGAAAGCATTATCAATCCTTGTTTCAGAGGTTTTAGTGACCCTAGTGAAATCATTAACATCCTCCAACAAACCAAAAGCCAGAAAGTTATTTGTCAGAAGTCTAGATAATGAAGTACTCGTAGCATACGTTAAAACATTTCTTATTATGCTTTGATTTTAGATCATAGCAACTCATCTTCTTGTCTACAAATTTTAATTTTACATAGGCATTGACCTTTTCTAATGTTGTTTCTTCACAAAGCCCACCAATCCAAATTCAATTTGTCAGAGGTGCAGCTGTTAATAAGCTATTAGGTTTGGCTTTACCTTGTAACATGTTTCTTCCAACGTTTTTTACATGAGATGTGGTATTAGTATGATTACGCTCCTGATCAAGATGTATGATATCATTTAGTTTCACTTTTGTTTGTGTTTCTAAAATGCCAACCGCAACTTGATCTTTGTTTAGGTTGAATTTAGAACCACCCTGTATTGCTTCCTCTGGATTTATCAACTTAACATTTTCATCATTAGTTGAAATTAACTGTTTGTTATTAATCACAGATGCTTGTTTCATCGATTTTTTGGGCATTTTTTAATTGATTGTGGTACGATATTGACATCGCATTTATCAATTACCTGCTTTAGAACGCTAAATTCACTATTTACGACTTTAAATTTGTCTTCTAAAAGAGTGATTTTTTTATTCAATAACAGAATAATGTTTTATTTATCTGCTATTATAATGTCTTTATCCATGATTATTTGTTTAAGTAGTTGATTTACTTCAGTTTCACAATTTTTAAGATCAGAGCCATGGGGTTAAGTGACCTTAACCCCATGTGTTTTTGAGAATATCTCGCTAATATTTAATATTTAATAATACAGCATAAAATGACTCTACCGGCAAAACTTGAGCCCTACATTTACCACAACAGATACCTGAAGAAAAATTTTTTTTACCATAGTTACAGATTTTTTTAGATCGATCTGAACCAACGTCTTTACCGTCGGCCATCTTAACTAGACATAGACCCTTCATACTCTCATGTTTATTATCACATTGTAGGAAAGTTATAAATTATTTTTTAAAAACATGCGACATATCGTTACCCTAAATTAGTAAACCTCGTAACTTTACTTTTTGCCAAATTCACATATTCATGCCAACTTGTAGAGAAAAAACCTCTATTACATGTTTCAAACTTTATAGATCCAAAATCCAGAATAATATTCTGGATTTTTTATAAGGTTTGAAACATGTAATTTCTCTACAATGTGAATTTGGCAAAAAGTTGAATTACGAGGTTTGCTAATTAGGGTAACAATATGCCCTTTATCCATTCATGTCTTCAAATACCTTGTTACGGTTCAAAATCCATATGAATGTACTGGGATGCTTTTACCACAAAAATAATATATATAGTATTGGCATTTAACTTTTAATTTACTCTAATTTATTATTTAAGTATAATAGGAATAAAATCTATTAAAAGCTCACTCCGTATACACCGTTTTGGCTAGAAGATTATTAGGAGATCCATTTCTCATGTTCTGTGAGTTAACTAGAATAAAAAGATACCTTTTATATTGTCAAATTGGAAATTGTAGAAGTTTAACCTTTTATCAAGTATTTCTTTCTTGTTTTGAATATCCGTTCTGGTCCTCTATAGATATATTTTCCATTGTTTTTCTTAAATTAGTTTGTAGTTGAGTTCTAGGAACCAAAAAGGGACAAAGAAACGTTTTGAATTCTATAAATGGTTTCAGGGTTCATTTTCTTTGTTTATTTACATTAATTATGACATTATGTCATTCAAATTTATTCAGGTGATTATCTAAATCATTACAAATAATTAAAACCCCAAATAATCTAGGTAATTTTGGAATTAAGTAGGTGATTGTGAGAAATTGGCTAATAATATTTTAAATTACCTGTCATATTTTATTTTCACTTCCTGTAGAAGTCATTAATTTTGTCGGTGCATATCCTTTCCACCATTTTTCATTCTTCTGGTATCATACCTTCATGGAACATGTGTTTTTGAAGATCTTTTCATAAGGATATAAGATACTAGAAGCGAAGACATTGAAAATTTAATAAGTATTGCTATTTGTTAGTATACTTAATCTCGCAAGAGGATTTTATTTTCAATTTAGCAAAAAGAACTTCTTAAAAAGGCCACCTTTCACCTCAGGTAACGTAATTTCTCACTTATCACTTATTTGTCCTTGCTTACTATAGGATTGTATATTTAAAGTAGTATTTTGTATTTTAGGCCTTCTATTCCATTCCATTCTATACTATTCTGTTTCCTTTTCTGGCTATCGTAGTCACAGATAGTTACTTTTCATTTTTATTACGTACAATTCCGGACACAACATTAATCTGAGGTAGTCTCAAGGAGCTGTATTTGAGAACCTTACTGTTGGACAGAAGTAAACGATTGGGACACCATTTTCATCCCTTACTAACTGGAGTTACTACAAATGAAGGATATTTTAATTAGAGATTAAATAAGTGGACCTACTCGTACCTTTGGATCCAATCTTGTCAAGTCACCCTTCCAAAGAGGTCTTCGAATTCAACCCTCGCCTATGTAAGAGTGACAATCTCTAAGGTAGGAATTTTCTGATTATGCCAACTCAAGTCCATCAGTTAGAAGGTGTTATCACGCGAAATATCTCCACCCTCAGTGTTTGGGGAATATTCTGAAAATTGTACATATAATTAACCAATTTTAACCTTTTAGTTTGTAAATATTAAAGTCATTTATTTTGTGAGCCACCAAGATAGATATCTATTTTAACCGGTACATAAGCTGTATATATATTAAATTCCAAGGACTTACCTATTACAACCAAAATATAGCTAAAGTTTGAATAAAACATCAAAATTCTCCTCTCATAGCTAATAAACACGTTTTATTTATATATAATAACCTTTTAAAAAAGTATTCAGTATTCTTCTTTTTCATTTGCGGTGTACATAAAATTTATCCAGGTAATAATCGATTGTATCTCGGTACAATCGGTCATTCAGCCAATTTCGAGGACAAAAGGGAAAAATTCACCTACGACCCTCTCTGACTGAGCAGAGATAATTAATAATTCCACATCAATTTTGTTTTGCTCTGAAGGTCATAGCAACCTTCATTATACGCCTTATTTGGTTACGTGGGTATTATGGAAATCTCGGTTTAAAGTTAAAAATAATAAACAATTATCATCCTAAAATAAATTGTTAGTGACTCCGTCACTGTATCAAGTGGTCCATAGAGAGAAAGAAATATAAAACTTTATCAGAAAGTTTCCAGTTCAACCAAAAATAATTCTATTAAGGTTGACTAAGCTAACTACGTGCGTGTAATTTTTTAACGAAAACTAGGGAGTGTAATTCGAGCCTGGGGAAAATTCGTGTTTTCCGATGTCGATGAAAAGAAAATCCTTTTGCCGGTACGGCCGAGCGCAAAATAATCGGCCGTTTTCCGAAGTCAGAGAAGCGAGAGAAACACCATTAATTAACTGAATGGATAATGAAAGGAGAATTTAGTTAATTAAGATATATGAAGGGAAATATGATGCTGTTCGAGTAAAATGAATGTTATTTATAATTGGAATTAACCTGTAGTTCACTTGAACCATTGCGTTAATAATGCACTCTCGGTAGGTAAATAAATTGTAGCGCTAATTGGCATTTGGCGTGAAAAATGTATATAAAGTGTTATAATTATTGTTATGTCCCCTGTGTTTATATTAATAATTGCAAACCAAGAAATAATAACAGGCCTTAGTGTTTTGCTTGTGTTAAAAGTATATTTAATATATTTTGACAAAATAGATAGATTTTATAATATTGGGCTATATAAATCCAACCAATCATCATCTGATTATATAACAAATTCATCAATAAAAACCATAAACTGTGCACAGTGGTATATTATTACCCAAATTCTACATTAAATTTCATACATAAGGTATATTCACTTTAGTGCTCAGATAGTTGTTCCATTCTAAAGTTCGTTAAGAGTCGTGCGAAAATTATCGTAACGATACAATTTTTCTACCTACAACAAATAACTACTCATGTAAAAAAACATCTATGGCTGTAGTTTTAAAAAGCATATTCATTCATCTAGTATATCAATGGCAATCATATAAGATGAAGTAAACCAGACTAATAAAAATGATGGAGGGAAACCTACACGCTACCTGTAAGCCAGAAGATATAGCTGAAAAATTAAACAATGTCAACTGGAATGCCTAAATACTGGCCAAGATTCGAACAAAATCAAGAATATCGCCTCAAATTATGTGAACATATAGAAAAATTATAGTCAATATTTCTTACCTAGTTATTTTTAAAATTTGAAAAAAGGTCCTTTAAATATAAACTTTTAAAATTTCAGAGGCAAGTAAATTAACAAAAATATAAAAAGTCAAATAAAGCCTATAATATTGTCCATGTTTGTTTATTCGTCGAAAACCCTTTTCAAATACATTGCGATATATCAAGGAGAGCAATGTCATGCTAGACCAGTGGTCGCCAACCTCTCAATGTGTTGAGCTACTTTGTTAATTTTGGAATAAACAGCGAGCTACTCACACGGAAGCCACGTAACGCAACGTAAATGAAATAATCCACAGTTAATTTATCATTATATGTATTTATTTTACGATTTAACTGGTAATACATAATACATAGGTACTAATAATAAACTAATAACAAAATAACTAATATTACTAGTACGTACTTGT
The DNA here is from genome assembly GCA_927349885.1 of Psylliodes chrysocephalus. Taxonomy (NCBI): domain Eukaryota; kingdom Metazoa; phylum Arthropoda; class Insecta; order Coleoptera; family Chrysomelidae; genus Psylliodes; species Psylliodes chrysocephalus. Next base: position 18,247,749 of record OV651828.1, read on the forward strand.
TCATAGCTACACTCCTACCTACCAAAGGAAGGTGTTTGAAAAATAAACACAAACTTTTATCCAGCCACAACGGCATGTCACGTAAGATATAAAAATAGTTAATAATAACAACAAAATATTGAAAAATAAAAAAGCACGTTCAATGAGAAGGCTGACTTAATGTTTGCAGTATAATTTGATACAGCCATTCGAATACAATTATCCAAATGTTCATCTGTAAGTCGATTGCGATATTTGTTCTTAATAAACTTCATATTGGAAAAAAAAGATTCACACAAATAGGTTGAACTGAATAATGCTTTCACTTTCATGGCAACACGGCAAAGAACTGAATATTTGTCTTTACTTACAAAAGGCCAGATACATTTGGTACTTGAGACTAACGATTTTAAGACTAAATCATTTTGAAACTCAATTACTTCCATTTCTGTTGCAGCGATGGTTTCTCCAAAGTTCTGCATAACACAAGTTGTAAACTGTTGGATATCAATTTTCATAAAGGATGAAACAACAAACTGCACTACTAAAGCCATTTCGTTGAAATCCTTAAAACGATTTTTGAAGTTATTTTTCAGGGTAGAAACTATTTCTACATGATATTTGCTGTCATAGGGTTCTAATGGATTTCGAGATATTTTTTCTGAAAGAATAGGAAAATGCTTGGCATCGCTGTTAATTAGGTTTTGTTCCCAAAACTCCAGCTTTTTGATAAATGCTTTTATATCAGAAATAATTTCCGCTAGTTCTTTGTCTCTCCCCTGAAGCTTCAAATTAAGTTCGTTTAATTTCTCTGTAATGTCCACGAGAAAACCAAAATCTCCAAGCCAGATTGAATTTTCTAGTTCCGGAGTCGGTTCATCACGTTGTTTGAAAAATTGAACTATGCCAGATAGGACATCATTAAAACGTTTCAGAACCCGTCCTCTACTTAACCATCGGACTTCAGAGTGAAGGAGTAGGTCCCCGTATTGACAGTCAACTTCATCAGCCAAGGTTTTCAATAATCTTCTTTGTAACGCTTGAGCTCTAATCTTGTTCACAATTTTTACCACCAGTTTCATAACGTTGTTTAGTTTCAGGAAATTTCCACATAATGCTTGCTGATGGATAATGCAGTGGTAACAGAGAAATTGCGGAAAAGTTTCATCTTTATGACATAACGCCACCAGACCCTTATCACAACCCACCATAGCTGGAGCGTCATCGGTTGTCAAGTCTACCATTTTCGATATTGGAATTTTCTCGGAAGAAATAATATTTTTTAAATGAGAAAACAACTCCTGTCCAGTAGTGTGTCCTTTCAGTGGAATAAACTTCAAAAGATATTCTTTAATCCTAAAATCACTAAAAACCATCCTGACGAACACGGCCATCTGGGCAGTGTCAACGACATCTGTTGATTCATCCAGTTGAAGTGAAAAATAAACACAGTTATCTAAGTCAGTTCTTAACTGTAAAAAAATATCATTGTTCATTACTTCTACACGTCTCATCACTGTATTAGCAGAAAGTTGCATAGATTTTATAGCTGAAACTATCTCGTCTTTATTTCTAAAGTTGGCAAATAACGAATCAGCAGCTTCTAAAAACGCCTGTTTTATCATTTCCCCGTCTTCATAAGGTTTCTTGTTTGTGCAATTATCTGGGACACATGGTACGATGCTTCAGTTGCAGCCTTATTTTGGTCGACTGTTCTTAAAAATATTGATTGTTGTCGAATTAACTGCTTTTAGTGGGAATGATTTTTCAAAATTAGAATGTACAGTTTTATGATGTCTCTCAATATTTCCTTTTTTAGCAACGGAGACCGAAGTATTACATAACAAACACACATTTTTATCTTTAACTTCTGTAAAAAAGTATTGTTCTTCCCATTCCGAATGAAAGTGGTATGTCTTTACCTTCTTACAACTGCTTGCCATAATATTATTTTTTGTTGTTCTCTACTAAACCAACTGCTGGACGTTGGTTACGCGTTCAGTTTTAAACTAAGCGCAATGTCGTCGCGCCGTACGTATTTATCCCTTTCAAAGCAATCCTGATCGTTCTCGAACCCTAACGCGCTGGTCCGGCTGGTCGGTTCTAGCCGATTCTAGCTTGATGGCGTCAGCGGCAGATAGCTCACCGCAACGTTGCCGCGGTTTATGTTTAATATTATGACAATTAGATTTTTTGTGGAATTTTCGGAAGCTTCTCTGATTTTTGCAGTTTGTATTTTTTAAATTAAAATCGTTGTGAGAGCTACCAGAATTACCTCCGCGAGCTACCGATAGCTCGCGATCGACAGGTTGGCGACCACTGTGCTAGACATATATGGTTAAATAAAATTACATACCTACTTAATAATTTTCTAAAAGTATTAATGGCATAAGCAATAATATTATTTTAAAATTAGTGCACTTCTATTGTCACCGAGTTTGAAGATCATATTCTTAGTATTTATTACCATAACACTAATGGGCTTAATACAAAAACTGAGGAATTTTTAAAATCATTAAGATCTTGTGATTATGATGTAATTTGTATAACTGAAACATGGATTCAGGATGGTATTTCAAGTTCTGAGTTATTTCCAGTTTCTTATGTATCGTGGTGATCGTAACTTAGTGAACTCGACAAAATAAGGAGAAGGAGGTATGTTAATGGGTGGTAATGGTGCCTTAAATTCCAGTGCGGTAACTTAATGGCGTACAGAGAGTATTGTTGAGGATCTGTGAGTATCGCTGTCACCAAACAATGGTAAGAAATTGCACGACAAAAAAACTAAGAACAATAAAAAAAAATTAAAGTGAAAACAGTAAAACCTAATATTTTTTTTTTTTCCTCGCTGGCTGCTATAACTGCCTGTAGACGTCCGTTCATACTATTAATCAGACTATAAATACCATCTTGTGGGATGTTTTGCCATTCTTCTTCCAGAGCAAAGTGAAATTTAGTTATTGTACTTCTAATCCGCCTGCCAAGCATGTCCCAAACTTGTTCTATTGGGTTAAGATCTGACGAACATGCCGGCCAGTTCAATTTAATAATACCAACTTCTTCTAGGCATTGCTTGACACTTATTGCAGAATGTGGCTGCGCATTATCCTGCATTAGTACAAAATTATCACCCATATGACAAGAAAAAGGTACAACGTGATTCGCTAATATATTTGTGCGCATTCAGTGAACCATCTACAAAAACTAATTTAGTGCGGGTATCTCTGAATATTCCTGCATCACCGAACCTCCTCCATGGCTAAGGCACTCCGCAAAGCTCTCCCCAGTTCGTGGCCATACTAGTTCTCTCCCACTTGATGAGTTTAAACAGTATCTCGAATCAGCTGTAAAAAGAACGTTGTTCCATTGTTTCAAATTATAATGTAAATGGTCCCTAGCAAAATGCAGTCTAGTCACTCAGTGACGTGAAAGTAATTTGGACCCAGTTTTAAACCAACCTTCTGTAATCTTCGACGAATTGTTAATACACACATTCTTATATCGAATCTTCTGAAGCCGATTTCTTAAGTCCACCGCTAGTCAACAGCGGTAGTTTTGCGCTTTCTGCGTACCTGCTTTAGACTTTACACTACCAGTTTGCCTAAAACGGTCGACTACTCCTTTGACAATAGAGCGATGAGTATGTAGTACTTTGATCAAATATTCAAAATTTTGCACATCTTCAACGAGAGCAACGGCTTTTGCACAATCTTCAGTACTGAGAACCATGATCAACCGAAAGTATAAATTTGACTGTCAATGACATTGGTAAAACAATCACCAAAGCCATATCGTGAAATTAGAAAATTACTATTAAAACCTAAACCCAATGAAAAATTTTTATTTCGGTCTCAAAAATGAACCAAGGCACGTATTGACATAAATCAAGAAACCAAATGTCGAGGAGACATGGTTTTAAAATAAAAATTATGTATTGAGGAAAATCGCAAGCGACATTACCCCACAGGGTGTTTCAAAATTAGGGTAAAACACTGCCCTTGTATTAACCCTGTATAATTGGTCAAATAATAATTTTTATGAAAATACTGAATATACGAATTAAAATAAATAAAATTATATACAGTATGCTAAAAAATTTATCGAAATAAAAAAATTATAACACTGTCAATTGGACCCATATTTTTTTCGTTGCGTTTTTTTTGCATCCGAGTTTTTTTTTATATTTTTTAAATTTCGTATGCCTAATTTTAGAAATACATTTTAAAAAAGTGTTTCGTTTGCAAGTAAATTAATAAAGGTTATTGAAATGTGGAGTTTAATTCGCTAATAAAATTCTAAAATTAAAATAATTAAAAATTTATTAGTGGCGCGTTAATTTCTTTGAGCTGTATTTATAAATTTTGACAAATATTATTCATTTATTTTGTATATTACCACTTGCCCTAGGCCTTAGAAGTATAAATTGCTATTTCCAAGGACGTTAAGTGAAAATTTCTCCGTACTGACAGGCGTTAAAAAATTAGCTACCCTGTAAAACGCAATATACAATCTTAGACAATCTAGTTTTTAATAAATTTCTTTTCGTTTTATATACGTCGATGAACGTGAGAAAAAACAAGTAAGGACAATAGAGAAATAAATGGTGCAAAATGCGGTGATGAACTCGTGACAATAAAACAACCTGACAAAGCAATCAAGCGCGTCTGTAGGGGTGACGAAGGATGTTAGGGTAACGGTAGTAGAAGATTAGCCAGATACATCACGAAAACTGGAAAATGAACCGCAGTGACCATATCTTGGAGAAGAGGGTCCCATATAGGGGATGAATTGCTGACGTTTTTGTTGTAAGAACGTAGTTGCAATCAGAAGTAATCAAGACAGGCAGTTGGTAGATCGTTAAACTTTCCGAAAAATAAATCTATATTTAATAGAAATGTTAGGTACTTGAAAATTAAATTAATTTATTTTTTTTTATTAAAAATTAACGTGTCTTGGCAGCTTGATGGCCATTAACACAAAAATAGTATTGTAATTACAGTCTTACATTATTAAATATAAAGGGTGTCCCAACAAGAACTTGAATTTTTAATGGCAAAGAAAACACAGTAATTAACGAAAATTATACAAATATTTTATTGGATTTTTAAGAGAAAATATTGACATTAAACCTGAAACAAAATATCTGTCAAATGGCAACCGCGACTCCGTTGACAGGTGTATGTTCGTTTGACGAAATTTTGGAAGACGTTTTCGAGCAAAATCGGCTGGATTTCACGAATATTACGTTCGATTTCTTCCTTCAGTTGTCGAATCGTATCAGAATGGTTCCTATATAGTCTACTTTTTAAATACCCTTAGAGGAAATAGTCTAAGAGCGTCAAATCGCAACTTCTCGGCGGCCAGTTTTGGTCTCCAAGTCGTGAGATGACACGACCTGGGAAGTTTGTTTGCAGTAACGCCATTATTTCACGTGAAGTGTGATAAGTCGCGTCGTCCTGTTGAAACCACAAGTTACTTATGTCCATTCCATTTACTTCCAGCCAAAGAAAGTCTCTTAACATGCTACGGTAGCGATCACCATTTACAGAAACCTTCATTATTTTAAAAAAAATAAAGTTTGATGATCCCTCCTGCCTAAATGGCGCAACAAACTGTCACTTTTTCAGGATACATTGGAATCTCGTGCACGGTCTGTGGACGCTCTTCCCACCAAATCCGACAGTTCTGTTTATTCATAAAGCTGTTCAAATGGAAGTGCGCCTCATCACTAAAGATAATTTTTTCGTTGTGGAATGCATCGTCAAATCCGTGTTGTTCCAATATCCAATTAGCAAAGTTTTTTGCGCTGTCTATGATCGGGCTGGCTTCAGCTCTTGCGTCAACTGAATTTTGTAAGGATGAAGCTGCAAATCCTTTGTCAAAATTCGTTCTAATGTACTGTCACTCATATTTAATTCCTGGCCGCCATGTCGGATGAAAGTGTTTGGATGTTCGTTAACACTGGCTCTCACAGCGGCGATGTTTTCAGCAGACCTTCCAGGACGACGCCTAACACTTGTCTTCTTTTTAAATGGAAATGTCCGCTAAAATTTGTTGATCAAATTTTCATTAGCGGGTCGCGACGGACGATAATGTACACCGAAATGTTCACGTAACCTGTGCATTGTCACTATAAAATTTCCTCCATTTCTGTAATGGGTCTTCACAATTAATAAACGTTCTTCAAGAGTGTAACGCGGCATTTTCGTTAATGTCAATGTCTTGACAGAACACATGCCCAATATGGCTCACTTGATGTTTGACAGATGGAAATGATACGCGAATTAAAATTCAAGTTCTTATTGGGACACCCTTTATAAAATATTGTATAAAACTTAAATAAGATAGTACAAATGGGTGTCTTGTTTAATATTTCTTTTAAACAATCTCTGAAATAGTCTTCTTTAAATATTTGCATAATGATTGTATTCCAGAAGAAAATAATGTACAGTGAGAGGAGTTCCGTCACAGTGCTGACATCGTGGAGGAGGATTATCTGGATACATTAGGTAACCGTGTGTGTCTTGTATGTCTTATCCTTAATTTTCGGATTATGATCCTGTGTTTTCTGTTCATAAGAGGCATTATGACTGTGTTGTTTACAGGTGGTTGGATGTTGTGTAATTTTGTGTTTACTCTGTTCCAGTGATCAAACCAGTTGTTTACAATATTTTGCCTTATATTTTCTTTGAAGTCCTTGTGAAGTTAAATATTTTCCAGTGCTAGATCGGACGATGAAGCTTCTTTTGTTGCCAAAGATACCCACGTGTGATGGAACCCAAACAAAACAAACGAAGATTCTGTTGGTGGAAAGAGCGTGGTATATCGCGTGTATGCACTGTACTATAGCATGTTTTTTAATAGATTGTATTGAAGATAGAGTGTCTGTGTATATCGCTATATTTTGGTCATCTTGTATTGGGATTTGAATTGCTCTTAAGATAGCATATAGTATATAGTTCGCATATATGTACGCTGCAAGTATTAGAGGGTAAAATGATAATGGATGTGTCGTGAGTTCGATTCCTGCTCAGGTCAAGCCATTTTTAATAAAAAATAAATAAATGGTGTATAGCGATTTGCGAAAATAATAAACAAATTATTAATAATATAAAATAGTGTGTGGTGAGTTGCAGTTCTGTAAAAAAGTGGAGATGTGGTCTCAATGAAAATATAATCCTGGACATTTTTTGAATGTCCAGTATTTGACGTCCAAATATATTCCAGAATAGGACGTCCTCTGAATGGTCAAAAGTATGCCATTTGTATACTTCACTGGACGTCCATTGGATGTCGGAAGTACAGAAAACTAATTTTTGGACGTCTAGACATCCAAAATTGTATATCGAATGGACGTCTAATGGACATATTTGTATTGTCTGGGTAATAGTCAGGCCAGGTATTTAACTCTAAATACATAAACCTTAAATGACATCTGGTTTAACTTGGCGAGAAAACACTTGTTTCTACAGAAATGAGTGATAAACTTGAAAGTCCTTTTAATATAATATAAATCTAGAAATTCTAAAAATATGTAAGTACTTTTTAAACCTAAAAGCTTTGAATATTTAGTTAAACCTCTCAAACTTAATGTCTTTTTAATTGTTACCTAAATTTTTTTTGACACCCTTAATTTTATTTACCTTATTTTTAGTTAAGGAAAAGGTAATTTAATTTAAATATGGATCTTTTATTACATTTTTAACAATAAATAAAACAAATATTGAACAAATTTTATAGATAAATTATAAAATAATAAACGTCTTTTACTTTTATAATAAATAATTAATTATTACATAATGAATTATATTTTGGTGCCGAAATTTCAGCATTGCCATTAACCCCAACTACTTCAATGTAATTAAATCACATTGCAACATTTGCGCATGGACTATAACAATAATTTCAGATAATTTGCCAAACTATTTCGCTCAGTGTAGGAAATAAGCATGTTTTCTCAGCGTGCTAAGTTGTGTATCAGTCAAAGTCATACCACAGCTTATACAATACAGCTAAAACACTCTCTTGGCGGCAACGGTTTGGGTCGATTTCGTCGCGCATCGCTTAAGCTCCGCCTTCGGAGGGAAAAGACGGTTTTGGCGTTCAGAAGCGTACTTAGGTAAGGTGTTGAGTCGTGCGTATAATTTCGTTGATTGTATAATTTCGTGGAGCCTATAATTTCGTTGATTTTGTTTGATTTAAGGCTACTGTTATAATTTTGGTGACTCTTTAGCTGTTAGTAGAATGAGTGAAAAAAAAAGACATAATTCTGTTTGTGCAGTCAAAAGTTGTTTTAATAAGGGTTATACCTGCAAGAAAACATTCTTTAGTTTTTCCAAGGACCCAAACCGATAAGTATCACATTATAAGAAATTTTCATTGTTAAAAATATAATTTATACAGGGTGTCCCATTAATGCGTTATTGTTCAATATTTTGTTGTAGACACGCAAAAAAGTTTTAAATAAAAGTTATATGGATTTGAAAAATACCTACATATTTTAAAAATATCTTTGGATATACAGGGTGTCACGTTTTTGCCTGGCAAATTAAAATGTATGTTTTTTAAATGGAACACCTTGTATTTTATTTTATGATGAAATTATTAACACTCTAAATTATTGTAAAGACGACTTGCTACAGAAAATTTTTATCAGGTATGTATGTGGTTACCTTTTAATAAAAGCCTTGCGGATGCACTCCTGTGATACCTGTCCTAAATATAACAAAGATCACGTTGAATTAGATGATTTTTCTTCTTATTGCTTTTTAAAGGCATATGATAACGCCAATTCAGATACATTTGGAAATCTGCAACTGTGAAATGATGAATTTGTAGAACTAATATTCAATATTGAAAAGATATTTCCTAATAATTTTGAAGAATTGGCTACAAAAAATAACATTTGTACCACACTTTTGGAATTAATTAACCCAATACCCTTTAGTCATCCATGCTAACGTTTTCCAAAAGAATAACCCATTTTAATCTATGTTTAATCTCAATAACTAAAAAATATACTGACAATTAGTTTGACAGAATTGTCATTTATTTAAAATTTTAAAAATAATAGCAGTCGGTCGATCAAAATATGAACGGCGATTGGCGAATTTTTTTTTGCAGTGTTCTCACTGTAGTGCTTCGTACTACATATTACTCTTCTCTCTGTCATAATTACGTTGATAGATAAATGTTATAACTTTAAACCAGTCATCTCCACTTTGTCATTTCGACGTTTTATTTTTGTTATGTGAATGGCACTTTAGAATGTTTCGTGGTGGCATGAGACTCAATCCTGTTTCCTGCCAATGTCAGAGAACTTCAAAGTTGATGACATTGGAAGTTACATCTGTTTTTGATTTGTGGTGTAGTAGGTAGAAAAACAATGGAGTGTGTGGTGGACAGCTGTGGAAAACAAAAAGAAAGAACAGAACAGCAAGAGACAAGAAACTATCAACAAATTATTTTTATTTTTCTATTTTATTGAAGTTACGTGTTCTTGGCCTTTTAATAAAAGAATTTTAAAAGAGAATTTTAATTATATAGTTATTTTGGTTACAGAGAATACCTATATAATATTGGTGACCCCTCGATCAGAACACATAATTGTACGAGCAACGGAACGAGAAACAGTACGAGGAATTGTACGAGCAACGGTACGAGAAACGGTACGAGCAACAGTACAAGATACGTATCGGATTTCGGCGTAGAAGATAGAAATAAGAATCTCATCAGGTCCAGGTGATCAAGTCAGAAAATCAGATAGAACAACCACATCAGCAACATCTCTACGAGATATACTCCAAGGTTATTGTTTTTTTTTTTTTTTTTTTTTGGCCTGCTATACCGCAGGTCAAGGGCGAAATATTGCAAGAGGTGAGTTTTGAGTTGCTACTTAATGTTTTGAAGTTGCCATTTGTGTTTGACAATAAAATGCCGAATAACGAAACAGAGTCAGAGACTGGTTGTGTCAAAAATTTAAATCACATTAAATTACCTCCTTTCTGGTCATCAAAACCTGAATTATGGTTCAAACAAATTGAAAGCCAATTTTTTATTCATAAAATTAATTCAGATAAAAGTAAATATCATCTCACTGTAGCAAACTTACCGATAGATATTTTTAGTGAAGTTATAGATGTAATTAATAATCCACCAAATTCAAACATGTATGAATCCCTAAAAGGAATAATAATTAACCGACTGACTTTATCAGAAGAGGCTCGTTTAGATAAGTTAATTTCTAGATCAGAACTAGGAGATAAACGTCCATCAAATTTCTTTAGAGAATTATTACAAATCTCTGGAGACAAAATTATTGATGAGAAATTACTAATTAAATTATGGCGGAGACGTTTACCTGCAGTTATTGATATAGCTTTAACAGCATCTGGGAAAGACGACGTGACTGAATTATTGAAACTTTCAGATAAAATTTGGGAATCTCAAAATTCAAAAATGAATATAAACGAAATTCAAGGTCCAAGTACACAAACTGACAATACATTTTTAGTTAAATTTATGACAGATTTCAACAATTCTTGTCAAACTTTATTAAAAACAATCCTTGACAAACAAATTAAATTAGAAAACGAGGTAAGCTCAATTAAGCAAGAAAACTTGTCTTCTCACAGACGAAATGATAATCAGTGTCATTCTTGTCGTCACAGATCAAAAAGTAGGAACAGATATAATAACGATTCTGACAAATTATTATGCTCATATCATAAACGTTTTAAATTGAAAGCATTTAAATGTAATGGCCCACCTTGTTTATTATATGATTCATTTAAAAATAAATCAAAAAACGAATAAGATCAACTATGAACTGTTTGGGAGAAGGAAACATATCTTCAAAAAGACTTTTTGTTTTTGACAAAATCAATAATTTAAATTTTTTTCTACACCCGTATTATAATAATGCACTTATATGCCCATAATCCGTTTCATAATGATACCCATTATGATACAGATTTTTCATTATGATACAGATTTTTAATCAATAGAAACCTACAATTTTTCAATCAAGCATGATGTTTGACGTTTGTCCTAAATTCCTATGTAATTGTTTTAGTTGTCAAAACGTATTACATTTTCGTAGATAGCTAAACTTCGATAATTATAATATTAAAATGTCTGATATCAGCGATATAGAAGACTCCTCCACACATATCGGAGAAAGGAGAAAATGCAGTACAAAATATTTTGCCCCAAAAATCTGTGGTAATACCAATACCCAAGGTAATAATTAATTACAATTTTGTAGAATTTTTTATAGAAATACGAGTAATTACTGTTATTGTGTTCAATGCCAATATAAATAGAATATTTATAGGTCTTGATTATTTATCGGGTGTAGAAAAAATAGCGTATGCAACTCTCATGTAATGGTTATTAAAACACTCGCATAAACCATACGAAACTCGCCTTTGGCTCGTTTCGTATCCCGGTTAATGCTCGTGTATTAATAACCATCATTACATGATCGTTGCATAATATACTATTAATTGATAGTGGAGCAGAAGTCAGTGTTTTACCAAAAAATATTTTCAAAGGTAATGATAAAGATAACGATTTTTTATTAACGTCAGCATCAGGCAATAAAATTTATATTTTTGGGAAAAAACTATTAAAAATAGATTTAGGTTTACGTAGAGAATTTCTTTTCGTTTTTATTATTGCTGATATTTGCAAACCAATATTAGGTGCTGATTTTCTAACACATTTTGGATTGCTAGTTGATTTAAAAAATAAGAGAATTTTAGATAACGAAACTTCACTAAGCTCAAAAGGTAAAATTATGAATATAGACAAAGTAGATTTTCCCAAACTTTTTATAGTTGAAAATAAATATACGGAAATTTTTAAAAAATACACTAATATATTTTCATCACCTAATTTTCATTTACCAATTAAACATAACATAGAACATCATATTATTACAGATGGACATTTACCTTACTGTAGACCAAGACGTCTAGATACACAAAAATTTAATATTGCCAAAAAAGAATTTGATAATATGATAGAATTAGGTATATGCCGTCCTTCTTCGTCATGTGTGACATCACCGTTACACATGGTGCCTAAGAAGGATACAGCCGATTGGCGTCCTTGTGGCGATTATCGTTTCTTAAACAAATTAACAATCCCTGAAAGATACCCATTATCGTTAATATCCGATGTTAACATTAAAATCCATGGATGCACCATATTTTCTAAAATAGATTTAGTGAGAGCATATCATCAAATTCCTGTCGCAAAAGAAGACATTTTTAAGACCGCCATTACTACTCCATTTGGAGCTTTTGAATTTTTAAGAATGCCTTTTGGATTAAGAAACGCAGGAAATACGTTTCAGAGATTTATCAATGAAGTAACTAGAGGTCTTGATTTTATTTACGTTTATTTAGATGACATTTTGATATTTAGTAAAAACGAAGAAGATCATTTTAAACAGCTGGACATTCTGTTTAATAGGTTAGATTCTTTTGGCGTAAATGTCAATCCTTCAAAATGCATGTTTGGCGTCAAAGAAATTAATTTTTTGGGTTACAATATCTCTGCTAAAGGAATGTTACCTACAGAGGAAAAAGTTAAAGCAATAAGAGATTATAAAAAACCAGCTACTCTTAAACAATTGCAACGATTTATAGGTATGATAAATTTTTACCATAAATTTGTTCCTAAATTTGCTCAAATTATTTGCCCATTGCATGAATTTGTTGCTTATCTTAATAAAAATAAATTCAAAAATATAGAAAATTGGCCTGAGGAATACGAAAGAAGTTTTAATGAAGCCAAAGACGCGCTTATTAAAGCCTCTTTACTCGTACATCCACAAGAAGGTGCCGAACTATCGTTAACCACTGATGCCAGCAATTCATGCATAGGTGGTGTATTAGAACAAACTATAAATAATGTTAGGCAACCAATAGCTTATTTCTCTAAAAAACTTTCAAAATCACAAATCAATTATAGTGTATTCGATAAAGAACTATATGCGATTTACATGTCAATTAAACATTTTAGACATATGCTTGAAGCAATGGATTTCAAAGTTTTTACCGATCATAAACCAATTGAAAGAGCAATCCATTCAAAATCAGAAAAATCACCACGACAATTTCGTTATATCGAATATATTTTACAGTTCACTAACAAAATAATTTATGTTGGTAGCAAAAATGTAAGAGTGGCCGATTTTTTAAGTCGTATTGAAGAAGACGAAATCATAAATATCAATGCTAAAAGAGACGGAATTAAAGGCAATGATATTGCCAATTTTAATTTACATAAAATTATTTCAGAACAGAAAATAGATATAGAATTAGAGTTCTTATTAAAAAAACAGAATTCAAGTAATAAAAAAGGAAGAAAATTTTTCTTAAGCAATGTAGAGGTTGAAACCCCAAAATTGAATCTTTGGTGCGAAACTTCAAAGGAAAAGAGCAGACCATACATTCCTAAGAGTTTACGTTATAGTATTTTTTTAAAGTTACATAACATAGCTCATACTGGATGTAAGGCCACTGTTAAATTAATAAATTCTAGGTATTTTTGGCCAAGGATGAATAAAGAAATTTATTCATGGTCAAAATGTTGTATTAATTGTCAAAAGGCGAAAGTGCTTAGACACACAAAATCACCTCTAGGAAATTTTAAAATTCCAGAAGGAAGATTCCAACATATCCACGTAGACTTAGTGGGTCCTTTGAAATCTTCAAGAGGTTATAATTATTTATTTACTGTTATTGATAGATGTACTAGATGGGTAGAAGTTTATCCACTTAAGAACATCAGTTCAGAATCAGTAATCAAAGTTTTATTAAATCAGTATATAACACGCTTTGGTGTACCAGTGTATATTACTCATGACCAAGGCAGTCAATTTGAATCTAGTATGTTCAAAGATTTTAGTAAAAGGTTAGGATTTCAAAGTATCCATACAACTACTTACCATCCTCAAGCCAATGGGATGATAGAACGTTTTCATAGAACACTAAAGGCATCGTTATCTGCAAAATTAATTTCGAATAATTGGTATGATGAATTACCTTTAATATTATTAGGGCTAAGATCTGCTATAAAAGAGGACTTACAATGTTTTTCTGCAGAATTGGTATACGGCCAAACTTTACGTTTGCCTGGTGAATTTTTCACGTCTTCAAATGAAGAGATAGATACTCATTCAATATTAATTAATTTGAGAGAAAATTTTAACAAATTAAGACCAGCTCCAGTTCAGGAACACGGTATAAGGAAAACATTCGTTTCTCCAGAATTAGAAAACGCAGAATACGTTTTCTTAAAAGTTCAAGGCATTAAAGCCGCTTTAAAACCTTGCTACGAAGGTCCTTTTAAAGTTATTCGTAGATCTGATAAACTTTTTACAATTTTAAAAAATAATAACGAATTAGTTATCAATATTGATCAGTTAAAACCTGCATTTTTATTATCGGATAATAATGAATCTATAAAAGAAGTTAAGAAAGTTACATTTGCATTAAATTAAATAGTTCATTATTTTTAGTTGTTTCATAATTTATATGTTATTTTTTTTTAAAGAGGGGAAGTATTGTAGTGCTTCGTACTACATATTACTCTTCTCTCTGTCATAATTACGTTGATAGATAAATGTTATAACTTTAAACCAGTCATCTCCACTTTGTCATTTCGACGTTTTATTTTTGTTATGTGAATGGCACTTTAGAATGTTTCGTGGTGGCATGAGACTCAATCCTGTTTCCTGCCAATGTCATAGAACTTCAAAGTTGATGACATTGGAAGTCACATCTGTTTTTGATTTGTGGTGTAGTAGGTAGAAAAACAATGGAGTGTGTGGTGGACAGCTGTGGAAAAAAAAAGAAAGAACAGAACAGCAAGAGACAAGAAACTATCAACAAATTATTTTTATTTTTCTATTTTATTGAAGTTACGTGTTCTTGGCCTTTTAATAAAAGAATTTTAAAAGAGAATTTTAATTATATAGTTATTTTGGTTACAGAGAATACCTATACTCACTACCTAGAATGGATATGAAATATATTCGTTCAATTGAAGGCAATAGCATACTTTTTCGTTTTGTAATCTGTGCATGGATATTAGCCAATCTACGCACATACTACAAAACGAAAAAGTATGCTATTGCGTTCAACTACGAATATATTTCATATCCATTTTAGGTAGTGAGAACAATTTAACAAAATTAAATTTACAAATCACAGTTCATATTTTGGTCACCCAACTCCTATTATTTAAAATTTTTTAAATAAGTGACAATTCTGTTAAACTAATTGTCAATATATATTTTAGTTATTGATATTAAATATACATTAAAATTTTTGTGTAGACTCGATAAATAATAGCATTTTTGTTTTTATTGTCCAACATTTAAAAAAAAATAAATTTTAATCAAACTACATGATACTAATTTAATTACGAGTATTAAAACAAAAGTCCTGAAAGTTTCGGTGAAGATGAGGACAGAGCATCTGCCTTCCACGCGAAAAGCCCGGGATCGAGGACTAATTAATTTTTCATGTTTATTTTATTTTATAAATTAGTCAATTTCGTAAATTATTTTAATATTAGTTATTTTGTCTAAATAACCTAAAATAATTTTTTAAATTTGTAGATTTTCGTTAATGGGTCGTAGAAAAAATATACTGACCATATCGAGTGGATTGTTCATATCACAATCAGACGAATGAGTACTCCACCTACGACGTCGTGCTCAAACTTCGTCTTTGTGTGATATGGCTATCATATCCCACCCTTGTTGAACAAACTACTATTTATTTGTTTTCTTGGTTTAAGTTTTACATCAGAAATGGGAACTAAATTAATTTACTTTTCAAGTTTTCTTGTAAAAATCGATATTACTTTCTCCAAGTACAAATTTAGTACCTACCTAAAATAAGTACCTACAAATTATGTAATTTCGTATAATATTGTAATTCAAATTTCACATTATTATAAAGTTACAAAACTCCCTACTTCGGTATGGTCAGATAAAAATTGAATATATAATATTAATAAAAACTGTCAAAGTATTACTTCTACATATCTGTATTTCAATTAATAAGAATACATCTAAATATAACCAATATTGTTAAAATAAAAGCACAAATTCTTTATAATTCCAAAATACCATAGAGTTCCCAGACCCTAGTCGAAGCTTCGTTTATCTAGGTATAAACCCTTTGCGCGAAGAGTAACACTTGCCAGACACACGGGGTACCACTTTATTTGCATTTACGAGCGTGACAAATTTCTTTAACAATTGAAGCCCTTGGTGTAAAAAGGATCCAAGACACAATTTGTCGTGAAGTGACTGTTTTAGGTCAAAACATTTGTTAACGAGGATTTTACTAGCCACATACAAATTATTTTACCTCTAATCCGAAAGATGTGCTATTTTTCGTAATATTTATATTTAAATAATTTTTTTTAATTATATTTGACAGATTTAAAACAAATTAAAAATTTAATTTCCCAAAACTTACTTAATATGGCATGTAACTAACCTTATTATGCCAATGTTTTCAATTTTTTCAATAATAAAAAAATTGTTTAATCCGGGCCCGACTTTTCCCTCGAATCTAACAGAGATAGCACCATTCCGTCTTGCTTGGTTCTCGACCGCCAGATCAAAGACGCCGACACGGAGTTGTGGAGCTGTATTGTATAAGCTGTGGTCATACTGTGAAAAAGGTACATCCGATATCAAAGGCACCGACAGCTACTGTCGCTTCTCCTTGATCGGTATTCTCGGGTATCATGCTTGTGATATTTGCAAAGTAGGGTGTTGCAAGGTGGGTTATTCGAAATACGGAGTAAGGATATGGTGGGTAAGTAAATATTTCCGAGAAATTACTTAAGCGTATGGGGAAATGGCTGTAGAGATGTTCTGGAAGGGTAAGACTTATCGAATCTATAGGATTTATTAGCTTGTAAACAGGATTTTTAGGAGACGCTGATACTTTGATAGAGTATAAAATAAGTTGTTGCTGTCAACGTAAGTCGAGTGGAAGCTCGTGAGATTCGCAGTAAAGTCTCTCTACTGGGCTGGACCTGAACGCTCCACGGCAGATTCTTAGTGCAGCATTTTGGACTGTAGTTAGAGCTTGTAGGTTGGACTTGAATGCAGCGATGAAAACTGAACTGCCGTAGTCTAGCTTAGATCGTATTAAAGCCACGTATATTCTAAGCAAAACTTCTTCGTCTGCACCCCAGTGATGATGCGAGAGTGTCTAAAACGTTAAGTCGATTTAATCAGTTTCCTTTGGTTTCTTGTAAGTGGCGTCTCCAGGTTAGCTTATTGTCAAAGATAACTCCTAAGAATTTGTGGTGGTCGACTACTTTTAATTGCGAACCATTAAGTGTAATGTGTGGAATTTGAGCAATACTGCATCTTCTACTGAATTTGATAACTTTCAATTTCGAGAAAGAGAATTTAAAGTCTGTTCTTCTCGCCCATTCGCTAATATTAATTACAGTATTCTAAAGTAGGTTGTACTTAACCGATACCTAGATATAGTCATTGTACGCTTTTAAGTTGTCACCACGTATAAGAGATAAGAAAAAAAATTGGTGATAAAAAAAAATATTGTACACGTGCAAAAACAGTTGCAATAGAATGAATTATAAAACAAATGTTTTTAAATATTAACTATTCAGATGCAATTTTATAGACTTGTTTTTATCATAGGCGTTGATTAAACTCGTTATATTTGAAATTTTCAATTTCAACTAATAATTGTAATTCGTCAGCGTAGGAAGTGGCCATAATTAATTTACACGTTTTTAATTAAATTTTTGGTTCAACGAAATTACATGTATATTTGCCAAAGGAGTCGTTTTTAAGATCATACTATTGTGACATATGGCTTTGAGTTGGTGGCATAGCGGTCTCAAGCACTTATATTCATTTATAGGCAAGTTGTGGTCAGGGACAGAGGGGCTTCGAATCCTACCCCAGACTGTAACGTTCATTTTTGGCCCCACGAATTAATAACATTGTTTTGGCTTACCTGGTTAATCATACGAAAAAAAGGGTAAAATCGTATTGATGATATCACTAATATTTTTGTCATTAACTAATTTCACCTGTATTCTAACTTTCAGACATCATTATTACAATTTATTTCATCTCACCACTAAGTAAAAGGATGGTAACCCTCCTAAAAATAGACCAAGTTTCGTTGTAAATTTATATATATTATGTATTATAGTCTCACCTTTGGGTAATTAATTATTTACGATACCATTCTTTAAGATTTTCTTTGTTTATAGCTGTCAGAATTGGATTAATGTTTATTAATTATGACAGTGAATGACATAAACGTCACTTGACGACAGAACACCGACAAGTGTCATGTTTGTAGTACGTTCCAATATCGGGCTCAGAACCCGAGGTAAGGTAGTTTCACAATGAGCGATTTTAAGTCGTGAGGGATTTTTTTTGCGATCGCTGTTGTATTAATTTTTGTCGGGAACAGTTTCCCAAATGTAGTTATATTGTATATAAATATAGTTTTTAGGGTACCTTTCGTAAGTGGTCTCTTAAGTTATATAGTGGGGAATTCTTGAGGATGAATTTCTGAACCCACTTGACATTTATCGGAAAGGGATTTCGGCCATTTTGGACGGCTGACGTGTTGTTTCTGTCAGTGGTGTTGAATCACGACGAAGACGATTTTTGTGTCGAAGTAGAATTTTCTTAATATTTAGCCCCATCGGCTTACCCTAATTAAAGGGGATTTTAGATTCTACTTCATGGTTAATTGTGGGTAAATGGACATTTCGTATTTTGAGGAATTTTAGTGTATTGGTAAATTCCTATGGTCATTGGTCCAGCCCATATCTAATATAGGATTTTAACGCAATAATCGGAAGATCACAGCATTTGGAGTGTGGAATATTGTTGTGCTGTGGATTATCTCACGTGTTTCTCATCCTTGGAAGACTACCAAGTTAACCCTTTACGAAAAAGGTATGTTTTGTATATATTTGGTTATGTTACGCACCACGTGGCTGTCACTTTCTTTTATGTTATGACATGGTGTAACAGAATTTTAATTATTTGAGCTCATAATACTGTTTATGACTCACTGTTGAGCCAATGTAATTTTTCTTTATCCTAGATGCTGAATATTTTCTAGTTTATGTACATTTTTGGGTAATCCTATAGTTCGGGATACTTGAGTCAATGTGTATTGACATTTTTCTTTGTAATATTTTAAGGGTTTCACCTAGGGGTTGTTAACCCAGGACACGACAACAATTTTCACCCAGGGGCTTGTTAGCCCAAGATTCGTCGACAGTTTCACCCAGGGGGTTGTTAACCCAGGATTAGACGACAGTTTCACCAAGGGGGTTGTTGACCCAGGATTTCAACAGTTGTACACAGAGGTTTATATCGTCCGGAGTTCAACGGTTTCATCGAGGGAACACAGAACATTGGTATGTTAGCCGCCTAGCTTACTTGCAGCTAGATTTACAAGGATGTTTCCCGTTCTGGATAGGAAGATGGGAATGCTGTGAAAGAAGACACCCTACTATCAGGTTTTTCTTATACGTTATATTGAAGGTTTCATGCGTGCATTGTTAAACTATACATTCACTTTCAACCGAATGTTGTCAAGGTATTCTCAACATTATTTATACTTTTGAGCACATAATGTTCTAGGGTTCTTTCACTCATAACTTAAGTATTATCAAATGTTACATCGTTTAATTGATTAATTTTTTAAATGTTTACTTAATTTAAGCACTTAATGCTGATGTAGTAATCCTTCGGGTCGCAGAACACTTGGACTGCTTCCACGTTTAAGTTGTAATTCTTCAGTTATTAAGGGCTACTGCCATAATTTTACTTTTTTTCAATTTATTCATTATTAAATGGTCCAGACTTAACGATTAAGTTAAGCAATCTCAGAAGACCCGTGTGGGGGCAGAGATTAAGTAACCTCTTCCAATCTGGGAGTTTAAGTAAATAACCTCTGTGTCTGAAGTCCTTTATGTGTTCATTGTATTTTTATTTTATTTTTATATTTTTATTTAGTTGTATGAATTATACTTAATTATAAAATTTCATGGTTTAATAATTTTCTTTTGGGTAGTTTGGTCTTAACCAAAAGTTAAGCAGATATCACCTTCCAATTTGGAGAGGGTTATAAGCTTATAAGGATTATAAGTGTATTGTTTAGTTTATAATATATGATGTAGTATAGGTGCGGTTATGTGCAAGATTTAAGTTAACTATTATTTTATATTTTATTTTTTTTTGTAAGGTGGAAATTAATACTTTGCGCAAGCGGCATGCCTGGTACCAAGCTAACGACGAACCGTGCCATATTTTGATTTAATAATTTATTTTGGGTTATGCATATACATATACAGTGTAAGTTTTCACTTTAATTTCCTCCAATTTTTTTTTTATTACCTAAGCCATTAGGAAATTAGTTTGTGTATTTAGTAAATATTTTTTTCTTTATAAAGGAACATAAGTTGAGGTTTGTCTTTTATTTCTTTCCTCATTTACTGGGTTTTTGGGGAAATAGGATCATAGTTTGGCCACTATATAGACCCAGTTGGCGCCTATTTATTTGTCTACTATTTCCGGAATTTTTGTAAGCTATCCACCCCCTAGCTGCCGTCTGAGCGACGTCGAAGGCCCGAAGGTTGACACCGGAACAACCGAAACTTGTGTAACCGTAGTAGACAACATTTTAATTGTAGTTAATACTTTAATAATTTTTTTTTAAGTTTAAAAATTTTGGTGGAATCACCAAGTTCATTTCGTAGGTTACAAGACCATATGAATTTTTAATTAAATTGCATGATTCGTTATGGAATTTGATGTGTGCAACACTTTCCCTAAAGATAAACAGAAATATAAAATAACTTTACAACAATGCAACATCTTCTCAAATCATGACGATATTTTTAAGGCATTTCTCGTGTTTTATTAATGGTAGACCTTTTGTCATAACATCAGTGGGAATCTTTGTGGTTTGCATGTATTTAATAATAAATTATTCGTTAGAAATACAGATACATATAAAATGATAACGTACATCGATGTGTTTTGTGCGATTATGATTAGTAGCATTCGTAGACATGCTAATAGCACTTTGGTTATCATTGTATACCGTTACTACTCCATCTTTTGCACAAAGTTCTTTAAAAAATTTTTTCAAGAAAATACATTTCTTGGCCCCTTCTGCTTCTGTGCTTGATAAAGATACACATCGCTGTTTTCTGCTACTCCATGAAATTGGCCCATCATAATAAAAAATAACTCCAGTGTAAGAATGTCTAAGTCGCTTACACCCCAGTCTGCATCAACAAAACCAGTAAGAGTTTTTCTTGAAGGTTTAAATACCAAACTCCTATTTAGGGTTTCTTTTTCCATGTTGCCAAAATGTAATTCTCCATTTTTATTTCAGTTTCGTTTCTATAGTAGTACGAGCTACTTTAGCATCTTGCATACGAAATTTCTCAAGTAGATCTAATATATATTTTCTCTGGTTTAAACTAATTTCTTCCCCTTGCTTGATAATTTCTATGCCTAAGCATTATTTAATGTTACCTAAATCCTCAATTTTAAAACAACTAGTAATTAGCTGTTTCTTGAGTCGTTCTTTTTCTTCCACATTGTTATACAAAATTACCAAATCATCAAATTATAGGGCTATAATCATTATAGTATCATTTTGCAGATTATGATATATACATGGTTCAAATTGTGATTGTTTGTAGCCAATGTCTGTCATAAATTTTGCAGTTCCAACACCTAGCAGCTTGTTTTAAACCATATAAAGATTTCTGCAGTAAACATACCTTTTTGAAGTTTTCCTCATCAACAAAATTTTCTGGTTGACTTATATATACTATTTCTTTAATATCGCTATTAAGAAATGCTGTTTTAACATCCATGTGATCTATTTTAAGATAATATTCAGCAGCTATACCAATTAGTAGTATTAAGCTTTCCTTTCGCACTATAGGAGCGTAAGTTTCATCGTAGTCGATTCCGTAGGTTTATTTGTATCCCTTAGCAACTAATCGGGCGTTGTATCTAGTCACATTACCACTAGCATCAAGTTTTACTTTAAATACCTATTTGCAAGGTATAACACAACTATCTGCTAGTTTATCAACTAGTTTCCAGGTTTTATTGCTAATTAAAGAATTGTATTCATCTTCCATAGCTTCATACCACTTGTTAGCATCAGCTCTACTGGGTGCATCGGACACATTAACTCGATCGATTGGTAAGCAGTCACTTTTAACTTGGAAAGTTACAAAATTAGGGAATTCTTTTTTATTTCTAATGAGAACAAGATGCCCAGGCTCTTCAACAAATTCTGCAGGTTAAACAGTAGTATTATCGACATGCTCATCCGCTGTTTCTTCTTCAACATCATCCACAGAGACATGCATTTCTTCAGATCTAGAAATTGCAGAGTTAGGATCTTCAGGAGATAAAATATTTTCGAAAGGAATAATATTCTCTTCTGTTAAGTCTTTCTGTTTAGAAAATTTTTCAAAAAAGATCACGTCTCTACCTCTGATGACTTTATTGTTCTTCGTTAATTATTTGTCGAATCTTTACAGTATCCAATAAAAGTATGTTCAACACTCTTAGCATCCCACTTTTTTCTTTTCTGACGTGGAATCTGTACCATGGCTTTATAACCAAATACACGCAGATGTTTTAGATCTTGGGAGTATTTGTTTCTATTTTATTATGTCACACTTTTTAAACGCCTGCGCGATATCGAGAAACAATGCTGTTTATAGGCTTTTTCTATTAGATCTATAATCCTGTGGACTTAATATATTTTGGAATGTTGTGTTCTGAATCCGATTTGAAGATTTTTAAATAGATTTTTTTCCTGTATGATCTTGTTGATTCCCTTTAATAGCATCTTCTCAAAGAATTTTGATATTACTGGCAATACAGAAATTGGCCTGTATTATTTAGATTTACTTGGTGATTACCTAGGTTTTAGGATAACAATGACTTTTGCAATATTCCATACATTTATTGTGACTTGTTGCCTGCTTTAAATTTGTAATTTTTATGATGCCTTTTTTGGGAGTATTTCAATACTTTCTCTGTAATGAAATCGTATCTAGGAGTCTTTTTTGGAGTACTGTTTGATTTCATTTCTCTAATAACTTCTCTTCAGGTAACAAATTCTATTGATGTTTCCTCTGGATCATTTTCTATATCTATAGGTTAGAAAATTTTCTATAGATGTTCTGTAAACGATTTTTGCTTGCACAAATATAAGTTTTTGTTTCTTTCCAACGCGATTAGTCGCTATCTTTGTAGTTTGTTAGTTCACGAAGTTATAAATTAAAAGATTCCATTTTTTATGCCTTGTATCTTTTCTTTTTGCTGTTAAGTGAGTCTTTTTTATATATTCCTATTTTCGGGATTTCTGGTTTGCTGTCATCTTTTCCTAGCTTTTCTTTTTTATGCAATTAAGTAGTGCGTTTTTTTATACTTATTACCAACAGCTGTTCTTTTAATTTCTGTTGGATATTGTCCACAAATTTTTCCATATTAATATATTTAAATTTGTGTCCCTTAATTAATTAGTTTATGAAATATTAAATGTAGATACCCTGTTAAAAATATTAATTTAAAAATTGTGCTAGTATGATTAATGTCTAATTTAGAATTACAGTTAACTTTTTTTATGGATCACCAGGTATAAAGCAATAATTTTAAAGTAGCCAGCTTGTCTAGAGAGTCTGATGATTATAAGGAATAATAAATATTATTTCACTATTAAGTTTAAAATTTATTGCCTTTTTAATAAAATATATTAAACATTGACGATTTGAAATGATTTGAATAAACTCTTTATGGGAAATTAATTCAGTAAAGCAGGTTTGTGACTTAGTCACCAGATGTTCGTCGCGCAAAAATCATATTTTAACATATTTTGGAAAAAAATTAAGTGTTCTGACATTTAAAGATAAGTATTGTACTGTTTTTCTCAGTTGTGCGGTATATGAAAATGAAAATTTTTGATTTGAATGAGACTCAAGGCAACTATTTTTTAATGAATAAAAGAAAAGGTAAGCAGTAGTTCAAATATGTAAATAAAAAATTATAAAAATAATAGATTTACGGGGGTCTATTTAAAAAAAATTAAATACATTGCTAAAATTAATTTTACCCTAAATATTTATTTTTTAATGTTAAACAACTACTAAATAATTTGTTGACAAGAAAATTCATTTTAATGGTTGTTAGGTAGGTACGTAGATCAAAGTTACTTTTTTGATTATTTTAATAGTTAAACTATAGAACAATAAATAAATAAAAAAAATCGAACATATTGTAAACCGACAAGAAAGAGAAATTTGTTTTTCTAATAATTGTGCATTAGAAAGTTTAATAACAAAAATATCTGATTGAATAAATTAAACTTTTTAATATTTAATCATAACTCAATAACAACCATATTATTATTGTCATGTTCGTTCATATTTACCTCGGATAAACGAATAAAATTGATTGATAGACAATATTTGTCTCTCTTACAGTTTCTGAATGCGATTCGTCCATTTTAAATTGTAGCTGAAAATTTAATCAATACTGTCAATAAGCAATTCGGAATAGTCAGTAAATTTTTTTGTGTTTTTATATTCCCGGAACGCCTTTCAAAAGTTTTAAGTGTAAAAATACCTTTAAATGGTTTGCTTGCTCTAAACCATACACTTAGAGTAGTTTCAGTTCGTTTCGTAGATAGGTAAACAAACGACATAGACGTTGTTGTAACATCCTATACATTATACAGGGTGTCCTTTAAAATGTGTCCCAAAATTCTCAGGCAGATTCCTTAACCAAAAAATGGAAAAACAGTTCCTATAGACCTATGTCCTAAAGTGCCCCCTAAGCGAGCAACAGCCTCTCGAAATCATTTTTTTTATTTTGATTTTTTGAATTTTCTTAAAAATGGAAACAAATAAAAGAACCAAATTTTGGCTGTTAAATATGATCAATAATAGTGACCTTTTGACACCTTCAAAAAGAAATTATTTCGTCAGGGGCGTACTTGGGAATTTTTTGAAAATTTTGATTATTCATAACTTTTTGTGTTTTTGGTAATGACTTATCCATATTTTTTTTTACATTCTACATTGAAAACTACGTCAAAAAGGAATACTTGTTTGATCTCGATTGGAGCAGCCGTTTCCGAGAAAACATCATCCAAAGATATTCGTGCAGTTTAGGTTAATTTTCAATTTTGGCTGTTGTAGCCAAAAAGTTGGAAATCGAGGAACACGGCTTACATGTCCCTATCCTTACTTTTGAAGGTCTATTCAGTGGCAAAAAATATTAGTTGATACAGGGTGATCAAAAATCGGATGTGATTTTGGATTTTTGATCACCCTGTATCAAATAATATTTATTTTATGTCACTGAATAGACCTTAAAAAGTTAGGATAGGGACTGTAAGCCGTTTTCCTCGATTTCCAACTGTTTGGCTACAACAGCCACCTGAATTTGAAAAAATGTGATTTTTGAGTAGCTGTAGATCCTTTACTATTCATATTAGATAACAAGTGTGATATATCATTGAAATCAGATTATCGAGCAGATTCTAAAAATATAAAAATATACAGGGTGTTTCATTTAAAAAACATAACTTTGATTTGGCACGGCCTTATGAAACACCCTGTCACATCGTAACTAATTTTAAAATGTGAAGCTTAAAGCTGCCTACTTTTATTATAACAGATCTACAGAGCTTCCTCACACTAATCAATCACCCTGTATACTATTTTTAGCTCTCTAAATAAAATTTAAAAATTTAGTTCCCATTTATTTATTATGAAGACCATAAGGTTTGTATTTAGCTGTTTAGAATAAAAAAGTAAAAATATGTATTTTTTTGGCGTTTTTGTGTTTCATGGATAATTTTTTTCGCTCACTGATAAAAATGTTTCTTCAGTTAAACATTATTTCTAAAAGTGTTCTGGTGCGATTCGTTGTATTGTTATTATTTTGTTTAAAATGGCTCACAATAACTACAATAATGATTACACATTCGGCGAAATGACGGACATGCACTTATGTTTTGGACTCGCTTCTGGAAATGCCAATGAAGCTCGCAGACTTTATCAGGAGCGCTTTCCAAATAGGCATCTTACATGCGTTAAAACGTTTTCTAGAATTGACGATAGACTTCGGGAAACTGGTACATTTAAGAAAAACTCTAGTAACAGTGGAAGACAAAATTATGTGAGAACTCCTGCTTTGGAAGAAGCAATTTTGGATAGGGTAGCTGAAACCCCATCGACATGTACCAGAAAAATAGCAAATGGTAAGTAATTACTTATTTATTATTTTAGCTACCCCGTACCTTATCGTATAAAACTAGTTTTTTTACTTGTTATTGCTTCTCTTACATTTCACGACTTTTCGTATCGAAAAGAGTTGCGTTATGCAGAAAAAATCTGATTTCCCAAATCAATGGATTCTCTTTCTTAACTATTCACTACACAGATTCTCTCATTTAATTTCAGAAGTGGGAGTCGGACGTAACACGGTATGGAAAGTTTTGCGTGAACAACAATTGTACCCTTACCACATTCAAAAAGTTCAGGCACTTAAAGCTACTGATTATGAGCCGCGAGTTATCTTTTCTGAATGATTTCTTGGAAGATGTAATCAAGATGCAATGTTTCTTAATAAAGTGCTATTTACCGATGAAGCTGGTTTCACTAGAGATGGTATAATAAATTTTCGAAATATGCATGAATGGGCTGAAGATAACCCTCACGCGGTTGTTGAACGTCACCACCAGGATAAATTTTCAATAAACGTCTGGGCTGGAGTTATTGATAATTACCTTATTGGACCATTTGTTTTGCCGAATAGGTTAAATGGAGCAGCATACAGGCTTTTTTTGGAAAATAACTTACATGAGCTTCTTGATAATATTCCGATTCAAATCAGACATAACATGTG
This sequence comes from Psylliodes chrysocephalus, assembly GCA_927349885.1. Lineage (NCBI taxonomy): Eukaryota > Metazoa > Arthropoda > Insecta > Coleoptera > Chrysomelidae > Psylliodes > Psylliodes chrysocephalus. The sequence goes on from OV651828.1 coordinate 18,274,735, forward strand.
GTTTATGCATGATGGAGCTCCACCACATTACAGCCTTGAAGCTAGACAGCACCTTAACGAAAGATTTGAGGGTAGAGTAATTGGCAGAGGTTGTCCTGTTAACTGGCCATCTCGTTCACCAGATCTAAATCCAATGGATTTTTTTGTTTGGGGTTATTTAAAATCATTGGTTTATTCCAGTCCTGTTGAAACAGTTGAAGAATTGGAAGAACGAGTTTTTCATCATTGCGAAGTTCTTAGGAATAATCCTGAAGTATTTTTTCGTGTAAGACAGTCTATGATGCGACGGTTGCGCTTGTGTGTGGAAACCAATGGTCGCCACATTGAGCATCTGCTTTAATTTTTTTTGATTTGTTTTTTTAGAATAAATATTTTTTTAAACCGTTTCTTATTATTAAATAAAAATAGTCCCACCACGACATTTGAACTACAATTATTTAGAGAGAGCTAAAAAAAGTTATTTTTATTTACGAGATTCACCGAGGTAATTTAGGAAAATTGAAAATTAAGCTAAAGTGGACGAATATCTTTGGATGATGTTTTCTCGGAAACGGCTGCTCCAATTGAGATCAAACAAGTATTCCTTTTTGACGTAGTTTTCAATGTAGAATGTAAAAAAAAATATGGATAAGTCATTACCAAAAACACAAAAAAGTTATGAATAATCAAAATTTTCAAAAAATTCCCAAGTACACCCCTGACGAAATAATTTCTTTTTGAAGGTGTCAAAAGGTCACTATTATTGATCATATTTAACAGCCAAAATTTGGTTCTTTTATTTGTTTCCATTTTTAAGAAAATTCAAAAAATCAAAATAAAAAAAATGATTTCGAGAGGCTGTTGCTCGCTTAGGGGGCACTTTAGGACATAGGTCTATAGGAACTTTTTTTCCATTTTTTGGTTAAGGAATCTGCCTGAGAATTTTGGGACACATTTTAAAGTATCTAAGTACTTTATTTTTTATATCATATCTAAGTAGTGTTGTTTTTATTTTTTGATATATTTTGTTTAAAAAAAAGATTGATTGGTGGTCAATTGAATTATTTATATGAATGTCACATTTTTTTGAATTGTAAGAATTTTAATAAAGTTTTGCTCTACGATGAACCTAATTCTTTGGACTGGTATTTCACAATTGTGCTAATTTTGTATTTAAGAAAATATTAGTTTTGGTACATTAACTAATTAAAGAAATTTGTAATTAATTACAATATTCCAAAAGGTACCTTAACCATAATATTAATGTTATTCGTTTTGTATCCTGTTAATTTTTGTTAGGTAAGGTGAGTACAGCACCCCCTTATAATTTTCGGACAAGCATATCTCAAAAAGTAATTTTTTTTAATAGTTAAAATTTTGGCAAAATAAATTAGGCAATAATATCTAGAATATGCTTATATTTTAAAGTTTTAATTATTTTTAGTTTCCAAGAAAAAAAATCAAAGGGCTTTACATTTTGAAATATCATAATGAAAATAAATGAATTTTTCAACAGCACTATTCTTAATATAATCCCCAAATGAGATGGCACACTTCTTATGAGTTTTCGGGGACCGGTCGATTTTTTTTAAATTTTAATATGTTATAGTACTTGCAAAAATAAGCATTTTTCATGATTGCGCCAAATCTCTAAGTGTACAGGGTGTCCCAGAAAAACGCACCGAAAGTTCGTACGCGAGGCGTTAAAAGTATCCAGTAATCGTCGTCCTGAAAGAATGTTGCTGTGATTTGTTCTTTTAATTTGACCAACGAACAATGAATGTGATATGATTACATGTCTGTGCAATACAGGGTGTTTTAATTTACATGTCCCTTTCGAAATCGTAGTAAAACAAAAACAGATTTAGGTATTATATAGCGAATTAGAAAGTGAAAATGTTTTTTTTTTAACTTTCTCGAGGCCAATTTATGTTTTTGAATTTATCTGATAACTCTGCTTGTTATAAGTTACAATAAAAAACAATGAATATGCAAGGAAATAGAACTATTAAATACTTTGGAATATATTAACCTAGGTATAAATGGCCAAATACCACATTAATTTTTTTTAATTTACTTGATGTAGCCAACATTCAGAATTAAAAAGCACAAAATCGTAAAAAAACAATTATTTATTAAATGGAAGAAACAAGAACTGATTTATTATCTTACTTTGTGAGTTAATTAGCGTAGTAACATTTTTTGTCAAGGGGTAAAACTATTATTGGGTAGTGACAATTCTCTTGGAATGCTAATAGAGAATACCTATTAGCGGCGTCTTGGATACATCTAAATAAGACGTTTGTTGGGTACTTGACGTCGTTTTCGTGTCGAGCATAGCCTAGATACCACACAGAGATAACAGAGATATAAGCAGTCATTCATAAAATATAATATTCATGGTGCCATCAATAGTTGGTACTGTATACATTCTATTTCTAGACGCGGGACGAGGCAACGAAAGGTGAGAAGTAAGAGAAGGGATAGAGTGAAGAATTTTACGTAGTTTTATCAATGAATAACTGCGCGAGCTTATACTACATAACGTAAATGTCCATGCCGGTGTAAGCCCTGTTGCCACTTCCAATCTAACATCACTAGGTTTTGGAATTTGTTGAAAATTATTACATCTAATTTAATGAAATTACATCTAATTTGGTTAAAAATGGCTATTTTTTGTTCTAATGCTCAATTAGGTCTTTGTAGGAAGTATTTTTTTTTTATAATTATTTAAAAAAATCATTTACATTAGCTCTTATGATCGCAAAAAAAATTAAACGTCAATATATCGGTTTCAACCGTCTACAAATTTGTATAAAAAATGTTCTTTTAGAAATATACCTCTAATTTGACGAAAAACGAAGGCATAAATGAAAACAAACTATTCTTTATAAAAGTTTCGCCTATGTATTGACAAGGTGAAATTACTTTCGTCATATTTTTTGCTTTTAAATTAACACAAATATAGCAATAAACAATTAGTGATGTCATGGTTTTACTAGAAAGCAAACATTAAAGACAGAGCCTCTCGACTCTTTATGCATCTATCTCAGTATTGAAATGAATGCAATCAGTTTGACTTTCTTATAATATTTTATACAGGGATTATTGATTTATCCACTATGAATAATAGGGTGTATTAATTATTTCAAGATTTTTTTTTTATTTTTGGCGGAAAATGAAAAATAAGAAAATATAAACTATTTATTGAAGGTATTTATTGAAGTATCAATTATAAACAGTAAGGCTATTGCTTTGCAAAATACAATAAATCCCCAATATAAATAAATTATAATAATAATAATAAATGGAAGGAAGTATATAAAGCATAAATCAATAATATTAAAATTTATAATTACACGACTTTCAAACTAATCAGAGAATCAGATTCACCACACGAATCAACATTTTCCAAAACATTAGCGGCTGTGCCATACAGGTGCAGGAACCGATACAGCAAATATTTTTTTTCTGCATTTGCAAATTTACATCTTAAACAATGTAGTCTTAGGGCATCTTCAGTCGGTGGCAATTTAGCGATGGTTTTTGAAGAGGCCAATAATCCCCTCAAAATGTTAATGGAAGTAACATTGGCAGTTTTGAATAAATTTTTATGAAAATTCTTTCAAGATTAGAGAATATGTTTTCAGAGTACTGATCAATGCCAAATCCATCCAAAAAGTAATGGTGTTCAAGGTAGGTTTTCCAACAGGTTCTTTTCCCAATGCCGGACAATTAGCTGGTTGTATTACAACCGGTCAGAGAATGAGCAGGCACATTTTTTTGAAGGTTTTCATCCAAATTTAAATAATGTACTGCTAGAAATCGTCTTGAGTCTCCTCGCCCTGTTCTGAACCATAAATCTTTAGTCAAAAACTTCTTAAAATAAATTAATAAGACATCTGTATCGTTACAATAAATAATGCAGCGTGAATGCCCCGAATTTTTGGATGTGCAATAAGATACGATTATTAGTGTCTTCGTGATTTCAATTTAAAAAATCGTCTTTTGATGGTTCAAAATTCTTTCCATATTTATTGATTTTCGCGAGTTTTGAAGAAGTTGCTTTAGCAAAAAATGTGTTAGTCTTTTGTTAAATATCGAATGAATAAACAAGTTCTATTATTGCGGAAGTGAAATATTGGGTCGGTCAATTTCTATATCAATTGATTTCTGAAATCCTCTCTTTTGACGTGTTGTATTTTTGATAGAATGTCCTTTATAATGATCAAATACCACATCTATCATTTGAACATTAAATTTATTTCTAAAAATAATGTTTACAAATATATGTTTAAATGATATGCAACTTTTGGGCTTTCCTATTTTGATATCATTTTTGTCTTTGCTACTTGCAGCAACAAATCCGTAATTAAAATTTTAAACGAAAAATTATAACTTACCCAAATATATTCAGCTGCAACAGGATGAATGTAGATATAATAAAGATGCAAAAATGTCTATATTTTTTCCCAATTTATTAGGTAATTTAATATATAACACATACACTTATTAATTCTTTAGTAAAAACAGATAACAATATGACACATTGCCCAATGGAACATAACGAGAAGTTTTATAATAAAAAAAAAATGAAAAATCCTACCATATCAATAATGTGATACATCAGCCGGCACGTAGAGAGAAACAGAGCTATGCTACGTTTGAAGGTGAAGAGAAAGATACACTGAGAGTCGATAAATTTGACGGTGAGAATTAATAACAGCATAAACCTATGACATCTCTCATCGTTTATTGTTATATCTTTGTTAATTCAAAAGCAAAAAATATGGTGTTTACTCTGTTACCTTGTCAACACATAAGCAAAAATTTTATAAAGAATGTTTTTTGTTCATTTAGGCCTTCGTTTTTTGTTAAATGAGTGGTATATTTAAAAAAGACGACTTTTTAACTAAATTTTTGAAGGGCTAAAACCAAGATATTTACGTTTATATTTTTTTTCGGCCGTAAGTGCTAATGTAAATGATTTTTTTTAAATAAGTATGAACAATTACTCCCTACAAAGATTTTATTGTGCATTTGATCAAAAAATGAGTATTTTTTTCTCTATTCGGTGGTATCAATATCTGGATTTTTGATGATAATGCCCTTCTGCAAACTCTAATTTTGTATTAACTCCGGAATAAGGGTTACCTTATCATGATCTTTCATCTGTGAAAAATTCAGCCTTGTGACAAAAGAGTGGGAAGTGAATCGTTTTCTTGAGCGAATATTTTAATACATACACTTTACTAACAATGACAACAGCGGATATTATGTCCTACTGTGTCCCTTAGAATATGTCTTATTCACGGCCGCACGATATTTGTTAGTAGTTACATCTCCTGGTTATCTCTGATACCACACTACGCTGGAAATATGTGCGCACATACCCAGTGTTCTAGCCCCAACTTTACAAGTACAATATGTTCTTTGTATTGGGTCGTCCCCGTCACGCACAGGAGGCAGCAAGTATGAAATAAAAAGAAAATGCTTTGTGACTTGAGTAAATCGGGAGAATAGCTTTGCTCTAATGAGCCCAGGCTCAAATTCCTGAACTTGAAACAGAAATTCGTTATTGGCTTCCCTTTCAATTGTATCCTGGATATAAGCTGGACACAGCTTTACCTGATATGTTCCAAATGTTTTTGTTCTAAGATATTGTAACGTTAGAATAGGGAACTGGATGGCATTCTCATTTATATCAACCCATGCACCACCACGCCTAAGTTGCAGATTTTTCATTAGAATCCTATCATGGAGGGGATTATTAGGATTTTGGACTAGCTCTAGCATTCGCTGTGCCAGCTCGTCACTCTCATCCTGCATATGAATTGGTTCTCGGTATGCGTTAATAAGAGCGCAACCAATCTTTAAATATTCTGATAACTTGTAACAATTTTGCATAGGTATCGCATCTCGAAAGAACTTGTACAATGATTTTAAATGCCCATTCCTCGATTCTACAATCCAGCGCGTTTTGGTAATCTTACGAGCATAGTTCGCTTCCTCGGTGGTAAACTGTTGACGATTTCTTGGCAAAAACGGTGGTATTTCACAATTCAGGTTTAGTGTTTCAAGAAATTCTACAACATCTCTATATCCCCTATCAACGACAAATATATCTCCGTCCTGTATCCATTGTCTTATGTTTTGAATATCCTCTTCCATTTCTTTTCTCAATATTGCTGCATCATTGTTCCTGCTGTCGGAAAAGTAAGGACCGTGAACATCGACTATAAATCCATCAGGAGCTACTATTAGTCCGGCTTTAAATAATGTATACCGCTTATGGGATGAAAAGGATTGTCTTTGAGTTCTAAAATTACAACTTTTGGGGCTTTCAAGTAAGTACAATCCGGAAAGAGAATGGCTTGGGGATTTTGGGGCTGTGGATTGTACAATATATTTGAAAAGCTTGTAACATGGCGCTCAATAAACTGTCGTCTATCTCTCAATTCTTGACAATGAAATCCTAGATTATTTGGTACAAAGTTTAGGATTAAAGTAGTTCTGACAATGGTAATTGCTAAAATCGCAGCCTGGCGGGATGTGTAACTCATAATTACTTTAATAAATTCATCCGATAAGCCCTGCCTTAATTTCATTAAGAATGCAATCATGTCTTTTTTAGTTGGCACACGACTTTTTCCATAAATCACTACCGGTTGGCATGTATTGAATAAATCCGCAAATTGCCGCTTGCTTATAGAGGTCAACTTTTTAAATTCCTCATCCCCAAAATTTTCTTCAGTATCAAAACTACTTGAATTGTAGTCTTTCAATGCCAGAAACCATTCATGTATTTCCCTGCCCGTCATTAGCACATTCATGGGCAATGATATATTATTATTCATGTGCTGAATTTCCACATTTCCCTTAGAATTTAAATGAACACAACATGGTGTATGGCTGGGGATGAAAATGTTAGTTTTTGCAAAAAAGTCGACACATGCATCTAACGATAACCTTGTCCGACTGTCATTATTACATACAAAGCAACCTCTATTGCCCGCTAAAACATCCATTGGTATTGCCAATGGATTATCAGACAATTCTATACACCTTTCTACACGCTGGAAACAATTTATACATATTCTGGTATTTTCAATAATTTCTAGATGTGGCAAATGATATCTCTGTCTAAAAATAATAGAGATTTCTCTTTGTCGTGGTTCTAAAATTGCTCGGAATCTTTGACCGTTGACGTTGCAAATGTAGCACCTAACCATGATCCTATATAAAATTCAAATAAACTAATATAAGTAACCCCATATTTGCTTTCGAATTACATACTTACAAAGTTAATTAACATAAACTGGCAACACAAAATATATAAAATTCAATATTAATCACAAAAACGTATTCAAATAAAATGCACGTCAGTTTTTAAAAATGTCAAAATCGGCGCATTCACAGCCAACTTAGCGATTAAATCGTCAGCAAGCATATATGCAGTTTAAAGCTTCTTTTTCTCTGATTAGGTGTTCTTTATTTGTCGTAATGCTGAGTATTGTTGTAAACAATGACTTCATAGCCTATACTTGAGAAAAATAAACTTGGAACGAAATATAGATTTGTATACTTTATAATATATGGGTATATTTTTATGAACCTATTCTATATCGAACGTCCCAATAAGGCTCATGACTAGGTTTTTTATTGTAACTTATAACAAGCAGAGTTTTCAGATAAATTCAAAAGCATAAATTGGCCTCGAGAAAGTTAAAAAAAACATTTTCACTTTCTAATTCGCTATATAATGCCGAAACAAGGGCCGGCATACCTAAATCTGTTTTTGTTTTACTACGATTTCGAAAGGGACATGTAAATTAAAACACCCTGTATTGCACAGACATGTAATCATATCACATTCATTGTTCGTTGGTCAAATTAAAAGAAAACATTACAGCAACATTCTTTCAGGACGACGATTACTGGATACTTTTAACGCCTCGCGTACGAACTTTCGGTGCGTTTTTCTGGGACACCCTGTACACTTAGAGATTTGGCGCAATGATGAAAAATGCTTATTTTTGCAAGTACTATACCATATTAAAATTTAAAAAAAATCGACCGGTCCCCGAAAACTCATAAGAAGTGTGCCATCTCATTTAAGCTCTTAATCTCTTGTTAATGATTTTTTAAAATTCGCCGAAATTAGTGGCTAAAACGCTTCGTTAAGTGCTGCTTTCTGGTGTAACGCGACTGTAACTCTGAGTCATCATTCGTTTCTTGCAATGATTTACACCAGTTTACACCAGTTTAAACCAGAAAATAGCACTTAACGAGGCGTTTTAGCTACTAATTTCGGTGAATTTTAAAAAATCATTAACAAGAGATTAGGAGCTTAAATGTGGGGATTATATTAAAAATACTGCTATTGAAGAAATGCATTTATTTTCATTATGATATTTTAAAATTTAAAGCCCTTTGATTTTTTTTCTTGGAAACTGAAAATAATTAAAACTTTAAAATATAAGCATATTTTAGATACTATTGCCTAATTTATTTTGCCAAAATTTTAACTTAAAAAAAAATTACTTTTTGAGATATGCTTGTCCAAAAATTATAAGGGGGTACTGTTCTCACCTTAAGTCAAAATGCCAGTTCACGATTCAGAGTATGTTTCAACATTCAACATAACCTTCAATTTAGCTCTGCAAAATCTAATAAAGAAATAAATCTACATCCTAAAATAGTGCGTTTTAGTTTAAAAACTACTGTAACACATGTAGATAACACTTGTGTAAAAAGGTATGCCATTTTTTAATTATATATAGTAAACATTGAATGATTAAAGTGCATTAATATACGCCAATTGGTACCACAACGTTCATTTTTACTTTCCTATCTGTATACAGATAAGGAAAGTATAGGAATCATGATTTTTTTCGACCTCCAGTTTTCGACGGATTTTTACGTTTTGGGGTCCCCTGAATCCGTTTTGACTATTTTCGGGATGATGTGTGTGTGTGTGTGTGTGTGTGTGTGTGTGTGTGTGTGTGTGTGTGTGTGTGTGTGTGTGTGTGTGTGTGTGTGTGTGTGTGTGTGTGTGTGTGTGTGTGTGTGTGTGTGTGTGTGTGTGTGTGTGTGTGTGTGTGTGTGTGTGTGTGTGTGTGTGTGTGTGTGTGTGTGTGTGTGTGTGTGTGTGTGTGTGTGTGTGTGTGTGTGTGTGTGTGTGTGTGTGTGTGTGTGTGTGTGTGTGTGTGTGTGTGTGTGTGTGTGTGTGTGTGTGTGTGTGTGTGTGTGTGTGTGTGTGTGTGTGTGTGTGTGTGTGTGTGTGTGTGTGTGTGTGTGTGTGTGTGTGTGTGTGTGTGTGTGTGTGTGTGTGTGTGTGTGTGTGTGTGTGTGTGTGTGTGTGTGTGTGTGTGTGTGTGTGTGTGTGTGTGTGTGTGTGTGTGTGTGTGTGTGTGTGTGTGTGTGTGTGTGTGTGTGTGTGTGTGTGTGTGTGTGTGTGTGTGTGTGTGTGTGTGTGTGTGTGTGTGTGTGTGTGTGTGTGTGTGTGTGTGTGTGTGTGTGTGTGTGTGTGTGTGTGTGTGTGTGTGTGTGTGTGTGTGTGTGTGTGTGTGTGTGTGTGTGTGTGTGTGTGTGTGTGTGTGTGTGTGTGTGTGTGTGTGTGTGTGTGTGTGTGTGTGTGTGTGTGTGTGTGTGTGTGTGTGTGTGTGTGTGTGTGTGTGTGTGTGTGTGTGTGTGTGTGTGTGTGTGTGTGTGTGTGTGTGTGTGTGTGTGTGTGTGTGTGTGTGTGTGTGTGTGTGTGTGTGTGTGTGTGTGTGTGTGTGTGTGTGTGTGTGTGTGTGTGTGTGTGTGTGTGTGTGTGTGTGTGTGTGTGTGTGTGTGTGTGTGTGCGTGGGTGCGTGCGTGCGTGCGTGCGTGCGTGCGTGCGTGCGTGCGTGCGTGCGTGCGTGCGTGCGTGCGTGCGTGCGTGCGTGCGTGCGTGCGTGCGTGCGTGCGTGCGTGCGTGCGTGCGTGCGTGCGTGCGTGCGTGCGTGCGTGCGTGCGTGCGTGCGTGCGTGCGTGCGTGCGTGCGTGCGTGCGTGCGTGCGTGCGTGCGTGCGTGCGTGCGTGCGTGCGTGCGTGCGTGCGTGCGTGCGTGCGTGCGTGCGTGCGTGCGTGCGTGCGTGCGTGCGTGCGTGCGTGCGTGCGTGCGTGCGTGCGTGCGTGCGTGCGTGCGTGCGTGCGTGCGTGCGTGCGTGCGTGCGTGCGTGCGTGCGTGCGTGCGTGCGTGCGTGCGTGCGTGCGTGCGTGCGTGCGTGCGTGCGTGCGTGCGTGCGTGCGTGCGTGCGTGCGTGCGTGCGTGCGTGCGTGCGTGCGTGCGTGCGTGCGTGCGTGCGTGCGTGCGTGCGTGCGTGCGTGCGTGCGTGCGTGCGTGCGTGCGTGCGTGCGTGCGTGCGTGCGTGCGTGCGTGCGTGCGTGCGTGCGTGCGTGCGTGCGTGCGTGCGTGCGTGCGTGCGTGCGTGCGTGCGTGCGTGCGTGCGTGCGTGCGTGCGTGCGTGTGTGTGTGTGTGTGTGTGTGTGTTTTTCAAAGAATATGTATAGAAAAATGTTTCGAGTTAGATGTATGTGGAAAATGTGTATATATTTAGTTTATCCTTTAAACATTCATAGAGGTGCTGCATTAGGTTGTACAAAATAACCGGAAAAAGCCTATAATAACTAGATAGGAAAGTCATGTGTTGGACACATCAGATTTTTGCCTGACAGGAAATAACAAGATGAGATATTTACCAAGGTTAAAACAATACAAGAAGAATATAGTTACAAAAAAAAAATAACAATTTTTTTTTCTAATTTCAACTTGCCTCAACCTCTCTTTTATTTCAGATTTTTTAGAATCAATATCTTCTTACAAAATTAGATTTTTATTAAAAATTTCATATTGATATCGCTTTTTGTTTTTGGTTTATGATTTTTTTTCAATATTTCATCTACCGAAACCCCTTATTTTTAGTCTGATATTTTTTCAAAATCAAAGAGCTTTTTCTCCTATATATCTTGATTTTTAATAAAAATTTCATTTTAATATCGCTTTTCGTTTTTGATTTACGATTCTTTTTTTAATTTCAACCCCTTGGGGGATGGGTTGACTCAGTGGTTAGAGTCATGACTTTGAGATCGGAAGGTCTCAGGTTCGAATCCCACCGTTGGCCGGGATTTTTTTATTTAATTTAATTATTTAAAATTAATTCTGATGCCTTGGTAGGATTCCCCACTCGACCATTCACTGTTGGGTTCTAATTAACAGTGCTGTTTCTAAAGTGGCGCTGGGAAACAGTAACAAAGCCTACACAGAACACGAGGCTAATGGCCGTAGTAGTCGACGCCGATGACACCAAATTAAAAAAAAAAAAAAATTAAAAAAAAAAAAAAAATTCAACCCCACTTAACCCCCACATTTTTAGTCAAATTTTGTCAAATTCAGTAGGTTTTACCCTCTTACAGACACTGTTTATAATTTGATGAGAAGGATTGGATACAATTTTTTTTAAATTTGGATGAATATTAAAAATGTTGGTTTCTTGAAAGTAAACCTATAATACTCTTTCAGACTATTGTGTGAAGAAATTACTAACAGTCTTTGATACATCGCCCATTACATTAAAGTTTACAAATGTGAAGCTTACAGGTATATTTAGGTATCGTTTGTGAATTAGATTTATTATTTCATATAAAAAATTTCATTTATTTTAAAATTTGCAATTTTTTTACTTGTTTTTTCTGCCAAATAAATATGGATCCTAATTAATTTAATTAGTAGCAATTATTCACATTCTATTTTCCTTTTTCATATGAAATTCTAAATGATTACATCTTTTTTTATCGGCCATTTTGAAAAAAAATTGTTTTATAAACTTTACAATATGTAGAATAGTAAGAAACACAAACCACTTTGGTAATACCATTGATTTTTTTAATGTAATATTCCTAATTTCATCAAAACGAAATTAAAGTCTAACCATTTATCATCTAACTATCTATCTATCTAAGTATGTAACTTCTATTTAAATTTTTTGTCAATACTCTTGGTTTTTGTGTATAATATGTTGTTTGTTTGTGTATATTTTTGCTCACTCTTCTTTATCTTTAGTTTTAAAAACCTATTATTATATCAAACAATATACAATACTGATCTTGTGGATGCATTATATAAACCTCTGTCTGTTGCATTCTTGAATGTGCTAAATAAATAATAAAAAAATAAAATAAAAATATTGATACAACACTATAACCATCACAAGAATGTAAACCAGCTTAAAGTATCTATTTGAAATCAGCCATATATACAGTCCTTTTTTTTTAAGCTTAAAAGAATCATTCCGTTGATTTAAATCGAAATAAGAAATAAGGAAACAGGGTAGTGTAGCGAAACAATCGAGAAACGGTGTAAAGACGTTGCTGTGTCGGTGGCGTCGAGGAATGCGTCACAGCATCCCGACGATTTTCTTTTATTTGCCTGCGTCTCACGTACGCCAACAGAGGTAAATCCCTGGGGATCCCAACGGCTAAAAAGTTCCCGACGTTAGTATTACAGCCACACAAAAGGAAACGGAACGACTGACGACGGGAAGGAGGAAAATTCCAGTGGAGTAGATTATATTTTATTTTGTCCAAAATTATATTTTAGTTCCATTTGAAATTTATTCTTACAAATAGTGTACTGTAATCATTTGTGATCTTCCTAGCATTTGTTCATCCTATATTTCCGCATATGTTACCCAACTATTTGTCAATGATTACAAAAATTGTTGTAGAATTGGTTTTAAGTTTTTTTTTTTTTTTATTGTAACGTAATGTAGAAAAATATACTCTTTTTATAATGCATCTACGAAAAATTAGTTCTCAATAGAGTAGATAAAACAATTATTGGTTTTTGATGGTACTTCGTATATAAACTATTTTTCGGAATATCATTATGTTATAATAAAAAATCTAGCCCAGAAAATTTTAACCATTAATAAACAATTTGCAGAATCTATATTTTCCCAAAAATACTGTAGTTAATTCCATGACTTTGTTCCAAGCAACTTATAATGACATTCTGGAAGTAATAAAATCATTCAAAAATAAAAAAGCTATAGTTCAATGTTTAAAAATAGTGGCTAAATATATCATTGATCCACTTATGTATATAATAAACAAAAAATGTTTTGATAATGATACATGGCCATCATTTGTCAAGACATCTTTTGTGATATCAATATATAAGAAAGGAGAAAAAACTGAAGTATCTAATTACAGATAAATTATTATCCCACACATTTTTTAAAATGATTGGAACCAATAAAAAAATAGGCTTAACTCCTTTATTAAAAAATGTAACATAATCTCAGAGCATCAGTTTGGATTTAAGGAGAGCTAGTCAACCCAAAATGCAGTTCTAGAACTGACAACCAAAATATATAAAGCAAACCATGTCTTTGCATATTCTTAGACTTGTCCAAAGCTTTCGATACGGTAAATCACGATGTACTACTAGAATCTTTGGAAGAGATTGGAATTATTTGAAAGTTTTTTATATACCAGAGGCCAAATATTAAAAAAAAAATAGGGTAAAAAGTGATTTTGAAAATACTGACAATGGAGTTCCACAAGGGACAATCTTAGGACCGATATTATTATGTATTTATATCAACAAACAGTGTTTTTAGGTGCTGCCGACAGAGTATGATTTGCCGATGATACAGCTATGCTACATGGCTCAGACTTAAAAATAAAGTTAAACTATGAAAAAGTGATAAAAAAAAAACATAAGAGAAAATGACGTACTACCAAGGTGCCTAATCAGTTGTGCCTTCTATTGATACGACTAGGCAGGAAAGTGTAGACTGGGTATCGCTGGTTAAATACTTTATATAACTAATGGGTGGAATTAGATGCACCAGTATCAAATTAGTTTTCTGAAAATTAGAATATTTTTTAGTCATCTGAGTCGCCTATTATACTACTATTATACTACTACGCCATGTTTAAAGTTTAGTTATGAAATATGACAACCGGGGGTTGATAATTAATTTAAATAATTCTTATATATTACATATTATATTCAAATTTTATTTCGAATTCAAACAGCATCCCAGCGTATCTAGCCTCGAAGGCGCTGTTTTATTACTTCTAGGAAAAAAACGTCGACTGTGAGATTATTACGGCCACTAGCTAAAAAACACATGTGCATCAGAAGGGTTATATTCAGGAATTAATACAGGGCTTTATAGTCTTTATACACCAAAGCGACAGTCGGTCTTTGTCTGATACATTTGCTTATATGGGAAATTTAAGTATAAATACCCGGGTTTTTGTTGGCTGGGGACATTAGTTTTTTCTTCTTCACCGAGTCGAGTTAACAAAAAACGCAAATATCCAGGTTACCGTTACGGTGACTCCTTTTTCTTTATATTCTTCAAATATAGTTAAAAAGAGATATCGCTACCCTTACGGTGGCCGCGTTTTTGTTATATTTTGACAACGGAAATAAAAGATATCGACGGAGTAGAGAAATTAGTTTCTATAAACGACGGCTTCTGCATAGATATCCAGTTATCCTTAGGATGACCACCTTTTTCTTATATTCTATATATAAGTAAAAAAAGGTATATAGTCAGTTTGACAAAGCAGATACACGTTGAGTAGAAACAGATTTCGCTCCTAAAACTGTTTTGTAAAGTTGTATCTACCGAGTGACTAAGATATTGGCGTAACTGATACTAGTGATACCACGCTAGTCTAGTTAAACGCCAGATATGTTATATCTCTGATTCAACATTATAAAATGTTACTAAATTTTTAAAAGTACTACCACAGCTTATACAATACAGCTCCACAACTCCGTGTCGGCGTCTTTGATCTGGCGGTCGAGAACCAAGCAAGACGGAATGGTGCTATCTCTGTTAGATTCGAGGGAAAAGTCGGGCCCGGATTAAACAATTTTTTTATTATTGAAAAAATTGAAAACCTTGGCGTAATAAGGTTGGTTATATGCCATATTAAGTAAGATTTGGGAAATTAAATTTTTAATTTGTTTTAAATCTGTCAAATATAATTAGAAACATTATTTAAATATAAATATTACGAAAAATAGCACATCTTTCGGATTAGAGGTAAAATAATTTGTATGTGGCTAGTAAAATCCTCGTTAACAAATGTTTTGAGCTAAAACAGTCACTTCACGACAAATTGTGGCTTGGATCCTTTTTACACCAAGGGCTTCAATTGTTAAAGAATTGTGTCACGCTCGTGGATGCAAATCAAGTGGTACCCCGTGTCTCTGGCAAGTGTTACTCTTCGCGCAAAGGGTTTATACCTAGATAAACGAATGCTTCGACTGAGGTCTGGGAACTCTATGGTATTTTGGAATTATAAAGAATTTGTGCTTTTATTTTAACAATATTGGTTATATTTAGATGTATTCTTATTAATTGAAATACAGATTTGTAGAAGTAATACTTTGACAGTTTTTATTAATATAATATATTCAATTTTTATCTGACCATACCGAAGTAGGGAATTTTGAAACTTTATAGTAATGTGAAATTTGAATTACAATATTACACGATATTACATAATTAGTACTTATTTTAGGTAGGTACTAAATTTGTACTTGGAGAAAGTAATATCGATTTTTATAAGAAAACTTGAAAAGTAAATTAATTTAGTTCCTATTTCTGATGTAAAACTTAAGTTTCGGTTTAAACCAAGAAAACAAATAAATTATAGTTTGTTCAACAAGGGTGGATATGATAGCAATATCACACAAAGACGAAGTTTGAGCACGACGTCGTATGCGGAGTACTCAATCGTCTGATTGTGATATGAACAATCCACTCGATATGGTCAGTATATTTTTTCTACGACCCACTAACGAAAATCTACAAATTTAAAAAATTATTTTAGGTTATTTAGACAAAATAACTAATTTTAAAATAATTTACGAAGTTGACTAATTTATAAAATAAAATTAACATGAAAAATTAATTAGTCCTCGGCCTAGATTCGATCCCGGGCTTTTTGCGTGGAAGGCAGATGCTCTGTCCTCATCTTCACCGAAACTTTCAGGACTTTAGTTTTAATACTCGTAATTAAATTAGTATCATGTAGTTTGATTAAAATTTATTTTTTTTTAAATGTGGACACAATAAAAACAAAAATGCTATTATTTATCGAGTCTACACAAAAATTTTAATGTATATTTAATATCAATAACTAAAATATATATTGACAATTAGTTTAACAGAATTGTCACTTATTTAAAAAAATTTAAATAATAGGAGTTGGGTGACCAAAATATGAACTGTGATTTGTAGATTTAATTTTGTTAAAGTGTTCTCACTACCTAAAATGGATATGAAATATATTCGTAGTTGAACGCAATAACATACTTTTTCGTTTTGTAGTATGTGCATAGATTGGCTAATATCCATTCACAGATTACAAAACGAAAAAGTATGCTATTGCCTTCAATTGAACGAATATATTTCATATCCATTCTAGGTAGTGAGAACACTGCAAAAAAAAATAAATTCGCCAATCACCGTTCATATTTTGATCAACCGACTGCTATTATTTTTAAAATTTTAAATAAATGACAATTCTGTCAAACTAATTGTCAGTATATTTTTTAGTTATTAAGATTAAACATACAATAAAATAAGTTATTCTTTTGGAAAACGTTAGCATGGATGACTAAAAGGGTATTGGGTTAATTAATTCTAAAAGTGTGGTACAAACGTTATTTTTTGTAGCCAATTCTTCAAAATTATTTTGAAATATCTTTTCAATATTGAATATTAGTTCTACAAATTCATCATTTGACAGTTGCAGATTTCCAAATGTATCTGGATTGGCGTTATCATATGCCTTTAAAAAGCAATAAAAAGAAAAATCATCTAATTCAACGTGATCTTTGTTATATTTAAGACAGGTATCGCAGAGGAGTGGATCCGCAAGGCTTTTATTAAAAGGTAACCACACACATATCTGATAAAATTTTTCTGTATCAATTCGTCTTTACAATAATTTAGGGTGTTAATAATTTTAACATAAAATAAAATACAAGGTGTTCCATTTAAAAAACATACATTTTAATTTGCCAGGCAAAAACGTGACACCCTGTATATCCAAAGATATTTTTAAAATATGTAGGTATTTTTCAAATCCATATAACTTTTATTTAAAACTTTCTTGCGTGTCTACAACAAAATAATGAACAATAACGCACTAATGGGATACCCTGTATAAATTATATTTTTAACAATGAAAATTTCTTATAATGTGGTACTTATCGGTTTGGGTCCTTGGGAAAACTAAAGAATGTTTTCTTGCAGGTATAACCCTTATTAAAACAGCTTTTGACTGCACAAACAGAATAATGTCTTTTTTTTTTCACTCATTCTACTCATAGCTAAAGAGTCACCAAAATAATAACAGTACCTTTAACTCAAACAAAATCAACGAAATTATAGGCTCCACGAAATTATACAATCAACGAAATTATAGGCTCCACGAAATTATACAATCAACGAAATTATACGCACGACTCAACACCTTACCTAAGTACGCTTCTGAACACCAAAACCGTCTTTTCCCTTCGAAGGCGGAGCTTAAGCGATGCGCGACGAAATCGACGCAAACCGTTGCCGCCAAGAGAGTGTTTTAGCTGTATTGTTAAGCTGTGGTACTACTCTATAGGCGACGTTCGTAGTGGATTTCGTCACCCTTCTGGCTGACCCGACGAACTTGCGCCAGGTAGACACTTTTATCAGCGGTATACTTTTCTTTCTGTAAGGTTTCTTTTACGTAGAATTAAAACAATAATCGCACTATTAAAGTAATCAAACTAGTAATTAATATTCAGATATTCCGGAGGATAATTTAGACAAACATTAATAGGTCACAGGTATCACTTTATTACTTTTATATTCATTAGCGGGAGAATTCGCGTCTGTGTGTTATTGTCATATTTTTGGTATTCATTGGTAAACGTTCATTGTGGGAAAAATTATAAGGTTTTTATATTGTGCTAAATTATGTTATTTAGAGAATCGATAGTGATGTTGTTGTCATAAATATTAATTGTTCTAAAGTCGGTCAATGCTGTCCAGTAATAAATTAAGTCATTTAGATTTATGGCCAAAGGGCCGAATGTAAAGTTTCGGTTGTCTGTAAGCAGTACCTGTCCCTTTCAGTAAAGATACACTTTCGGTTTTACTTTTAAATGGCAAACAGATGTAGATTAGTAGGGTAAATGCATGGATTTGTATATATTTTAAAGTTAGTTTGCGGTTTAAAAAAATATGTTTCCTGTCGTTCTTTGTAAAACAAAATTGGGTAGACAAATGTGTCATTTTAGCTGTACGGAATTTTAGTTTTGTGTATCGAATTTTCGGGAAAAAGGAGATATGTACAGCGGCGGGTAGAATCATGAATATTGAGGAGGGTCGTATTTATTTGTACATATCCACGTATCTTTAGCGGGACATTACGCGGAAGTAGTCGGTATGTTTGTTATTTATTTAGAATAAATAGGTGAAATTGTGTTTGTGGACTAGCTAACGTATTCTCAGAACTGTGATTAATAACACTGATTTGTCAATCGACAGAGCAAAAGAGCATCGTGCCAAAAAAGACGCCTTAGGCCACCATAGACCGCCAGGGACCTCAATAGTAAGGGCCTAAAAATGGTATTTCCCTTCCGGCTATGTAAATTAAAGCCTGATAGAGGCTTGGATGGATCTCTACTCAGATACCCCAAAAGTGGGCCTGACGGGCCCTTTATATCAGGTGTTCTCCGATCGACTGTTTAGTGTTGTCCATACAGGACTGAGTATGTCGGTAAATTACGGCGTTGGAATATTAGAGAAAGGCGTGACGCACGGTGAGGTAAATCTACACTCCGGTTTTTACACATATTAGAAATATTAAATTTAACCTACTTCAAAAAGGAAGAGGTTCTCAATTCGACGCAATATTTTATATCTCACAACACTCTTCGTGCTACCGTTGTACTCTCTTTTATTAGACAATGCGTAATTCAGTAGTTCCGTGGAAACGTGTGATTGTATATTAGGAGACAAACAAACATACCAAAGTACTTCCGACTTTTATTTTACCCTTTTATGGGAACTAAAAGCTCTGAGGTTAGAAATGACACATTAGAAAGCCTACATAAACATAATGTTAAGTCTAAAAATGGCACATAATCTAAATGTTCGGCTGTACAAAAGAATAAATGTTAAATAAACAGTATTCAAAATTAATCTCGGTGTTTCCTTTGTTCTTCCTCCATTACAGCTACATTGAACTCTAAGAGAAATTCTGGGGGTTTTAACATCACTTCGTGGGGATCTACTAGACGAAATTTAGGCCAAGGTTATAAGTATTTGCAAAACTAGGTCAGGGTCCGGTTTGTCAAGTTACAGTTATCTTTGTAGGTGCGATAGGCCATTATGCCATTAAAATTTGGGACGTAGACCAACAAACAACTAAATTATATAAATTTAAAACTGAAATTAACAAATTGATTTAAACTAACCCAGGCATGTTTAAAATATTTTAATAAATTTTAAATAATATATTTATATTATCTCTGCTGTCATTTTAATAGCTTTTGATATATTATTAGCTTACTTCAGATAAACAATAAAAGAACGTTTTAAACCTATCTCAATTTTTGGGCCTGTCTTACTCTATTACTTTATTAGTGAATTATCTTTAAGTTTTTAAACTTTCTGTATTTTTTAAACAACCAATTATACTTCGAACTGTTTTTTTCTATTTGATTTCCTTTTTTTATAAAAGGGATTACACAAGACAGGCATATATGTCAAGGTACGATTTCTCCTAAAGAACAAAGAAAAAATTGAAACGTGTACCTACTAACAAAAAATAAAAAAAAATAAAAATATTATTACCTTTTTTAATATGTATACTATTTATATAAATCATAAAATAAAAATATGTTTTTAAATAATGTTTGCTACAAAATGAGGAATATATATACAAAAACTTTCATAAAATGATTGGTAAAACCGAATTATATTAGTAGGTTAATGGAAGATAAGAACTTTGTAAGACATGTCTAAATTAATTTATTTTCAAGAACAAGTAGGTACATAATATTATAGGGCAGGAATATATTCATATTATTGAGCATTTTATACAATTGGATAATTGAATTATAATTGTTTGAACAATTGTAAAAAATATGAATAAGATCTGAAGTGGAGGAACTATTAAATGTACATATAAGGAAATCCATTAGGTCAATTTTAAAAAGTCTACGTGCAAGTGGTCCAATTAGTTGAAGGAGAGATATGGAAAGATGAGAGATTGACTTGCAATTTTAACTTAATTGGAAAATGATCTGATCCCATAAAATCGGTTAGTAATTGTCAGTTGACTGAGTGGGCCATATGAGGAGATATTATTGCAAGGTCAACTGAAGAATTACAGCCATTGGGAGAAATTCTGGTAGGAGAACCATCGTTGAGGGTAATTAGCTCCAAATTATCTAAAGCCTCTATTAAAGTTTTTCCATTAGAGTTTTCTGGAATCTGGCTCCAAGAGCCGTGATGATCATTATAGTCACCACAAAAAAGACAAGAAGCGGGAAACTGGTCGAAGAGATTTTTATAATCGTTTCTGGAGGCCTATATATTGATACCAGAGAAATGTTTAATGAATCAATGATAATTGCACATACTTCCATTATTATTAAAATTCTATAATAAAACAATTTCACGGAATGCTATACCTTTTGCAACGAATATACCTTCACCACCGTATACGTCTGCTCTACGTTTAAGAATTGAATTAAAACCTTTTAAGTAAAAATAATTTTGTGGTTTAAGCCACAACTCTGAAATAACTACTATATCATTTGAGTTTGTATTAACAAAGTTTAACTTTTTTTCATGTTTCTGATCATTCTGAATCAGACAATCCAAAAAAAAAGTTTCTTCTATTCGTCTGTATGTATGTATGTATGTATGCCGGCACGATAACTCTAGAACGAAAGTTCTCATTGACTTGCGGTTTTAATTTTCTTTTATTAATAGAATATAAATAGGCGAAGTAAGAAGTCCAAATATTTGACATGGGCAAGCTTAAGAGGTAAAGGGGCCAATAATTATTGAATAAATTGCTCAAACAAGTTTGTAAACCCTAATCAAAAGGCGATATAGAATGGTTTTAAAAAACAAGGCTTATGGAAATCATTACATGGTTTAACCTAATTAATGCCAATGCTTCACAAAACCAAAAAAATTCAACGTCCTAATACTACTATCGGCTTTCGGTCTTTTGTTCCAAGTTAAATCATTTCTCTTTTTTATTACGCTACGAGTTTAGCCTTGGGGGCCTTAGTCTCGATAAGGTGGGAACCACCATTTAAGCGTTTCTCGAATTTTTTAATGTTTTTTTAAGCAAATTATTTCAAGTTTAATTAAATTTCACCTTTATAATGTTCACTTCTTACTCAAATATATTTATTTTTTATATATATTTTTTTAAATAATTAAAAAATCAAAATTACAAAAAAAAATTGGTAAACTTAGCAATTTATAGTAAAAAAAACAACAAAATTCCACTTGCGCCATATAAATTTATTCACTACAGCAAAAGTTAGAGGTCAAAACCACCAGGCGCTCCACTATATATTCTTTTTCTTATTTTTTCTACGCCTGTCAGTAAACCTTAAAAATCGCACTGTTAACATTCCTTGTAAATGACATTTAACAATAACATGCACGTAATGAGATCTTTTAACATACACGTGCGTTTTGATAAGGAAACTTAAATTTTTTAGTTTAATCAAATTACAATAAAATTTTATATCTACGTACGACTACATAAATTTAGTCAATTGAAAAACATAAATCTTTTAGCATTAGCAAGATACATTTTGGATTAAAAAAGTGATGCTCCTTAATGTCGGCAACACATTACACAATTTTTCAAAAAAAAGTCGCGTTTTCTTAGCATGCTTTGGAAATAAACGTCTTTTTATTTATATTGTCAATTTTTGTAACAAAATATTATTGTATTCGAACATTTTCTCAACTTTACCTACGAATATATCTGTTAGTAGTGAAAGTGATGAAGTTATGAGCACATCATTGTCCTGTCTGTTTTATAAAATAACCAATTGAAAAATTTAAACTCATGATAGACTAAGTAATGATTTGGATTAAAATTTTAGTGGCATAGTTATAAATAAACTTTTAACTTGTCGGTTAAAATTAACTAAATAGTTATAGAATAGGCATTATAGTCCAATATTTTATCCAACTTTTGTAAATCTACCCATCGAGCGCCACTGTTTTGTGTATTCTTTAGATAAGAAAGAAGGACAAAACACGAAACTTGTGTCTGATTACATCAGTCAACCGACCCCGAATTTAACAAACGTTCTTGATTCAAGACGCACTTGAGCCGGATAACCATCCCTTTTCAGTTAAGACTTTCTTGTGTAAACAAAAAAAAATAGTATTCCAATTTTAGTGGACATTCAGCTCCTGATAGTTTTTCTGGTTGCGATATTATTGTATAATTGATAACTGTAATATATAGGGTTGCCAGATGAAAAGAAAAAAGCCATTATCAAGAACTATGTCTACATTTTTTAATCAAACACTCAGACTTTTTCAATAAGGAGTATGACGTATAGAGCAAAACAATATATGGGGAGCACTGAGGGTGGGAAATGTCCTGCTAGGTTCAATCCTCGTTTATCTTCAGTTTTATATAAAACCAAAAATCTAAACATATAGTACACAGAAAACAATACAAAATGTTAAAGCTTGGAAATATTTTTTGTAACAAAAAGTTCTCCATATTTCACGTTCGCGATACTTAACGCGGTTAAAGTATCAAAGGCTGTACAGCTCCATTTTAAATTGACTCACATTTCATAGCAAATAGGTTAACCTTTGTGCTAAAACTGGCAAAGGGACTCGGGATCATATCGTCGACATTGTAACCTGAATGGTAGAGCAATTAAAATACACATAAGGACCTAATTCAACAAGCATTGACGTGTCTGGAATCATTGTTCGACGAATAATTTAAAATGTGAAAGGGCATGGGTGAGTCTGGCTTCGCTATTGTTTCGTTCATGAAATTTTAATAAAGCTTTATTAATTCAGTGCTCTGTGGGGTGATTCCCTACAACATAATCCATGTTTTTAAAAATGCAGTAAAGGAAACAATAATTATTTTATTTGCATATATGAAGAGTTAAAAGCAAGAAATATTGGTGAAAATTAGGTACTTCAAAAACCATCTACAAGGTTCAGTATGTTATAAATCAAGAGAAGAGAAGAAGTCCTTTGAATCTCAGACTATTTTTCAACATTGCGACTTATTTAGAAGTTATATTACTTTATCAACCTAGATGAAAAAGAAATAAATTTCTTATTTTAACCTTGTAACTAATTTTTCTATATTATAGTTCACCACATTTCTTTTTTTTTCAAAACTGGTTGAGAAAATCCATCTTTACATTCTTCGAGAGACTTTCTTTACTCACCGAACTACTACTAAGCCACAATAAGAAAAATACTATAACACTAGTAGGCCTATTAACAGGGCATAGTAGGCTTAACAAAAAATGTGTTTAACTTCGGTCTGACAGATGTTATACTATTGTAAAAGCCTATCAAGACTGATATCCTTTACATTTAGAGAAGAAAAACCAAGGGCAACTAGCTACGTCTGAGAAATACTTCCTAGTCTATGGAGTCTACTACAAAAGGCCAAACTAGACAAGGTACTCTAAATAACGATATCCATAATAGTTCTGAACTGGTCGAGATTGGGAAGATCACATGGCCCACAGTCCTAATTAAATCTAATCTTATCTACTATTTGGATGTAATATTACTGGAGTTGCTTTTTTTAATCTTAAAAATATTTAAAGGTAATTCAGAAGAGATTACATTTATTACAAATATCAAATACTTAGCTATTTAAACATATACTCGTACAAACCTTTTATGGCATATTCATATATTTTTTTTTTTTAATAGATGGATTGGCATTTCTTCAGCGTTTAATATCATTTTGTGTAACACAAGCAGATATAAAAGAATTTTGCCTTTCGTAAGATTCACTATTTTAAAACTTGCCAAAAAAGCTTTCTTAATTTCCATAGAAACCTTCTCAAAACACTTTTCTTTGCAGTTACATATATGTATATTGTTTTTGCATAATTTTTTCCCACTTTGCTGAAGTAAGCTATATTTTAATTTTTATTCCATTTATGCCCATGGTTTTTCTCTTCTACGTTAATCTATACCACGTTCTCTTCATAATGCCGTTTTTCCTGTTTGAATCGGACCAATAGCAATAAAGATACACGCTAAGGTCCTTTTGGCAATCGCATGTTTTTTCTCTTCAACGTTAAAAGAGATTTAATTTTCCCCACTCCCCCGCTTCCTTTCACTCTGTCTTACTCTTACCTACTGAATTTGTACCTCTCACTCTTACATATTGAATTCCGTATGTGAGGCCATGGTAACTTCAGATCTTCTTCTATCTACTTCAGATCAAACAATCATTTCCGAAATTAATGGAATGTTTTGATGGTTATTACTCCATATATACTCGTACAGATACCTCCAAAACATCTAGCAGCCTTGGAGTGTCAGTCGTAACCTCAATTTCCGTCTACAAATTTGATTTATCTCATGGAGGTAGAAGGAAGGGAGACGCTGTCACGTGGTCCAAGACGGGTTCACTTCCGCCATATTAGATTGACGAATACTTCAAGCAGATAATCGTGGTTTCAATCAATTTTTTGTCTATTTTTATGTTGTTTGCAAACTAAATAAATTGTACATATTAAAAGTTAAACATTGGTTGCTTGGCTCAACGTATTTTTAGCAACCTAATAGATATTTATATGAAGAAATTATCGGAAATAACATTCCACAACTAAATATGTAACATAGTAAACAATGTGCAGGGTCGTATTTGAGATATTAATTGTGCTCTGAGTGAAAGAGTTGTAACCATATTATGGTTTTGTAAAGATGAATTAAAAATGAGAGAATTTGCTGCAGTTGGTGCAAAAATTAGATTTAAAATATTCATAAATATTCTATAAATTTACTTCAGTTTCATTATAAAAAGCATTTGTCTTTAAAAAAATTATGAAAGTATAGAAACTTTTTTAAATGACATGGATAAGTATATTAGTGCTTTAAAAACACGTAATTTACAACACCGACTCACATCAAATATCTCAAGACCATTGTGATTCGTTTACATGGAGGACACAACAATAACTCGACCGGCCAGCAATTTCTGGGGGGCTATTTTCAAACTCGAGAGAAAGTGATTTCTCTCAAGATTTTCATAAGAAATGTCATACGTCATCGTAAAAACTGTATTTTTAAAGCCAGTGAAAACTCGCAGACTGTTTCTTTTGATTTATTTCGAGATGATTAAAAATCTCCCAAGAATTTTAATTCTCATTGGCTCTAAAAATACTATTTTCACGTTGATATTTCACATGAAAATCTTGAAAGAAATTAGTATTTTTAAGTTTGAAAGTAAGTCCGTATCTTACAAAAATTATTAGTAGGTACATGTTGAAGTTTTCGTAGAAAAAGTATTACTCTAGAAAGACTTCGAATTTTAAAATATCCTCTTCGCCAAATCAACGAATCGTCAAGAGACTATAGAGCTCTTGGCTTATCAGAGAGTTACGATAGTGTGCTAGACGTTACTGAGCATGATCAAATTATTTACTAAATCCCACGCCATCAGGATTTACAAAATATATTGTTGTACATACAGTGAGCACCATAAGTCTTACCCCCCCCCCCCCCTATCTAACTCATTACTGGAGTCTTGTTAGGAAAATCGCCGAGACACGTCGATTTTTGTTTTCTACAATGTACAATTTTGTATGAATAGTTTACCCTTAATTTCATCCCTTACTGGAGGGGAGCAACCCTTTCGAAAAATTTAAATGGCATGGGGTGGTGAGTGATAGCTCATTTGAAAGAGAGTTTTATTCTCTATTCAACTGTGTAAAAAATTTTGAAATTTGCTTCATTAATTCTCGACTAATTGTTGTTTCAGAATAACGTAAATTAACGTAGCGCACTCATCCTTAGAATTAAAATTCGGCCATGCAAGATTTCGGTTTTGGTTCAGACGTGAAGTAAGACTTTTTGCCATTAGAAGATCACTGTTAGTTTAGTTGCTTTCCTATTTTGTGAGGTTTTGTTATTTTTAAACATTAATAAATCAACTCGTAATGAAGCAAATTTCAAATTTTTTGCACGGTTAAATAGAGAATAAAACCCCTTTTCAAATGAGCTATCACTCACCACCCCATGCCATTTAAAATTTTCGAAAGGGTTGCTCCCCTCCAGTAAGGGATGAAATGAAGGGTAAACTAATCATACAAAAATGTACATTGTAGAAATCAAAAATCGACCTATCTCGGGAATTTTCCTAACAAGACTCCAGTAATGAGTTAGATAGGAAGGGTAAGACTTATGGTGCTCACTGTATATTTAAAGTGACCAATATTTTGAAGAGTAGAAAGCGGGACAAATCGAAAACAAGGATATATTTCTACTATTTCTCTTTGCAGTAGTGACGGTTTGGTTCATTTAACAGCAAAAAAATATATACAAAAGAGTGGGATATCACCCTAAAAATTGAAATATTTATATTTTTTCGTTAGACAAAAGCGGGACACATGTTAAATCGGGACTAGTGGTTTAAAATCGGGACTGTCCCGCCTAAATCGGGACAAATATTTTCGTTTATTGTCAAAAAAGCCTATACTTATATCCCTCTATGCTCTATGGATATTAGACGTTTGTCTTTAATGTGAACAAATAATAAAAAGGAGCTATTACTTTAAATTGTCCACCTTATTTTAGTAAAATGTGTAGTGTGTTCAGTGCTTCAAGTAATTTCTAAATTAAAATATATTTGCAAATTGTACAGTTTTGGTCAGCATCCCTTGTATAATCTAACAAATATGCAAACATTAGGATGCTTTACCTTATTAAAAATAAAATAAAAAAATGTGAATGCATAAGACATCATAACAATAACATTGTATTTTTTAATGGCCAATATAAACATAATTTTTATATTATTTATTTTGCCGTAATATATTTTTAATTAATATCTATCAACTGTTTGACTATTCTATGGTATTTCAGTTTCGGTCTAAAATAACAGTTATGTTAAACCATAATATGAGTCCCCTAAATGCAAAACTCGGTATTTGACGAAATTTTCAAAAGTAATGTTTTGGCGCCATTCAATTCCTAATGTCAAACTCTAGCATTCTCCTTCTAATATAAGATGCAAAACTTCTTGTTTCTGCATTAAAAACGCTTTAGAAAACGAAGACTAGATGCAAAACTCTGTATTTGCCTTCACTTGTCAAATACAAAACTACGTCATTGTAACTTGCCAATGGCGTTGCGCCTAATAGTCACGTGATTAGGTAAGTGCACGGGCACGTAGACATTTTAATTTATTCATTTATAGTTTGCTTATTTAGGGAAGATTTTTTTGCTTGTATGTATTTTATTACACCTAATAAAAATGTTTTTTCTACGTTCATGCAAAAAACAAAACTTTATTGAACTATATTTAGTGAAAAAACTAGTTCTTTATTGCACTAGTGCAATAAAAATTTTATTGCACTTATCTGTCATTTCACTACAGCGTTTTATGATCATGACAAACATAAATATTCCAATCAACGCCAAATATTTAGTCCATTTTCATTTTCTGTGTTACCTTTTAAAAACAATTGCATATTTTATATTATTTTCAATCATTTAATAAATAAATTAGTAAAAAAATGTATTTTATTAAAAATGTCATTACAAATTATGAACACAAACATAAATAAATGCCTCAAACAAAGGTACACGATCATGGCTACTATGATTTGGATAATACAACTGTAGTTCTATAAAATATTTTTTGGTTTTTGCATGAACGTAGAAAAAATATTGTATGCAACTCGTGCAAAAAGTGTTTATTGCACTCGACGTGCTGTCCAACTCGGCCTGACGGCCTCGTTTCACGTCGCGTGCAATAAACACTTACCTTTTGCACTTGTTGCATAAATAACTATTAATTTAAATTTTTGTATCTTTATAAAAAAAAATTGTAAGAAAATAAATGTTCTAAAATAAGACAACCATGCACTTATCGGTATTTGCAATTGCGAGTTGCAAAACTGGATATTTTTAAAACATAAATGCAAAACTTGGTATTTTAATTTTAAAAGTATTTTTTTAAATTTTTGGTAGGATTTCGGAATGAAGAGCATAGTTATTTCAAAACAAAATCAATAGAGCCAACTAAAAACAAAATTTAAAACGAATACATATGTTACATATTACTGACAGCTTTTTATCCTTCCTGAAAAATTTTGTAACTAGCAAATACCGAGTTTTGCATTTAGGGGACTCATATATTAAATGAAATTTCTAGACTTTGTTATTCTATTAAATACTCTTTCACTTGTACATTTTTTTATTCCTTGAAATTTATTTTATCAATAAGTGGAATTCTCGGTGGAATTACTAAAAATTAGTTTTTATGACCTTAATCATCCATTTTATAACAATTAATAAATATTGCTAACATTTTCTAAAAAAAAAAAAAAAAATTAAAATGTAGATTTGGGTTTCATTCAGAAAAGTCCGTATCTGGTGGATCGGCCATATTGGATTGACAACATTCACGCGAAGTGATACCGTTTTGAATGTTTGAAAAAGATACTTATAGCGTCTCCCTGCCTTATAACTCCATGATTTATCTCCTCTAAATAGCATCGATACAGGCGAACTAGGCGCTATCTTACAAGCCCTTATCCATATAAGAAATACCAACAAAAAGAAAGTTATTGTTATTACAGACTCCCTCGATTCCATACATACAATTTAAAAACTGTATCCTCGCCATCCAATTGCACTTCTTATTAAGGCTGAATTATATCACCTAAATGAAGAAGCTATAGACCTGAAGATACTATGGGTTTCTTCACATGTAGGAATCCTGGGCAATGAAGAAGCTGTCCTCCGTGCTAAAGAAGATACAAGAAACGACGACGAAGTAATTTTAGTGCGCAAAGTAATTACAAGCGAAATACAATCCAGTTTCAGAGAAAAATGTGCTCGCGAGTGGCAACGTACATACTTGGGATAATTCTCAATAAAAACTAAAATTTATCAATCCATCAGTGAAACCGTAGCTGCAACTCAATACAAATCGCGTTAACAAAGTAAAAATTACTCGATTACGTTTAGGTCACACAAACCTTACACACTCTTACCTAATGTCTAAAGAAAACCAACCTGTGTGTAATATTTTTAACATAAATATTACTGTCAAACATTTATTAATAGACTGTCCAAAATTTGTCAATGAAAGATCAAATAATAACTTACTGAATAATTTATCTTCATTTGGAGTGAGGGTAGCCATATGTGAGTAGTAGGGATTAAGTGTAAAGGTTAAAGAAAAAGTCCTTTATTTCTCACAAAGTCAATTTATTGTCGACCGGTTTCGAAGTTGTCACTTCATCATCAGGCACACCTTGACTAATTCCATAAAGGAAGCGCTACAAAAAGTTTAACAGAACGAGTTAAAAAAGTCATAAGTATTTTTTTAAGTATTTTTAAAAAATGTTTTAAATGTAGGTTAGGTTAAACCACCAGATGTCTTTTTGAATAAAATAATTAATTAAAACACATTTAAGACAATTATTAACTAAACAACACAAAATAGTTTTACAAGCACAAACAGTTTAAATTTTTTTTTTTTTTTTTTTTTTTTAAACTGTTTGTGCTTGTAAAACTATTTTGTGTTGTTTAGTTAATAATTGTCTTAAATGTGTTTTAATTAATTATTTTATTCAAAAAGACATCTGGTGGTTTAACCTAACCTACATTTAAAACATTTTTTAAAAATACTTAAAAAAATACTTATTACACATGACTTTTTTAACTCGTTCTGTTAAACTTTTTGTAGCGCTTCCTTTATGGAATTAGTCAAGGTGTGTCTGATGATGAAGTGACAACTTCGAAACCGGTCGCCAATAAATTGACTTTGTGAGAAATAAAGGACTTTTTCTTTAACCTTTACACTTAATTTATCTTCATTGTTAGAAAAAAAATGTCATGATCAAAATATTGTTAAATACTTAAAAGACATCCATATTTTTCACACACTATAATGCCTGACAAGTCGCTGATAACTCTGTGCAGTTGATGCGACATATTTCTTTAAAATAAAAATTATACACTAATATTTCTTTTAAAAAAATTAATATTGATAATTGAAAAAGACGCTAATAACATGTGATCAACAACAATACACCTACTCTCCTTCTTAAACCTAGATGTAAACAAGAAAATTCTTGACCGATAAGTTATACACCACAGTCTTCTTTGCCGACTATAGTAAACGGTTGGAATTAATTTTAAAGAGGAGGTGGCTTACAGACACAAATAAAAAACTTATGATTAAAAATTTAAAGAATTTTCATCATCCGTTGAATCTCGAATTTATAAAATATTTAAACGTGTAAGGAAATAGATGTGAGTTAATACTAATTTTTCTTAGGAAATTAAATTTGATAATTACCATGATAATTGTGTTTCAGATAATTATTAATAGTAAATCTTGAACATAGAATTTGTTTCAGATATTTTTTATCACAAATTTGAGAAACTCTAAAATGGTGGTTCACAAGGGTAAACTCGTAGCGTAACATAAACGAGAAATGATTTAACTTGGAACGAAATACCGAAAGCGAATAGTAGTATTAGCACGTTGAATTTTTTGGTTTGTGAAGCATTGGCATTACTTAGGTTAAACCATGTGATAATTTTCACAAGCCTTGATTTTTAAAACCATTCTATATCGCCTTTTGATTAAGGTTTAAAAACTTGTTCTAGCAACTTATCCAATAATAATTGGCTCCTTTACCCCTTAAGCCTGCTCATGTAAAATATTTGGGCTTCTTACTTCGCCTATTTATATTCTATTAATAAAGGACAGAAGGATGAGTATTGCAACTATGTTAAAAGAAATAAATTGGCTTTCAGTTCAGAATTATGTTCAGTACATGACTGATATTTATTTATGAAATAAAAAAGATAGTACCATCGCATCAGATCTATTAGAAAAAATTCAATATAATTCCCAATCTGACTTTAATGTATGGCAAGCCATCACTAAAAGTTCCCAAAATACAATTTTTATTAAAGGTTTAAAAAAATTTAATAGACTGCCTACAGAAATAAAAAAAACAATAAATGTATTCAAAAGTAACCTCAAACAATACTTGATAAATAAACAGAACGGATATACTTTCTTGTGATAATTTTCTTTAAACCTGTCCTTTTTAAGTATTTCCCTTAATTTATTGTTATTTTACCCCTCGTTTTATCTGCATTTATTATAGATTTGTTTTGAGATCATGTACTTTATTTTAAAAAATTACTTGTTTAAAAAATTACTTGATGTTATATTAATACCACTTACTGTTTAAATTGTTAATAGTTTTGTGAAGATAGGTTATAGCAACTTATAGCCACAAAACTATTTTTGTTTTAAAGTATGTAGATCCAAAGAGAGCAATGTAATTTATAAAGGCCTTATTTCAACATACGAATAAATGACAACTTTATAATTAAAATGAAAAACAACAAAATACCTTGGTATCATAAATGATCCAAATTTGAAATGGGCATTATATCCTACCTCTCTTTTATATAATAAAAAAGTGTTTTGTATAAGAACATTATATTATCTGTCTTGCTGTACTTTTATTTATAGAAAGCCTGAATTGAGATATTTATTATTTGCAATAAATCAAAAGAAGTATACATTTTTAAATAATTTGACATTTTATAGCCATTCACATATCACAGTTGACATCTTGATACTTGACAGGTACAGCCAAGCATTATTTTGATTTTTGCCAAATAAAATAGCCGGTTAATTATTCTATGGGGTTGCGACAGAGAAATTTGATGAAGGTGTTTTTGTGGCTAGGGGCGAAATAGTAGTACGCTTAATAGCACCACCATAAAAAGTCATTTTTAAGAACTACTTATATATTTTTCATAAATTGGCAGGCTTGGTGACTAATTTTGAATGAAAATAGATTTATAGTGCCGGCATACACACATACAGACGACCAGACTTAAAATTTTTTTTTGGATTTTCGGATTCAAAATGATCAGAAACATAAAAAAAAGTTTTAAAAAATGGGGGTAAGAAAATTTTTTCATCTGCACGAATGCAATACTGAGTTCCCATAGGAAGGACCTTAGTAAAATCTGAAATGTCAAAATTGAAAAATCGAAAAAAAAATTAATCCCATCGTTGTCCTACTATGAGCATGGCCGAAAAAGTTGTAGAATAGGTTACAGTTTGTTGAGAAAAATTTTAAGGAAAATCGAGCAGTACGTGTTTTTTGTAAATAGATAATTTATTCTTAAAAGTTAAAATTCTAATAGAAGCTTGCTTCGAAATATTTTTTTAACATTTTTTACGAAAAGTATGTTTTGAAAACAAAGATTTTTTTGTTCTTATGAAAATTTCATTCAGATCATTTTTCAAAAAAATCCAAGATGCGAAAGCTAAATATCTATTGAATATTTATTTTTATTTTATATGTTTAGGCATATAAATTGACAGCTTTATATGCCTGAGCAAAAATAATGACGTTTAAAAAAATATATAAGTAACTCTTCCTGTATTTTTTTTTTGTTTTATATCACTTCCGGTTATTCATAGTTTATTCCATGTACATAGTATTTTAACTCATCGCTTTTTAATGTTTATATATTATTATTTAATTTTTTCTATAAATATTTGATCGAACTTCATGACCTCTTCTCTCAAATTTTCTTTATAACACTTTCATTCAATATTAATTACTATCTACTACTTATTTAATAGTAGTTGTTAAAAACACAAATTTAAAAGAATGTCAGAACGTGAGAATAAAAACAAACAACTAGAATAATAAGTGTAAACATTTTTATTAAATTTGTTTACAAGAATTACACAGTAGTACCAAAATAAATATTACTTATTGAATTAAAATAATGTTAGTGTCTTTAAGTGGTAATAATTATATTTTTGTTTAAAGTGTATCATCTATTTTGATGGTAATGGTGATTTTTTACTTTGCAGGATGGCGCGAGTCGATCTTGTCTTTACCAAAAAAACTACTTTCTGGTACGAGCCGGGTGCACACAAATTCAGTGTCAGCTGACAGTGAGGTAAGTTATTTTTTTGTTTTTAATTATTTATGTAAATTGCAGAAAAAATGGTATGTCATAAATTAAATTATTAAGTCAAAAAATAGGTTTGAACTAATATGTAAAAGTGAAAACAAAAAGTTATAAAAAGTTGTATTTTTGCCAATAATTCACGAAATGTTTAATGAAGATATACATGTGATCTAATAATATCAATAATAATAATAAATAGGTTTATTGACTCTATTTCTCTATACGTAACTGCAAGATATTCTGAAATAAAGAAAAAATATTATTAAAACAAACGAAACTATTTATTTACTTATTTATTTATGGTACAATAGTATATATATTTATATATAAAAAAAAAATACAAAATTGATGCAGATAATAAAAATGGCAATCATAGTTGTACCTAAACACTCGCTGAAAAAAAAAACCATAAAAGAAAAAATTGGATGTTTGGGAACAACTGTATCGTTAAAGATAAATACATAACTAATCACGAAAAAGCAAAATGAAATTGTCTAACACTGGTAAAAAAAATATCAAGCTGTGATTTAAATGACAAATAACTATTGATGAGTTAGTTAAGTTGAGATAATTTCAAAACATTGGTTCTGCTGTAAAATAGGCTATGAATTCTAGCAGTGATCCTGGGAGTTCTGAAGTTGAGAAAACTTATTATGGCTTTATATATAAAAATAAAATTTACTATTTTGTATATATGTAGAAGTAACAACGTGTTTCAGTAGCTCTTAGCTTCTCCATCGATTGTCACTTGGTTTAAACTCGTTTTTTATAGTGATTTTCTTATCAATTTAAAGCAGTTATTGTAAGTCATACATTTTTGTATATATTGTCATCTAATATCACCTGTGTAATTTGCTGTTACTAAAATTAATTGCACATAATAATTTTTTTGGGCCTATGTGTTCTGATGATGTTAGGATTTTCCGTGGAATAATAGTGGAAATTATGTCTATTAACGAATCCGTTCTTGTGGAATGTAGATTCATCAGAAAACAGCACTCTATAAAAAAAAAAATGGATTTTGTTGCAGTTTAGTTTGTGCCCAGTTACAAAACACCATTCTATTATCAAAATCGGTGTCTTTTAGCTCTTGATGCAATTGTATTTTATAAGGATGATATTGATGCTGTTTTAAAATCCTTCTAACGGATGTTCTACTTATACCTACTACTTCGGCAATCTTTTTTTGACTTACATGAGGATCTTCTATCGCTGTTAAAATTACAGATAATTGGTAATCATTATCAGTAGCACGTTTGTCAATTATTCGTTTTTTATAAGCAACTTTTCCTGTTTCGGTAAATCTTTCATGTAACTTTTCAAAACTTTTTTGATCAGAGATGCGTCTATCGGGATATCGTTGATGATAAATTCTTTTTGCCAATAAACAATTTCTGTCGGATTCTCCCAAAACATAGACCATGTCAATTAATTCGTTTTTCGTAAAATTCATTATTAATAGAAGAATTATCGCGATCAGTAAAAATAACTTGACACTTCATTAATAAATAATCTGACACTTCATTAAGACCCAGCCTACTTGATTGAATGTTCACTTTCAACAAAACCACTGGTAGAAATTGGATTTTTGATAGATCAATGTCTTTTTGGAATTTACTTTTAAACGACGACAGATAGGTATAGGAAAGTACATGGGGAAGTCGAAGGGTATAAAATTCTCGTTTCATCGATGAATAGTAATACAGGGTGTTTTATTTGAAAAATTTGAAAAAAATGTCCTAGAAATTTTTGGAAATTGAAATTAATTTGTGACCACCCTGTACAAAATAAAAAATTAAAACTTGGTCTAAAAAAATCTTTGGTCTATTGGCTTTATAAATTTGTAGTTTTTTAAATTCTAACGTCAAATTCGAGAGAGTACTACATATTTTAATAGGCGTCTGAAAATGTAATATTTTTTAGTATTTCTTCTTTTTCTGCGAAAGGGGTAGGATGTTAGAAACAATATTTTGTGGGTATGCACTAGTGACCATGAGTATCTAAAATTGGAAAAAAAGTTGGGTCATTCCATTTAAAAAAAAAATAAGTGATTTGCCTAATTTACTATTGGGCCACCCTGTACACAAGAAAATAAATTTGGGATATTTGGTTTTGACCACCATTGACAGGTATACTTCGAATAAATCGTTAAGATTTGCATAATAGGAGTTATAAAACTACGACAAAGGTTTGGCCAACCCTGTATATATGTTCCACTAAGTATTCATATTGAGCAATATGATAAACTATTTGATATCTTAGAATCACTTTATGCTGTCTATAATGAAAACATTTTAATAGTAGGAGACTTCAACATTCCAGAATATACTTGTTTTATCAAGAGTACTACCTTAGGTGATAGAAAATCGCAGTCATTAATAAATTTTATAAACTATCTTAATCTATCGCAGTATAATCAGTGTGTCAACTTTTATAATAGATTCCTAGAACTTGCACTTTCTAATAATAGTTGCAGTGTCTCAAAATCTATCGATCCACTAGTTCTAGAAGATAAGTACCATCCAGCTCTAACAATTGAGTTACGTTTACAAAATTCTTGTCCTTTAGCTTCTTTAACTTCTACTGCTGAATATAACTTTAAAAATTGCAATTTACACTCGTTGTACCTTGACTTGGCCTTCTCCGATTGGTCAATACTTGAATACTGTGACAATGGAAATACAGCTGTTGATTTATTCTATGATTTATTAAACGACATGTTCCATAGAAATATTCCACTCAAAAAAGTAAGCAAACGTCATTATCCTGCTTGGTTCAATAGTTACATTATTGTCCTTATCCAACAAAAGTCCAAGGCCTGAAAAAATATTGAAAAAGCCGTAATAAAGCTAATTATGTAAATTTTAAAAATATCAGAGCATTAGTTAAAGAGCAAACAAAATTACATTACCAAAATTATATTAGATCAACCGAATCAGATATTACTCTCGACCCTTCCAAATTTTGGTTTTTCATAATATCCAAAAAAGGAGAATCATCAATTCCCCAAGATATGAATTTAGATGGTATGAACTATAATGGACCTTAAGAAGTCATCAATGGTTTTGCTGATTTCTTCTCAAAAAATTAGAATTAATAGGATTTATGTTTTTTAGCACATCAGTCTTGGTCACCGATAAGACTTGTTTTGATTTCGGCTTAATAACGACTGAAGATTGTTTTTGAGCATTTTGAACAGCATTTGAGTTAATTGGCGTATTTAAAGAGCTAAGATTCATTGTATGATCACTATTCTCACAGCTTTCGTTCAATCTCATGCTTTACTATAATAATAAGGTCTGTTTTAATTGAATTTATTCATGTATCAATGTCAGCTGTTTTGCTTCTTACTACATCTCCTACTATCTTCTTAAAGTTTTCAATATCTTGATAGATTGATGATAAATTATCAGAATATTGGTGGACAGTTTTGGTTTCTTGAATGGAGCATTTTGTTCTATACGAATCACACATAAAATAGACGTTCTTATTTTTTGTAAACATAGTAAATTCAATGTTTGTAAATGCGACCAGAAGTGGTGAAACCACCTATTACAAACACCTTCACAACCAATTAAACCTTCATTTTTCTTTATGTTGCATTTATTGCAAGGTTCCCCGTCGGAGCTCATTTTTAACGCCGCCTATGAACAATAGCATCAAGTACTTTTTTTACTAATATAAAATAATCAAAAGGTAATTTATCTTCAAAGGCAGAAGATAAAAAATAAATATCAGTGTGTATTATCATTAAAGACCGGACAATTTAATTTATTCTTATCAGCGAAGTAACGGTAAGAGCGGACCTTCGATTTGAATAATACATTCTGAATAAAACAAGTTATTTACTGAACTGGTCGACACAGTAGATAAGATATTGGATTTTTATCGCCCGGGCGTAACATTTGGGGCGGGCTTATTATTACATTTACATTGCAATAATTATTTTATTAAATTTTAGTTCAAATTTGGTTGGATATTATTATATAATTACAAATGATATTATTATTTATTTTTTTATTGTGTTGTGGGATAATGTTGTTGGCTTTTTCTGTTAATATATTATTGACTAATAAATATATCAACGAGGATACACCATCATTAGTTTTATGTTTAGAGTGTTCCAATATACACTCTTTATCCTAAAGTAGCAAATATACAATTATATACAATATATACAATACAAATTAATATCAATCTTCTTCATTTGAAAAATATGTTTGTATGACTGCATATTTTTCTAAATTGTCTTCAGTGAAATTACTTCTTTTAGAAGTCAATAAATCTTTAAACCTAGAAAACGATCGTTCTACGTCACAACTCGTTACAGGAGCAAATGAAAAATGTGGAACAAAATCACAATATTTTAAAGCAGTTTCATAATCGTTAAAATTGTTCAGGGAGATTTGTTTCAGAGTCTGTAAATTTGGATTTCTTTTAATAACACAATCTATTTTATGGTTAAATTTATCTTGTAAGGGCCACTTTACGTTTTTTAAGTGTAACAATGTCGATTCAAATTTTTCCATAGCAACCGATAATTGTAAGTTACGGGTTTCAAGGAATTTTATAGTTTCTGGGAGACACGAAAAATAAGTCGCAAGAAAATTTAACTCCGACTGCAAAGTTGTTTTTGTTATTAAACCTTTACACTGAGTGATAGAGAGAGCGTCCTCTGATAAGTTGGAAATAAATACTTTTAGTCTGTCGAAATGCTCCGAAAAAAAGAACACAGCCTGTAACCAAGTTCCCCATCGTGTAATAACTGGTTGTGGAGGTAGGGGGATATTCGGACATATTTCTTTATATAAAGAAACTCGGGACGGTGCTTTTAACAAAATTTTTTTAAAACAGCTAATCAACGAATTAATGTCTGGAAAGCTGTCACGGATAAACTCACAAACTCGGTGTAACGCGTGAGCAAGGCAAGTTACATGCAGCATGTTTGGAAAATGTTCTTGTAATAGTTTCCCTGTTTTCAACATTACACTTGCCGCGTCTGAAATAAACAATAAAACTTTTGAAACGTCATTATCAATTACATTGTTCAATCCACGTTTCACTATTTCATAAATCATTTCAGCGTTCACAGTTTCACGAAACACACTAGAAACTAAATACTGTTGTGAAGTATTTTCAGCACTTAATAATCCTACAACAACATTAACAACACATCTACCCTTTATGTCAGTCGTTTCATCTGCACTAACCCAAATATATTTGCTGGAAATTTTCGTTTTTATTGCCGTCATTGCTTTATCGTACTGATTTTGAATATAATGTTTTCTAATTGTGGATTCATCCGGTATTTTACGTTTAGTATATTTACAAAGAAAATTTTTGAAAATTGTATTATTTAATTTTGTTAATGGAATATTTGCAGAAACAAATGCGTTGCATAAATCTTCATAAAAGATTTTGTCTGGACATCCCTCTAAAGATTGCATGTGTTTTTGTGTTTTCACATGTTGTGTCATACTTGACTTTCCATTAAAAACTAACACCTGATCACAATTGCGGCAGTATAATTTGTTGTCATTAAAACGACGAAAACAATCAAAGTCCGATAATAAATTTTCCATATTTACGTTTCCAGTTTCTATCACTTTTCCCTTTGAACTAAACAAATATACTCATTGGAAAAATCTAGTGATATTTTTACAAGACACTTTCTTCTCAAATCTCCTGTTTATCGACTCTTTGTTATCTTTTTACATTTTTTCAACCAACAGATACCTATATAGAGTGAGCAATTGAATTAATACATACATTACAGAAATTTAACAGACATTTATTTTATTGTCTCATCGTGTATAAGTACCATAATATCCACAGGAAATAAAAACATAAATGTTTTGTTACAAAAAATCGGTATGTACGGTATCGATAAAAGCCAAAATATTCATAAATATAATATAAGGATTGACTTTATTTGAATAAAAATATCACCGGCAACTAACCGACAATGGATCGAGAAAGTATAAGACAACATATGATGGGCCTATTTGACATTCATTTTAGGCCCTCTCTACAGCGTCTTAGTCCAAACGCTCGTAGAGTCCTAATATTTGGCCCCGATGCAATTTCTCCAACAATGAATCGGGACCAGCTAAGGCTAGAAATTTCCAATTTTCTGGAGGAAATAACAAATTCGGGGGAGGCAGCTGGGGTCCTCGATCCTCATTTTAGGCAGGAGAGTAGTGTACCACGCCAAAATATTGAGGAATAGATATTTTGTAATTATATAAGAGATAATAATAAAAAAAATATCATACAGAATATCGTTTACATTACTACACCTTAAACTCGCTTATGAAAAGTTTAACATCTTCATCAAAAAAGTTATTTTTTTTTAAGGAAAATTTCTCAGGCCACAAATTAAAGGATCTGAGGTTACTAAAAACTTTTGTAAAATATCCTACATATCCTCGGCGTTGGTGAGAAGAAAACATTAAATTTGTTTAATGAAAATGATTCAAAAGACAAAGAATATAGGTACACGATAAAAAAAAATCTTACTTTTTTGTATTAGTTTTAATGTCTATGTATATATCAGTACACTTTTTTTATCTTGTTTTAATAAAAAAAAGAGGTTTGTCCTGATAGTATTAGAATCTGCCGCACTGTCTGCCGTCTTAAATAGCGAACCCAGAATGAGACGCCTATGTGATTAAAACCAATTATTTGAACGCGATTAAAATGTCCGGTCTTTAATTATCATACGTATGCACAGATTAATTAATAAAATCACTTAAAAATTAACTATTCTTCACACGTCTTTAAATTACTATTTTAAATTAATTGATATTTATCAATTATTATTTATATAAATTGATATTCTTCACGTCAAAGTCATCAAATAATCAGAGAAAATCTCCTACATTAGCAACAAATCGAAATCACTGATACGATTTGCAGTAATGTCTGATTCACCTTTTTCTCTCCACCAAACGGCTGCACTTGACACAACCATTTCCCGTACTTTAATGAACCCCAGAATATTGTATTGAAATATTCTTTGTCATTGTTCCGCTGCAATTTAAGACACAGCAGGCAACATTTCCTACAGTTTCACAACTCAAACACACTCGGGATTACGAGCTTTAAATTGGAATTCTGAAATTAATAATACACGGTTACGATATGATAATTATTTTATTTATAATATACAGGATATAACAAAACGTCAATTTAAGATAACTTACTTATATATAAAATGGATAGTAAAAAAGTTAGAAGTGATGTTTTTATCTTAACCAAAGACGGGATAAGAAACAAATAAAAATTCAAGACAGATGTGTTTAACTGAATTTCATTTTCGAAAAATATAAAAGGTTAAAGGGTTTCGCAACTTTTTTAATAATCTGTATAATTAAAATAATTTTAAACGTCACTATGTTATTGGTTACTGTAAACTAACATCCCATGTACCTTTTGAGTCAAAGCAAAAAATCAGTTATAAAAGTCTACTTTAATAACCTGTAACTTTTTTACTATACATTTTTTGTAAGAATAATTTAATTTAAATCAACTTATTTTTGACTGCAGAAACTGTGGTTAAATTAACTGTACATCTTTTTGTTACAACTTCTATAAATTTACAATATACTGAATAAGTTTTGTAAATAGTAAAAAATAGATTAACTGTTTTATTTTCACCTTAGATTATACAAACCTTAGATGGAACATAAGACATTGCGCATAATTCCACTTCGAAATTATTCACACCCACCAATCACATTTGAGAACATCACATGTCAGAGCGTTGTCCATCCAAATTTAATGTGTCAACGAGAATTAATTTGGTATTTTAGTGACTTAAACTTTGGAAATTAACGTTGAAAATGCCAAGATGTGTTGTAAAAAGCTTTATCTATAATAAAAGTGCGAAATGTGACAGAGATAAAAGAAACTTACATTTATTTGGGTGAGTTATTTAATTTTTAAAGATTCTGTCGACGGCAATATTTGTTGATTTGAAAATAAACAGAATCGGACTTGGTCATTGGTACATATTATAAGTAGCAAATAAAGGTTATTATTATAAACATATAAACTGTTTACTATTTCTTGTTTCATGGGGAATCTTTTTTCAGGAAGAGGAAAGAGTAACATATATATATTCAAATACAAAAATATCAATTTCATTGCCAATTTATTCGTTTCAAACTTCACAACTGGTTTCAATAGTTTATTCAAAACTATTTATTTAGTATTTCTCTATAACAGTGTTACAAAAAGTGTGTTCCGCAAAGCTTTTGTAAGGGGACCGAGTGTTGCGTAACCGAATGGTTCAAGCCCAAGTAACAGTTACTTTATTTGGTAGCGTCCAACTCGATCTTTTTGTAAACGATCCGTATCGATCGGAGAGCCATTCAAGATCTGGCCCTTGAGAGCGATACAAGCACGGCATGTTAACGTTTGTTTCGTTTAATAAATCATAGTGAAAAAAGTAGTGTTTAATTTAAGACAATAACCAAACCAATAGAAAAATACATCTACAGACGGTAGATAAACATGTAGTCCTTCGAGCAAAATTAAAATTACCAGCGCCAGTGAATATAACGAGAAAGCCGGTTCCTGTGAGTGTAGCAGACGAGTCTAGACAAGAAAAAAGGTTAGTCTACTTCCTATTCCTATCAAAGCTTATTATATCCTACAATTTATTTGGTTTTATTTGGGAAAATGCTGTGATCGTGGTATTTTATTTGATCATTCAGTTATTTATATTTTAAATCAAACGTGGTTAGCTGTTAGGTTAGGTCAGGTCGTAAATTAGAGGGAGTCGAGTATGGAGAAACGGGAATCGAAATATCGATTACAATCGATTTCATAATATAGGTAAATTCATAGATTACTTGAATAGATGGGAAACTCAATGGTAAAATTATGAGTCGATGTGCTGCCATCTATCAAATTGGAGTGGTACTAAAATTCAATATGGCCGCCATGAGCGGGCTTTTTGAAATTTAACTTTGTAGTAGCGCAAAAATGTAATAAAGAAAATCAAATAAAGCAAAAAAATTGGAAAAATATTTGACTAGTTTTAAATCATAAAACAACTATATTGACTGTTTTGTGATTTGAAACTAGTCAAATATTTTGCCAATTTTTATCTTTATTTGATTTTACTTCATTATATTTTTGCATTAATTTCAAACTTGAAATAAAATGCAATTTATTTTATTTTATTTATTCATATAATTTGTCTATTTAAACATGGAAATACTCAAACAAATATGCATTTACACCATTTAAATAATTAAATATTAAAAAAACCAAAAAAGGTTGAAAGCTGTGTGCACGTAGTTTAGATTCAAAAAGGAAAAACTTGTATTTCGTGCAAAACTTTTTTATTAATGCAAAGCGCTTTCGGCTTATTTGCCATCATCAGTGCTCATTGTCCACAACGTATCCAACAAGTTCCTGGTCATCCTCACTCCCAAAATTATAAATTTCGGGATGTTTACAACTTGCTAAATCATAATTTTATTAATATTAATATTTTCAAATTTAAATTTATCTCATTTTGGTTCAAGTTGAAACGGTTAATCAACTTGAACCAAAATGAGATAAATTTAAATTTGAAAATATTAATATTAATAAAATTATGATTTAGCAAGTTGTAAACATCCCGAAATTTATAATTTTGGGAGTGAGGATGACCAGGAACTTGTTGGATACGTTGTGGACAATGAGCACTGATGATGGCAAATAAGCCGAAAGCGCTTTGCATTAATAAAAAAGTTTTGCACGAAATACAAGTTTTTCCTTTTTGAATTGGAAATAATTAAATATTTATAAAAAAAAAAACCTATCAAAAATGTTTTCTGTAACAAAATCAGCATATATAAGTGCTCAAGACCTTTATAAAAGTTTTGCGACTTGGAGTGGCAAATAAGTTTGAAAAAATCGAGGTTGAAGCATCCATCATCCTTTTTTACTATCGAAGCAAATTTGAGTGTGGATAAAATTTGCCATACGGTTATTGAGTTGACTAGTTAGGTTGAGGAGCATTTCTTCATCCGATAGTTGTTTTCTTGATTCATTTATACAGCAGTTGTAGTTATCAAATTTTTATTCATCATGTGGGCAGGGTGATAAATAAATTTAACATTTGAGCATAAATTAAACTTACACACGTTTGGAACCTTGAAGATTTTAGGGTGTTTTCTTGTTTGATGTCAACGGCATTGAATCAATTTTTGATATTGATGGCTGAGGCCCAAATATTTCATCGATCGACAGGGTATTTTGGAGGGCCAACATTTTCTTTACAAAAATGATCATTTAAAAACTGAAAACAAAAAGAAATTTAAATAACAAACCAATTATTTTAATACTGAATCAAATACAAGTTTGTAAATATTACTTACCGTTGGTACAGTGATGGTGCATTTTTCTTAAGACACTTATTACAATTTGGGGGACGACTGCATATTTAATGTGGTATAAATTGCATTACTACCAATATCTGGGAGTGCTTTATTGTTTGTTGCTCAAATCCATCTTCCCATCTTTTGAAAACATGCTTAAAATTGGAAGGTGTTGAAAAATAAATCTAGATTCTAGATGAATCAAAATTCAATGCACCTTCAAATACAACAGCCATTTTATTTTATCTGAGTTTGAAGTTTTGACGAGCTGACAACTGACATGACAGTTCGATACGAGCGCCATCCCGTTAATTGGAGTGGTACTAAATTACCAGCCTCATGTTTTTCCATTTGAGTTACCAGCCCATGGGTAAATTGAAGCATAAAGCAACGAATACAGAACGATGTCGGAACAAGAGAGAGCGGAACTATTAGTAGGGTTAGCGAGGTAAAGAGATGAAACGTTTGAAAATTTAAACAGATTTAAGAGCTTTGTTGATAGCTACGACGGCACGAGAACAATCGAATTACAGGTGCGTTTGGACTTTATCGAAAAATTTGAAGGTTTACCGACGTTTAACGAGTTTCTAACGTGGTTAGAAGAAAAATGCACAAGGTTTGTTCCAACTTGATGTTTAGT
The DNA here is from genome assembly GCA_927349885.1 of Psylliodes chrysocephalus. Taxonomy (NCBI): domain Eukaryota; kingdom Metazoa; phylum Arthropoda; class Insecta; order Coleoptera; family Chrysomelidae; genus Psylliodes; species Psylliodes chrysocephalus. The sequence goes on from OV651828.1 coordinate 18,319,032, forward strand.
ACCGTTATTGTATCATACCAACATCGGTTCATAAACGATGTACTGCGCAAGCGCATCTTTGAACGGTTTTGGAATCGGAAATGATTTGGAACGCTTTTAGAACTATTTATGGTCCATAAATAGAGAAAATAAAAGAGGAAAAAAATTCTAACCAAACTTTTCGGGAACAAAATAAAATAACTCTGTTTTATTGATGTTTGAGTGATTTTTTATTTTATTATATTATATATAGAATATACAGGGTGATTCAAAATTGAGTGCTCAAGGGCATATGTACCAGCCAAAAGTAAGAAAATATTTTTATATAATTGTATATCCCAACTTGCTTCGTTTTCTAGATACAGGGTGTCAAAGTTTTTAAAAAAAATCGGTTTTTTTTTATTAATTACTCATACTCACAAACCTTCGCCGATTTAAATAAAATTTGGTAAGCTTATTTTTCATCATAAAGGCCTTCCTTTGGTGAGTATAAAATAAATTTATTAATTCCAGTGGCGTCTCAGGGGGCTATCTATTTGATTCTTATAGGTAAAATTATGGAACGGCACTGCTTTTTTTACAAATAATTTTTTTTTGATTAGGCGTCCAATAATGTAACTTTCTTGCCTCTTGAGTTTTACTCGTATCTAGCTTTGTTTCCAAGAAAACAAATCAAAATCTGTGCCTGGCCTCATTAAAACAAGTAAAAAACTAATTACTAAATGATGGAAATTGTCTCTAAATAGGTCTGTCTTAATTTTTATTTGTGTTATGAAATGTCATTCATTATTTATTCCAGTGGCGTCTTAAAGTGTGATATTATTTAATTAATAATTGTTAAAAAACCGATTTTTTTTTAAAAAACTTTTGACACCCTGTATCTAGAAAACGAAGCAAGTTAGGACATACAAATATATGAAAAAATTTCTTATTTTTGGCTGGTTAATACGTCCTTAAAATCTTTGCACTCAATTTTGAATCACCCTGTATTTTTAGTTTGAATAGAAATTGATAATTTTTTTTAATATTTTGTTTAGACTTTTGAGAATATAATTTAGGTTACATATATTTTTAGTTTGTATAAGTATGCAATATGGTTTAGATTAAAAAAAACCTGAAACCTAATAAAAAAATGTTTATTTTCGAAATACTTAAATCTATACAAAATGTAAGTATTCATTTACTAACTAAAAAAATACTACATAAAATATTTAGCTACATTGCTAAAGACATGGCCACCCTATTTCTGATCAATATTGCATCTGCATCATGATCTTCTTCTTCATCCCTTTCATCCTCAACTTCTTGATTACCATCAATTTCTGGATGTTCAGGTGCATCTTCTACAATGAAATTATCTTCCAAACAAATGTTGTGTAAAACACATGCAGCTCGAATGAAATGCACCATTAAACGGACATTTCGTAATTTAAGGTGAAACAACTGCCGAAACTTTTGCTTTAACACGCCAAAACAATGTTCTATTACATATCTATTTTTTGAAAGCTTTATATTATAATTAAGTTGACGACGGGTCAGATTTCCTCTATTTTTGTATGGAGTCAGTATATTTGCTTTTAATAAATAGCCACTGTCTGCTAAAATGTAATATCTGCCACATTTTTCTTCTAAATTATTATTTAAAGGCGACTTCCTAAACACCCTGCTATCATGGACGGTCGGTCTATGATAGTATATTTAAATTATCAACTTAAATATATATATAAGTGTATTTTTATTGACATATGATTTCTCCTATATGTATATAAATTAATGTTGGACCGTTCACACAAATCATAACAGATAATTCTAACCGATTGTATTTTTCGAAGTGCTACTTCGATCACAAAAGAATTAATCCGCGAAAATCGATTTTATCGCCCCTCAGACGAAGTCAAGGTGTTCAACAAGGGGGTTTAGGGCAGCCATTTCGTAACTGTAACGAACCATGAACCCAATTTGTTCTCCCCAATTTTTGTGCCGTTACAACTCATTATTTTTTCGTTTACTTTACTTGTTTCGCCAATTATAAATATTTTACTTCGTCCTACGTACTTGAAAGAAGCAAATCTAATTACAATAACTTTGTTAGAGTTCGTCAAAGAATCTAGATGAGTTTTTAAAATTCATTTAAGATATTGCTGTTTGTTTCCAAACAGTTTTAAAGGGATGGGTACATTACAGTCAGATAAAAATGAAAATACAGATACGAGATTGGACAGGGATATTAGTGTATGTGTGTGCGACAAGAGTCACTTTAAAGGGCGTATTATTATTGGACAATCTGCTTAATTTGTACAGTATATTTTGAAGTTTGAATTCGGACTTTCTGCGTGAGATCCCATGCATGTTTTTATACGTAACATTTACAGTTTAATGTGGTTTAAGAAAGTTTACTAAAATTTCTGTGTACTGTTTATTTGCAGATGTAGATGAATATCTTACAAGTTATTATCATTTATCGTTTTTTTATTCGAATCATTTGTTTTTATTTTACTTTTACGTTAATAACTCAACATATTAGGCAATAATTTAAAATTTTAAAAAATATCATTCAGTCGTAAGCTGTGAGTGGTATATTTTGTATCCTATTAGATTTAATTTGAAATTATATCCGTTCTCCCGATTGATATAGCCTAGTTATCCACTCTGCAGTTTATGAAATACAGTATGTTTTTGCTACGAGCTATTAACGAAATTCTACAAATTTAAAAAATTAAGGTGGACATAAATAACTATTTTAAAAATAATGTATGGCTTTCACTAATTTCTCAAATAAAATAAATTTAAAATAAAAGTTTTCTTAATTAGTCTTTAATTTTGGATTTGAACTCCGGACCTTTCGCATGCGAACTTAGTACTTTACCTCTGCGCTAATGACACACCTAATCTTATATTTTTAATACTTATAAATATATTGATTTAAGATAGTTTAATTAAAATTTACACGTGGTGGGTAACTCAGTGGTTAGAGTCTGGACTTGCGAATCGAAGGGTTCGCAATTCGAATCCCACCGATGACCGGGATTTTTTTTTTAATTTATTTATTTACAAATGATTATGATGCATAGGTAGGATTTCCTACTCCGACCATTCACTGTTGTGTTCTAATTATCAGTACTGTTCCTAAAGTGATCTAGGAAACAGTAACGGGGCCTGTCTGTGTGGTGCATGAGTATAAGAGTACTAGCGCTCCTGCACTATGAATATTAGACTACTAGTACTCCTTGTCGAAGTCGAAGATACTAAAGAAAAAAATTTAAAATTTTACGATTTTTTGTTAAAAGAATATCTTGTGGCATAATGTTATTTATCGATGCATTACTGTCATTTTTAGTTACATTTAATCTCAATAACTAAACAATAGACTGACGATTAGTTTGACAGAATTTCCATTTAATTAAAATATTAAAAATAATAGTAGTTTGATCATCAAATATTAACTGTGATTGGTGGATCTCATATCCGTACAGTGTCCTTACTAGAATAGTCTATAGGATATTGTTAGTTTGTGTTTAAACATTAATGATGGACGTTTATGTATCTCTTTTTGTCTGTAGCCATCTATTAATTAAAAATTTACTAATTTTTAATGTCGATATTATTCGCAAAGGTATATTTTTTACAAGGTTGTTGAAATTCTCCATCAGTCTGCTTAAAGAAATTCAATAATAATTAAAGGTCCCTCGTATTTTGCTCCTACCATTTATTATTATATGATAGCTGATAATACTATACTTTTAATATCTATAGCGTTAATATCTAATTAAAATATTTTTTCTACGAACTCTTACAAAAAGACATCTTTCGCCACAGGATACTTTCAGCGAAAACTTGATTTTCGTCACTAGTGAGAAAAAATCCCATAACGTTTACTTTCGTCTCTAGTGACGAAAGTAAGTTGTTACATATTTTCATATATCAGTCGCCTCGTATAATATTTTGGCAGCTTATAATTATTAATAATGAAATAAAAAGATGCTCATTAAATTCTATATGCGTTTTTACCTAAACTTTAATGAATTAAAGATAAAATAAAAATGTATAAAAATAGTGCAAATTAAACCAATCTACATCTAGTTTCCTGGTTTTCATTTGTTTATTTGAAGTTTTATCACTTTTGAGAACTGTCAGTTTCAGTTCGTCCTAAATTTAACACATTTTCATGATGTCTGAGTCAGAAAGCGATTGTACTCCCCCAGAAATTATTTTTAAAGCTGAAGAAACCTCTTCAGATTATTACCGGCCAAATCAAAAAAGAGATATGAAGAAATTTATATCAAATTTTTGGACTGGAGAGAAAAAAATATAGTGAAATCATTTTCGGAAACTGTACTACTAGCATACTTTGGAGAAATATGTTCAAATTTTAAACCGTCGACGTTATGGTCCATTTATTCGATGCTAAGAACTACACTCTCTGTTAAAAATGATGTCGATATTAGTAAATATCCAAAGTTACGTTCGCTTTTGAAAAGAAAATCTGATGGTTTTAAAAGCCAAAATTCCAAAATTTTTTCGCCTGAAGACATAAAGACTTTCCTAAAGAATGCTCCTGACTATAAATATTTAATAACAAAGGTATTGGAATTATTATTTTTATTTTAACAAATACTTAATACATAACTACTAATATTTGTAGGTAGCATTAGTTTTTGGATTATCTGGCGCTTGTCGTTGCCACGAACTAAAAGATTTATCAATAAGCGATGTAAAGGATACTGGAAGTATTCTGTTAGTTAAAATCCGTAATACAAAAACAAAAGTTCCGCGTTCTTTTCATATTTCTGGACTCTTCTATGATATTTCTAAAAAATATATGAGCCTACGTCCCGCAAACATGGATCAAATTAATTCAAGATTCTTTATTAACTATCAGAATGGAAAGTGTAGCAGACAGGTTGTTGGAATTAATAAAATCAGTAAATTTCCTAACGAAATTGCTCAGTTTTTAACGCTTCCGAATCCTCAAGATTACACTGGGCACTGTTTCCGCAGAACATCCGCAACGCTGGTAGTGTTGCGGAAGGATATGTTGATGAATCCACGAACAGTAAAAACCAAATACAAACCAAAATTTGACAATCTGTACAAAATAAGGAAACTAGTAGTTCATCCGATTATGGCGCATCATCATCTGAAATGACATTTAACAGTAGAACAAATTTTTTAATAATGGGCGAATTTTGATCACTGGACAAACACTAATTAACACATTGACGGACGTGTCTGCAATTGCAGACACATGTGTAGGGACAGGACTGCGATAGTAGACGATTACTAGACCACTGAAAATGCCGCGTCTGGTATAGCAGTCGCAATGCCCATAAGGAATACATAAAAGGCGTAGGCGAGTGTCCCTATACATCAAGTTTGTTAACAGGGAAGTGTCCCATGAAGGCATTTAATTTGACCTTCATACCACTGTGCTACTCCCACTTACTTTTACACTTGTCGCGTCACGTCTGCGGAAGCAGTCAGTAGCCCCATAACGTTTGTACAGTGAGGTTATTTGTTGTGACTATAAATAATTCCATACGTTTCGAGTACGTTTGAAAATCCTTCGTAGATTTATTATTTTTGGCTGCAGCAGTAAGTACTTTTAGCTGTTTAGTTATTTATTGTTTTCAAGAACTTCACGTATTTTCACTGTAAAGTAATCATTCTTCCAGACCCTGAAAGAAATGGACCCCAAAGAGGAAGCCAGATTACTAAGGCTTTATGATGAAGTTGACACTGAAATAGAAGACAACAATGATGAAAACGAAATCGACAGTGCTAGCGATGACGATCCATATGCTGGATCACATAATAGAGACTTGGATTATTCTCCGACAAATGATAGTTCTGATTCATCTGACGAGCCTAACCTCAATCCAACTCTACCAACTGCCGTAAATCCTGTCGTAAATCAAACTAATGTAACAGATGCAGAAGGTTCTAGTTTTGATGAAAGTGATGATTGGGAAGAGACTTATGATGATATACCAGACTTCCAGTTTGATCATGCTGCTTCAGGGGTAAAATTACATTTTGACCATGAACCTCTACCTCTAGAAGTTTTCAAGTCGCTTTGGACTGATGACGTAATTGATCTGATCGTAAATTGTACGAATGAATATTGTCAGAAACTGGAAACATCAAATCGTCCCAAACCTAAACATTCCAGAACAACTAGCTTCGTTCTAACTACCAAAGAAGAACTTTACAAATTTATTGGAATTTCTCTATTACAAGGACAGATTCGATTCCCAATTCTGCGAAAACTTTTCTCATATGATCCATTATACTACCATCCTGTGTTTTCCCATGTTATGTCGGGACGCCGATATGAACAGCTGCTTAGATGTTTCAACTGCACCAACGACAGAGACAATACTGATAGACTCAATAAAATAAGTGAATTATTGAAGATTTTGCTTGGTAACTATCAGAGTGCTTACACTCCCGAAGAAGTCTTGTCACTAGATGAGTCACTATTGCTACATAGAGGGAGGCTGAGCTTTAGGCAATACATAAAGGGAAAAAAAGCAAAATATGGGATTAAGTTTTACGAGCTATGCACAACAAAAGGTTATACTTGCAACATGGACATCTATAAAGGTAAACAAGCAGAAGAAGCAAATATGACAAAGTTACAAACTCTCGTGTTCAGGCTTCTATCCTTTTTCTTGGACAAGGGACATCACGCTATTATGGACAACTATTATAATAGCGTTCCTTTAACAAACAAATTACTTGATCGGAAAACTCATACAACAGGAACCCTTAGGTCAAATCGCAGAGGAAATCCTAAAGAAATTACCACTTAAAAAACTCCAGAGAGGTGAGTATAAATGGTTGCGAAAGGGGAAGTGTATGTTTTCAAATGGAAAGATAAGCGGGAGGTAATGATGATTACCTCCAAATTTCATCCAGAAATGATTCTTATAACCAAACTAAAATTAAACCAAAAGAAGTCTCTGAATACAACCTAAATATGGCAGGGGTCGACAGAAGTGACCAGCTGACGTCTTATTACAGCTGTCCACGAAAATCGATTCGCTGGTACAAAAAGGTGATGTTTTATCTGATAGATGTTACTGTTTTCAATAGTTTCCTTCTTTATCGAGAAATTACCAAATCGAAAATGAACCTCCTTAGTTTTCGAGAGGCTATCATAAAGGGTCTACTTGAAATTTCAGCAAATGTAAAAGATGGGCGGAAGCTAGTCAAGCGTGGGGCGATAAATAATCCCAGAAAATGTTAAAAACCATCCCTTATTGGACCTCAATTAGCTTTACAACATATTTTGAAATAAATTTCCTTGTCTGAAGGTTACAGCAGAAAAAGTTCCTTTTTAAGATGTTGCCAATGTTCGAAAAATGGGAAAAGGGGACAGACATAATGGCGGTGTTCTGCATGCGAAGATAAGCCACCCTTATGTGTTGGATTTTGTTTTGCAAATTTTCACTCATAATAGGTTTTTCCACGAATATTTTTCTATAATTTGACGTTTTATTTTTGCATTATATGTTTTTTTAAAGTTTTTCAAAGAAAATTTGCCTTGTTTATTTATGTAATAATTTTATAATAAAATCTATAAAAATGTTCGCAGTTTTTTCTCCATTTAGTCAACATTTGTTCTTACTATTACACGTCTGCAATAGCAGTTGTGTGTCCTAGCACATACAAATTTTCAATGTTTAGGGACATGACTGTAATAGCAGACACTCAATGTTTTGCTGTAAAAAAATCAAAATCTCTCTTCTATAGGCTGACTAGTACTTATTTTTACCTAAAAAAACTATTTAAAAAAAAATAATAGGTGATGTTCTGAGTAGATTCAAAATGATCTAAGTGTCCGCGAATGTGTTAAGATAAAAAGTTGTAATAACTAAAAAACATACTAACAATTTGACAGAATTATTACTTATTGACCAAATTTGAACTGTGATTGCTAAATTTCATATCAGTGTTCTTACTAAGTCTAGAGGATACAAAATATATTCGTTCAATTAAACACAATGCCCTACTTTTTCGTTTTGTACACTGAACATAGAATAGATAATATCCATGCATATTTAATAAAAATTTAAAAATTATTGTAAAAAAAATGTATGCTTAACTGTATGCTTTTTAATAAAGAAGAAATATTTCGCCTCATGTGGTAGCACTGACCATAAGATCTCTTTAAAACATCTAATTTCGAGCGCGCCCTGTATTTTCACGCCTATATGCCGATGTTTATCTGTGTATCCGAGGTTTGTTCTATCATTATCTCCGTAACAAACCCCAGCATCTTAGGGCTGCGGCACCCTATTGTTCCGGGTGTATTAGACCACCAGTGAGTTCACAGAGGGTTGTTCTCCCCTTTTTTTTGTGCCCTCTAGTGTAGCATTATAATAGCATCCGGGTGAATTTGCATTCCAGATTAATTAATATACGTGTACACGTTGATTGCCCTATTTCATATTTTATGAAGTCGGATATTTTCAAAGGGGCTATTTATATGGAAAGCTGTAGTTACATTTCTATTTTTATATGGTAAATTGCATATAATTTACATATTCGAAAGAGAAAATAATACGTTTATTTATAATTCAACGATATTCTGCCATTTAAACTTAGTAAAGTTGTGTTTTAATTTATTATAAAAAAAGGAAGTAAATAACACAAACTTTGAACCGAGGTACTCTAAAAATTGATTATTTTCTTGTTTTATGCTTCCACATATCTTGTTATCTGATATTTATTACCGCTACTCACATTTTCATTGGATTGTTTTTTTGGTTTCTTAAAGAGTTATTGACAGGTTTCTAATGAGTGATTATTCATTTTGTTTATGTCCTTTTTTCAATGAAGTATGTGGCTGTACCATCTGTTACTGTGTAATAATTCCAGGTACTACCAATTTACGGTAGTTTTCTGACTTTGTAATTAAAAAAAAAGGCTTAGAAGAAAAAAATTTGATCCTAGATTAGATTCTAGTTACACAAATACTTTCTAGCTGTCATAAAAACAGCAATGATAATATATGATAATAATAACTCAAGTTCTTACTAACTTTTTTCATCTCAATCTTTGCATTTTGTGACATACATATTTTTATTATTTATCATTGTATCAAGTGGTAATATAATGTACGTGAGTAAAAGACGATACATTTTCTTCATAAACCAATTTTAAATTATCCAATACGAATAAATATTTTCTTTATTCATTAATGAAAAAACAAAACCTTCTCTTTGATAAGATCATATATAATAAATAAAAAAAATAAGAATATCATTTCAATGAAAGAAAATTATCTCAATAGAAATCGTGAAAATCGCAAAAGAAAAAGGACGTCTGCCGCATTTTTCCAATCATCGGAAGTTGATTTTGACAGCGGGTGATAGGAATTCAAAGTGATTTACTGTCAGAAGTAATAAAATGAAGCCCATTATGGTTTCAGATACACATAATAAGAAGCTCTAGAACGAAAATGGGATAATGCCGCGCTTATCTATAAGGTCTGATGTCTAATCAATCGAATAATCCCAATTTTTATGAAGGACATGGTCTTAGAATATTTAAAGGGGCAAATATAAAAGATGGGACATGAAATTTAATAATATTAATAACTTTTTTGTTCATAAGATCTAAATACATGATATGACACAAGTCAGAAGAAAAATATTATATAAATAATAAAAAATACAGAAATACAGCTGAATTAAAAATATAAATAAAATTAAACAATCAAAACTTAAAATACAAATTTTTTTGACAGAATAAAAACAGTTATTCATCAATTACTTTTCAATTACTTTACTTCTAAATATTTTCAAATTTTCTATTAATTTTACATTATTCAGAAGTTTATTATATACCAGGATACCCATGTATTGGTGGCATTTTTTTTGTAAAATGCAGAGGTATGAGATTGTATCATTAAATCACATCGAGTACGAGTCAAATAATTATGATAAAAGCTATTAGTTCTAACATGTTTTAGGTTTGATTTGACGTATTATAAGAGTTCTAAAATATAAATACAAAGAAATAGCAAAATTCAGAATTCCTTAAATTTTTCTCTACATGGGTATCTATAGCTTAACGATACTATATTTCTTTTTTTGAAGGCTTAAAACTCTCAGTACATTGTAACGATCCTGTTTTTATATTAAGACAAGTACTTCTTGATGGCCCTTTGTATGTGTAATTTTAGTCTACGCTTACCTTTTTATCCAAATAAGGGTGTTTATTTAGTACATTCTTCGTTTATTTATATCCCTGTGTTCTTTTACAGTGAGTTCGTGTCACTTTTAGTCCATTAAGTTGTCCCTGAAATTTGACAGTTTTGCTGCTATTATTGAATTAATTATCCTGTTTTAGTACTTGTTTAGTAGCTAAATATACATCATACCTAGTATAGTGAGTCACTTGACCTTTGAACATCCGCTAATTATTATTCTATGATATTTGTTGAAAAATTAATAGTACAGGAACTAAGAAACTAATTTCTAATGTCTGCTAAAAAATCAACATTAACATATTGATACAATTCAACATTTTCTTTATCCAAATATTTATGTGTCCTCATGAAGTCCAAGGATAAGTTCTGATACTTGCAAATATATTCCCAATCTAAGTTTTCTTTAAATTCGTCTATACATTTTTCACTCAAAACTTGATATTTAGAAACGACATTCCAATTAACTCGATTTAAATAAGTTCTTATAAAATCTTCACTGAGTTTTTGATAACGACAAATTAAATCCCAATTTACTTCTTGTTGGAAGAAAATTATAAACTTTTCAGTTATTTTATTTTTATTTTTTATTTATTAAATAACAGGAGATTTAGAGGTCTCACTCCATATTTTTTGATAATCCATTTATAAAGAAAAATTTTTTTATAAAATACTTTAATTATTATTATTATTATTATTATTATTATTATTATTATTATTATTATTATTATTATTATTATTATTATTATTATTATTATTATTATTATTATTATTATTATTATTATTATTATTATTATTATTATTATTATTATTATTATTATTATTATTATTATTATTATTATTATTATTATTATTATTATTATTATTATTATTATTATTATTATTATTATTATTATTACTATGTTCTTCTCGCCGCTACAGTTTTGGGCGGTATTTCTGGTGAAACCAGATCCCAACAAGAGATCAAAGGTTTTCACCCTAGCACCTTGCGTAATATATGTGCAGTTCCCATAAGTGCAATTTTCTGCACTTCGTTTCTAGATGGTTGGCCTGGAAGCATTTGCAGATAGTTGTTGAGACCAGTTTTTATTGTACCCAATGCTCCCACTATAACCGGTACTACTTTTGTTTTTGTATTCCACATCCTGCTCACTTCAATCTGGAGGTCTTTATATTTACTTAATTTTTCTGATTCTTTGCTCAGGATGTTTGAATCATCTGGAACTGATATATCGATCAGAAGACATGTTTTGTTTTTTTTATCGTGCAGTACAATGTCTGGTCTGTTGGCTAAGATTGTCCTGTCGGTAACTATAGGCATATCCCACATAATAACAATGTCATTTTTAGTGATAACCTTATTCGGGATATGCTCATAGTACTTATTTGTTACCTCTAGTCCTATGTTTCTGCACATAATCCAATGGATATATGCAGCAACTTTGTTGTGTCTATGTGTGTATTCAGAAGGAGCAAGCGTAGAACATCCGGCTATTATATGGCTGATGTGTTCTTCTGCTGTAAAACACATTCTACACTTGCTGTTAACGTTCTGTTTTAAGATGTTCTTCTGATAGTATCTTGTTGCTAGGACTTGATCTTGGGCAGCTACAATTAGACTTTCGGTCTCACCTTTGAGGCCTGAGCTACGTAGCCAGGACATACTTCCTTCCTTATCAACTGCTGGTCTACTCAGGTTTTTGTAAAATTGTCCATGCAGTGGCTTTTGTTCTAAACATTTAATTTTTGTGTTTTCAATGCTGATTCGTAGTTGACTGTTGTTGTTCGTTTCATTGTCTTGTCCAAAGTATTTTGTTTGAATTATTATTATTATTATTATTATTATTATTATTATTATTATTATTATTATTATTATTATTATTATTATTATTATTATTATTATTATTATTATTATTATTATTATTATTATTTAAATTACAGTAATATCAGCTCAATTAAAATCAATTAATTCATCGTTTTCACCACATATTCTGAGTTCAATTTTATAAATATTATTATACTGAATTGGATAATATACAGGGGTGGGTTCATAAATGATCAAATTGTTAAAATAAAAATTCAGTTTAAAACAAGAGATAATGTCGGTTTCTTTATGAATAAACTTACCACCTTCTACTAACATTCCATTAGCCAAATTACAATGAATATTGAATGTTTCAACAGGAATAAATTTCTTCGAACTATTTAATAAATTTGATAAACTATCAGAGGATTTAAGTATTTAATGAGGAGACTTAATTTCTATTTTATTTCCATTTTGAATCAAATCAAATCCGTATTTATTTAAATATGTTCTAAGTGATGTGTAATTATAATATCCTTCTTGAATAGCTAAATAAGTTCCGTTATAATACATTTTATTATTTTTATTTGTAACATTATTAATTAGATTCGTTGAATAGAAACCCAATAGACCAACTTTGAGACCATTTGTTGGAAAATGTGTCTCAAAATGATAAGTCAATACAGATTTGTTACCTTTTAACTTTAGTATCATTTATTACAAAAATTTTATTTATAAATGAATGTTTATGGATTTCCAATTAGTTCGAACTCTAATATAGATGGAAATAGATCAATTAAAACAACATGGTTTACCATTAACTGAAATAAATAATGTTAAAATTCAAATTAACAGTTTAAGCGATCAGATTAATATAGTAACGAGAAAACAAAATCGAAGAATAAGTAAAAATACAAATATTGTTTCTAAAAATCAATAACTTGAAGACCTTAAGAAAGAGATTGAAAAACTAAAGCTAAAAGGAATATCTCAAGATGACATCAACAAAAAAAATTGAAGAACTTAAATTAAAAACAGAAGATAAGATTAAATTAAACCGAGAATTAGAAGAAGTTATCTTTGAAATAACTACTGATGATTTAAAGGAACTAACAAATCGAATAATTAATCTAGAAAACAATCAAACTAACCTTATTAATAAAATACGAAATTTAGAAAGACTTAATAAGAATAGTCTGAAAAAATTAACTCAATTGGATATTGTTACACTTAATAAACAAATTGAAGAAATAAAAAATCTGGGGCTCCCACTAATGAAATAGATAAGAAAATTAAAGAATTGGAGCAATTAAACACATATTTAAAGAATATTATAACAAATATTACAGATAATGATTTAACAGAATTAGATGAACGAATTAAACACATTGAGTTAAATATTACAGATGACATAAACAAATTAAGTGTACTTAACATAACACCAACATATATTTCTATAAAGGGTAGAATTGTAAAAGCTCTTGATGCAGTAGACGATTATGATTTAGTAACGAAAATACAACTAGCTGAATTAGAAAGAAGATTAAAAATACAACAAATTAAATATAATTGTATCCATTAATTTCAGCTTGTTTTAAATATTTTTCTCTGGGAAAGAACTAAATATTCTCAATAAATTCTTTTTCTCTTAAATATATTTCTTGATCGTTTAATTTCTGAGCTTTATTAAATTTATAACACATCCTGTATTCAGTTAATCTCTCATTTTGTCTAACAAATCGTACAAATATCTCTGCTATGCCAGAGAACAATGACATAAAAGACAAGACTGTTTTGCTAAAATTGTTCTATTACATTCGCATTCTATTTTTTCCTTATTTTTGTTTTTTAATATATTTTGATACCGCTCCTTCATAATTTTACTTACACAAGTTTTACAATTATATATAATACCGTTTGGAAGTGTTTTAGTTTTATGAAAATCATCAATTTTTTTTTTTTTTTTCATAACAAATATTACACTTCCTTACTTTATTTAAGTTGTTTTCATAAAGTTCCTTTTTTAAATGATATTTGAAATGAATGTTTATTTGCTACTATTTTTTCACATTCACATTTTATTTACTCAGCCATTTATATATAAAAAATTTTAGTATAAAATAATTAAATGTATTATTAATTTTTTTATATATAAATAATAACAAAAAAGATTTAAATATTTTCATAGAATTAAATTAGACAAATTAAAAATGGATCTTGTCAAAAAACTTAACAGCCTCACAATACTTTCAACTAAAAAATAGAACTAACAATTGGTCAAGAATATAAAATATCAAATTTTAGAATCATTTCTACTAAATATGGTAACAAAGGTGTTATATTGGATGATTCGTTTACTATTTTCTTACCTGACAGTTATAAAGATCTTATTAAAAAGAATTTAGAAAGTTGTAATTCATCTTATTTGTTATTTGTTTATAAAGGGAAAGAAGATAAATTAAATAAAATAGAATTTAAAGAATCTAATCATTAATATATCAATTCAGATCCCTAGTAACTTAATATTTTTTAATTACTTCCATTTATTAATTTTATAATTTTCATTTTTATAACGTCTCGTGACCTTTTCAAGTAATTTTGAATGTTGACCCTGAGTAAGTGCTGTAAAATGTTACGAGTCGTCGATCTTGAAATATTGAAAAATTGTGGAAATATTGAAAAATTGTAAAAAAATTGTTTGCAATATTCCTTCAGTTTCGTAAAATTTTGCCCAGTTTTTTAAAAAAGGTGTGCTGTGCTGGAACGTATATATTCTATACTACTAATACAGTTGTCATATCGTTAATGTATATCGTGTTCGATGTCCATTTTATTTTAGTCCCCAACAGAGTCTACCATAAGATCCAAAAAAGAAAAAATAATAATCAACACAAAAGCTTAACCCTGTATGAATAGATAATTAATTTTCTCAGCGGCATGACTGTCGATTCTTTTAAACTACAACTCTTTAGTATGTACCTACTTAATGAACAACTTTACGAATACCTATATTCAATACTTCCATTCAAAACGACTTAACGTTGAGCATTTTCCACTTCAACTTCTCCCAATATTTTCTTACAAAGAATACATTACATAAATGCTTTTCACCCCTAAATTCCAAAGGTATAAGCTTTCTATGGGGAGACAACCCCGTGAGAAATTATCGTCTGCAGCAGGTGTTTGCAGTATCGTTCACAACATTGTCATCCTTATTTACTGCATTTTCGCTTTGTTATGATGTACGTACAAAACCACAACCATAAACGAAATATTGCTTTCCTTTCGGGTGTTAGCACATCGTAAATTACGGTATATTTTGATATGTAGATAAAAGTGTAAAAGAGTGAAGGTATAGGAATAATTCCACCCTGTTGTTAGGCAAATTGTGTCCATTTTAATCAAAGTTTTATAGAACGTGTAAATGCTAGCCGCTCCAAAATTTTTTTTTCTACTACCGTGCGTAAAGTACGTACTTTACGCACTCCACGAAGTGTGTAAAGTTGTACTTTTTTTCACTAGTGCGTAAAGTAAAACTCTTTACGCACTAGTTAAAAAAAGTAAAATTTGACAAAATTTGTACATAACAATAAAATATAAAGTTTTATTTTATATTAACATTTTTTTGCTATCTCCTTCTAAGACAAATAAATAAATTATTTTTGCTTATATCTATTTAGTGTCCAACAAATTATCAACAGTTTATTTTAATTATAATTTTCTCTAAATGTCATCGATTTAATTAAAAGTAAACATACAGTGGATGTCGATTTTGGTAAAAGTAAGTTGGCCGTGGCTGTGTGTATTAAAAGAACTGTCAATCTCTAAACTTTTAATTAGTACCTACCTTATAACAGAACACGACAAAAGTATACTTAAGTTCAAGATTAGATTCCAAAGCCAATTTAGCATTTTTTTAAACTCAATCAAGTTTGAGAAGGTAAAAAGTTTTACTTTTTAATGTTTGTTTACTTAAATTCAAATTTTATTTGAAGTTTATTATATCTGTCATAATCGTTATGGATTCAAATTTATCTAGCGATAGCGAATTTGATAATACTCCCCCAGATATCTTATGCAGTGCACAAAAGGCCACTGAAAATTTATTGCCAGAAAAATCTGCATATATTTATCAGCAAAAATACAATGCATTTATAGAATGGTGTAGGAAGAATAAGATGACAAAATACTCGGAAAACGTTATTTTAGCATATTTCTCTGATGAATTGAAGAATTGCAAAGCTTCTACCCTATGGTCGATTTATTCTATGCTTAAAAGCACCTTAAAATATAAAAACAACGTTGATATTTCGAAATTCAACAAGTTAATAGCGTTTTTCAAACAAAAAAAATAAAGGTTATAAACCAAAAAAATCCAAAATTTTTTCGCGAGAAGATCTAATTAATTTTCTGTTGAAAGCTCCAGATTTTTAATGATCAAAGTAAGTAAATGCCTCAGTAAATGCTTGAATGCTCAGTATAAAATTAAAATATTCTGTAAAGTTTTGCAACGAGATGTGTGTTCGTATGGTGTGTTGCCTAACAAAATCAGTTGCTGTCCTAACAGGCCATCGGGGTTGTTAGGCAGCACATTATACCTAAAACTTTTATATTTTTTACAATAGCATTTATTTGGAGTTTTACATGCGCAACGTCAAGATATTTCCTAATGTTTAATAAATTATTTGTAACATTACAATATGTTATTTTTTAGGTAGCTTTTATAATTGGAATTGCGGGAGCTTGTCACCGGGAAGAATAATGTAAAATGACAATTAACGATGTGGAAGATAAACAAACAGTGTATATTGTCAAAGTATCAGAAACCAAAAATGGAATAGAACGCATTTTTACGATTTTAAATCCAAATAATTCTGCAGTTGATTATTTATCTTTCATAAAAAAATATACCTCATTAAGACCATCAAATATAAATTGTAACAGATTTTTTTTAAAATTCGCAAATGGAAAATATTCTAAACAGCCTGTAGGGATAAATACTTTTGGTAAAATGCCAAGTGTTATAGCAACGTATCTAAACTTGTCCAATCCAACAGCTTTTACAGGACACTGCTTTAGGAGGTCTTCAGCCACTATGCTGGCAAATTCTGGAGGAGACCTTCTAACAGTCAAAAAACATGGAGGATGGAAATCATCTGCTGTTGCAGAAGGCTACGTAGACAGCACAATAACACAAAAAAAACAAGATTTCTAATAAAATTTTGATGGATGACAGTATGCCATCCACTTCCAAACAAAGCTACAATTTTACCGTTGACAACTATAATGAAGAATTAGTGGAACCACTCGACAGTGAAACTAGAGTTACACAAAATATTTCAACCTCTTTACTTGAAAAGGCCAAATCCATACCACTCGAAGCTCAAAATAGGGTTACAGAAGTAATATCACAACATTTTTCAAACTCTGTGCTGGAAAAGGCCAAAACCTTAAGTTTTGGTAATTGCAATAATGACAACATTCACATTCGTCAAAAAAGGGTAACTTTACACACTTGTTGCATAAATAACTATTTTGACTCTACCCTTTAACTATACCGACAAACTTTTAGGCATTTGTTAAATACACTGGTCCGAGAACACTTAATTTATGAAATACAGGGATTTTTATAATAAAATAATAACGCCTAGTAGATATTTGGGATTTTTATAATTGAAAGGGGAAGTACCAAAAGCACTAATTACCAAATTCGCAAACCTAAGATAATTAAAAATCCAATTTGATTAGGTGTATTGTTTTGCCTTTTACTAACCACCTGATTTTAATTCACATTATCTTAGAAACTATGTGGTTCTTAGAACCTTTGTGGAAATATTGGCGACGATATTTATAATCTTTTTAAAAACATACACAAAAAAATTTTGATTTTGGTACTACTACGCTGCAATTGTTTAAAGAAAGTAACTAAAAATGCAACCTTTTTTTGTCTCCTGATATTTTATTGTTTATCACTTCGTTTTTGAGAAAAAAAATTATATCCAAACGTCTGCACGTCTCTGAAACAATTAAAAATACAACTTAAAACGAAAACAGAGCAAGATACAAAAAAAAGAAATGGAGTAACAAAAAGTCATATTTTTAGTTTTCTTATTAAAAACATAAAAATTTTGAAAATATATAGGGTGATATTCTTTTTCATTAAGAAATAATAGACTTGCCCCCATAGCACGTCTATGGAAATTTTAATTCTACGGAAATAGATCCAAAATATATCCCATTAAGATCTTACCAAACTGTAAAAATGTCTTTGTAATTTAAAAACGAAAATGCGAGAAAGTGTTTCCTTTCAAAAAACAACTACTGTTTTGGCTAATACCATAGCAGGCATGTTATCTTATGTTTTTATGTTGGGAATGAGGTGTTAATACACTGCGACCTAAAAGATCTGTTGTTCTCCCCTTCTATCGCTAATGCGGCAAAGAAATGTCTATAACGACCCTTCTTATCTTAACTTCTCAAGGAAGTGTAAGATATGAAGTTGCTTCAAGTTAGGCAAAGCTCCCTCTTCTAGGTATAGTGGCCTTGGATTTTGGAGTGCTACACATTTAGTCAGAATGGTAAAGAAGGTTTCCTACTCCTTTTTCTTCCTCTTCTTTTTCTTCTTCTTCTTTTTCTTCTTCTTCTTCTTTTTCTTCTTCTTCTTCTTCTTCTTTCTTCTTCTTCTTTTTCTTCTTCTTCTTTTTCTTCTTCTTCTTTTCTCCTCCTCCTCCTCCTCCTCCTCCTCCTCCTCCTCCTCCTCCTCCTCCTCCTCCTCTCCTCCTCCTCCTCCTCCTCCTCCTCCTCCTCCTCCTCCTCCTCCTCCTCCTCCTCCTCCTCCTCCTCCTCCTCCTCCTCCTCCTCCTCCTCCTCCTCCTCCTCCTCCTCCTCCTCCTCCTCCTCCTCCTCCTCCTCCTCCTCCTCCTCCTCCTCCTCCTCCTCCTCCTCCTCCTCCTCCTCCTCCTCCTCCTCCTCCTCCTCCTCCTCCTCCTCCTCCTCCTCCTCCTCCTCCTCCTCCTCCTCCTCCTCCTCCTCCTCCTCCTCCTCCTCCTCCTCCTCCTCCTCCTCCTCCTCCTCCTCCTCCTCCTCCTCCTCCTCCTCCTCCTCCTCCTCCTCCTCCTCCTCCTCCTCCTCCTCCTCCTCCTCCTCCTCCTCCTCCTCCTCCTCCTCCTCCTCCTCCTCCTCCTCCTCCTCCTCCTCCTCCTCCTCCTCCTCCTCCTCCTCCTCCTCCTCCTCCTCCTCCTCCTCCTCCTCCTCCTCCTCCTCCTCCTCCTCCTCCTCCAGGTGCAAAAATAGGTATGCCGACAAAAGGCGGGTATTCCGTTAAAGCTAAAGTTTCGTAAATGACAAAAGGCGGATAGTCCGTTGAACGTATCATAAAATAGAAGACAGGTTGTAGTATTTTGTTGTTTATTTTCACACTAAAAAGGGTGAATTATATAGATAGTATAAGGAAAAATACGATAAAAGGTAATAATATTAGACTAAGTAACAATAAGATAAGGAGAGGTATAAAAAATTTTACTTAGGCAGAAAAAATCAATAAGTATGGTTTGTATGCCAGCATTTTCTATTTGAAGTTGACACAAATTGCAAATTGCACGTTCTTTTGCAACTACGGTCTATTTGATCTGAGCGATGACCAATGCCATCGAATCGAGCATCCTCTGGAATGTCATACGTGAGACGAACACCAGGTGATTATTTCGCTGCTTTTTTAGTGACCTGAGAAGGTCGACCAACTGGTTTCCGGTCTGGAAGTGTCTGACTCATCATCAACGACCAAGCAACTTCGGTTCTGAAAGTCGCCAGGTCAGGATAATCTGGTCGACCTGCATGAATGCGTAGATACAGAAGATAGGCATTTATCAACGACATATCCAACATAATATAAAATAACTTTAAGGAGGCACTGTTGATCTTCAAACGCATGTAGTACCGACCCATTAGACCATTTATCAGATCAACACGACCATTGTGATGATTGTATTCCTAAATAATTCGAGGACAGTTAATTTCACCGTAGGTCTTTTCGGTTCGAGAGTAACCGGCGACTTTTTCTGGTTGTCTATTCGGATTCGCAGAACGAAAAGGTTTCACTCCTACACAGCTTTATTGTCTTTCCAGATAACGGTTGACACCTCAACACCATTAATGTCAACTGTAAATTCTTCAGAGAAGTCTCGAGGTTTATCTTTCCATGTCTTGCTGCTCTCGGAGATCATCTTGTTGTAAGGAATCCGATTGGATCTAATTGTTCCTAAAGAATAAATGCCACGGCTTCTCCTATACACCAGTAGTGGTATAGATGTATAAAAATGATCAAAGTGAAGTATATAATTTTTATTCTTGGGAATTGTCTCAGCTGAACGAACTGCAACATTTCCAGTTGCTCCTAAATCTGGTTTGTCAGGGAGTACCACGTTGTCGTTTTCACCACAATAAATTTCAAAACGGTAAGAATAACCTGCTAAATCATGCAATACAAAGAGCTTCATCCCCCATTTGTGGAGTTTGTTCAGCATATACTGACGAAAACTGCTGACCATTTTTGTTGAGCACATTTGTTCATCAATGCAGAGTCGAGGCAATTTAGGAACATCATCGTATTTATCATTCAAGCCACTTTCCGAATTTTGAACAGCGGATCATGCTGGATGATTTCTTGGTGTCATCTGCAAAAAATCATTGAAACGAATGTGGCGTCGAATGTCATAAAACTTATTGGAGGCAAAGTGATTGGAGATCGCTGGAAATCCTTTTTGTCCCCAGTAAGCCTCCACTTTTGGATAACGATGTACGGACATAAATATTAGACACGCAATATACAGGGTGGCTCACGCTCAACGGGACGGAGCTTTACGGGAAGACGATCAAAGATATAAAAAATTCGTTTGGGAGGAATACGTAGGTTACAGACGGCTACAATTTAAAATTTGTTAGATGTATACAGGATGTATGATTGATAGTAAAATGAATGCTATTAAAATTTAAATTTTAAATATTTAAATGATACAGTATGGAAAGCAAGCTATGATATTCTTTATCTAAAGCTAATAATAAGTATACTAATATTATATATTGGAGCACACAAGCCCTTATTCATTCTTCTTACATAAGCACATTTCAGCATGTACTTCAAATAAGGCAATAATTTAAACATTATATCCAAGAAGTAATAATTAAGAAGTTTTCATTGATTTTTGGTTCCACTCATATAAATTTTTATAATTTTTCTCAACAAACTCCATAAGAAGTCCTAGGTATCTTTGCTGACGATACAACAAAATTCTAAAAAGGTGACAAATATTTTGACAATTAACTTATGGTACCTACTTAAAGTTTGAGAAACAAATTAATGATCTTTCTTAGATATTAAGTTAAGCGACTTTTTAAATCTACCGTTTTGCCTTTTTCCTCATTTTGACGTTCCTCGATGTTTTTCTCAACATTTATTCTATTCCTGATGACTTATCTAAATATTATTTAGGTGTATATATTTTTATTTAAAATATGTATGGTAGGTATACTGAATTAGGAATTTATTGTTAATTTAACAGCGGGTATAAGCGGTATTTCTACTGCTTCTGTGCTTTAATATGTTTATTTATTGTGTTAAATATTTTGTTAATTACCTTTGTATTATATTTTTTATCAGTAAATAAACATTATTATAAATAATAGAAGAGAATAGAAAAAAATAACACGCCATATTCCTCAAATATTTATAAAGCAGCATTACTTAAAATTTTAATCATCAAAACTGCAGAAACTAAAAGACAATCGTAGCCTTTGATGCGCTTTCCGTATATTTAAAGAAAAAGTTTTCAAAGCTAACTAGAGATATCAATACCTCTATGTGCTGACATACGAGTGATCTTTTCGTCTGGTAACCCATTCTACGATCGAATAGAGCAGAGTTCAAGCGAGAGACAATGAGCACCTTCTCAGATATCTCAAAGAGATAACTATATTGTAATCGAAATCAAAGGAATGTGTCAATCGAAGTGAACGAGATCCCCTGGGTCATTTGGGATGCATGCGCCGGCGGCTCGTCAAAGACGAGAAACGTGTGTAACGATTGCATAGGGTTGACAAGTGAATTTTTGTTAGTCCGGGTCGGCAAACTAAAATTTATGTTTAAAGCATTAAGTAATATAAATAATACTTTTAGGTTTGCTCATAAAAATTGTTTTTTTAAAAAATATCAAAAACTTTACGAAAAGCGGAACTTTCTTTTATGTCTTAATAATACAAAAATTAAAATGTTAAAACTAGAAAATGCCGGCAACGAACAAGTTTTGTTGTCACTAGATCTTGGTGGGGCCTTATCTTGGACTTGCCGCGTCTGCTGTGTTTCCTATGATTGTGTTATCATAACTTAATTTTTACTGTTACGGTGTCAGTTCCTATATGTATGAAGTCTATGAATGTCCATTGATAGTTAGGCAACATTAATGTCGGACATGTAATGCATTTTGTTCCATTTGTTGGACCAAATTTTTTATTTATGCCTTACAACGCTCGTCTTCATGTAATTAGGTTATTGGCTACCTACATGATGTTAACATCACTTTATTAGAGTGGCTACCTAACAGTCTGGACATGAATCCAATAGAGCTTTTATGGGGTCATCTCAAGAAAGAAAGATTTGAAGTCATAGACCCTCTTCTGCTAATCACAACCAACTCTTAGAGGCTGTTATTGAAGAATGGGAGAATATTCTGCAAACTTTTACTAAACATTTGATATTGAGCATGCTTCGATGTATGAATGCAGTTATAAAAAGTAGACGAGGACCTAAAAAGTATAAATGTTGAGTCAAATGCATTTATTCTGTTGTACTGATTTTTTTCTAATTTGGAGTTAAGCCTAGCTTATTTATACATTTCCAGCAGAAACAAATTTTTGAAGATACAGTAAGGCAAAAGACATGTTAAAGTCGTGTTTGATTAATTTGAAGGTGTTCATTATTATGTGTTTATATTGTAAATATTTATATTACTTAAACTGCTGTGTTAGTTTTTCCATATCTTTCTTTCTTGAGATGACCCCATAAAAGCTCTATTGGATTCATGTCCAGACTGTTAGGTAGCCACTCTAATAAAGTGATGTTAACATCATGTAGGTAGCCAATAACCTAATTACATGAAGACGAGCGTTGTAAGGCATAAATAAAAAATTTGGTCCAACAAATGGAACAAAATGCATTACATGTCCGACATTAATGTTGCCTAACTATCAATGGACATTCATAGACTTCATACATATAGGAACTGACACCGTAACAGTAAAAATTAAGTTATGATAACACAATCATAGGAAACACAGCAGACGCGGCAAGTCCAAGATAAGGCCCCACCAAGATCTAGTGACAACAAAACTTGTTCGTTGCCGGCATTTTCTAGTTTTAACATTTTAATTTTTGTATTATTAAGACATAAAAGAAAGTGGCTAGAAAGAAAATTAGACATCAAATATCAACAAGAAATATTTAACTTTGCCGCTGGACTATATATCGGGAAACCGGGAGCGGCACGTATTGATCGGGGCCACAAGAGCTGCCCCCCGTGTCTACCTGGCGCACCGTGACCTCGATGCCATCACAGCGCCGCGACGCGATACCAACAACACCGACGTAATAAGCGACTGTTTTTGGATGAAGAGGGTTTACGCTGGTCACCGGATTAAGGATTAAGATAGATGGTTTAAGTTTAGATCATTAAAAGCGAAATATGAAAAAGTTAACTCGACAGTTTGCGTGGGAGAGGATGTAGCGTTTTCTACAATTAGCTAATTAATAATATATTTATAATAATAGCTGTTTTTTAATAAAATTATTGTTTACATTTTAATTTGTATCAATTAAAATTAGAGTTTTTTCTTACTTTTTAGCTTTAAATTTGTTTATTTCTTATAGTATGTGATAGTGTTTATTTTAAAAATGAAATCTGCGAAAAAGCCACCAGAAAATTTCAATCTATATGGTGTTAAAGTCAAAATCAAAACTGAAGTATTCATTATTTTCTAAGTGCAAGTCGTAAAATTTTGTTTCTTATTATAAATGGATATCTACAAATTCACAAAATTACAATTTTGCAAAACTTTGTTTAGAATCAAACTGTAAACTGATTTGTGATGGTTTTATTACCATTTACATATATACAAAGTACTACACAATTCACTTCATAACATAAGAATAAATATAGTAAGATTTTTAAATAAGTTCATCAATAATAAACGTTTGGTACCTGAAATGTCCTTTAAACAACATAATAAAACATGAGCTGGGTTTAGTAAATACATATTTCTAGATGTTCTTGTAGCAACCAATAAATGAATATTTCCAACAAATTAAGTCTTACACATAATAAATATTATATTTATGACGAAAGCACGAAACATAAACTTAAATTAACACTAAATGAAACTCAAAAACACTATTACAATGAGAATATTATCTAAAAACAATTAAAAAATCACAAATATAAAATCCGCCCAAAAGAAACACGTAAATAAACAAACGTCCTACTTATAGGTGACAAATGACAGGCGCGCAAAAATTAATTTGAATCGCGAATAGGGATTTTACACTTAATATAATATTTTTACAAGAATTAAAATATATTCACCATAAATAGGCAAAGGTAAACTCGTTTTATAATACCTTCTTTGTGCAAATTGTAATATTTATGCTAAAATTTACCTTTAATATCAATCCTTGTTGTGGTAATTTTCACAAGCACTCGACAACAATCGTTGTAAATAAACTTTACAAACAGTATTTTTCGTTAACTGAGATCATAATTTAGTTGTTGTAGATATGCTAAATACCTTTTCACAAACACTAAACGATAATTTATGCTAATAATTAATAGGGTTATATTTATATTTGTGTGGCTGTTAGACAGCTGTCAGAGATCATAGATAAGTACTATAGAGAGTGGTAATTCGCTCACTGTTCCTTGAGTATATTTTGACGTTCCGTTGCCTAGGATTTCTATTGGGTAATACAGGGATACCAACATGATACAGTTAGGTTTATTTTAAAAATCGTAAAAGTTTATTGGCGATACAGGAGTCCTAATCGTGAATCGTATTTGTTCGAGAATGACAATTGGCTGAAGTAGGTTTTATATACGATCGAGGTTTCGTTTTCGTGTTGGAGAAAAGCGAAGCGACACGTGTTCTTTTTTTTTCGAAGAAGTAATGGTGGTTTATACTGAAATTTTGTTAAAGTGATTATTTTCTAGTTTTTGTGGGCTTGGGTATTTTACCTCAAGAGGATGTTTAAATCTGTTTATACAGAAACTAAAGGATTTTATAACCAGTTGCGGTTGACTTTTCTTTTGGTTGCACCTTAAACGTCTTTCGCCTTGGATCCAACGCTAATGACCGTGAGGTATTAACTGTTAATTTTACTGGGGTTCACTGAACCAACCCTGTTTAGTTTCTGTAACTGCTAAGGCAATACATATATTGTTTTTAAGTATTTTGGGGTATTATAGGCCTATATATAATTATGTAAGTAAAATAGTGTATTCATTTGTTGATACGCAATACAATATTTCTACTGGGGTTGTGAGGGTCGTTAACTCAAGGTAAGGGGAAAAGACAAAAATGTTTTCCGAATTGTAAATAAACAAGATCTAAGTTAAGGTTATCTTTTTATTTCCTATTTATTTGGTAGATTTAAAAGTAGGACTTTTTTGTATTTAAAGAGGCTCAATAATAAAGATCTACCAGGCGTCCAACTCAAAATCAAAAATATTGTGTTTTTCCCAGATTACAAAGTAATCACCCACTCCCATCTCCACTAGAGTGAACCGAAGCTACAAGGTTGAGATCTGGGACAACCGAACTTTTGTGTCAAGTTAATATGACGTTTTAGGCTAGCCGCGAGACTAGTGTGCATTCGCATTCTTGATGCAGTTAAGCAGTCAGGTCTCCGGTCTTGTCATGGATGTTTGAGGGCGGGACTGTCCATTATTGATCGCACCACTATCGGATTAGCTGACCAGCGGTTAACCATCGACGACGCAGAATGAATGACTGTGAACGAGTGTTTGATGAATGATAATAATAGGACCTTCAAATGGTGGTACAATAAGCCACAGGCTGCAGTGCTGCCGTACTTTAAAAGGATTAGGTTGTTATCACGAGCAGTTCGAAGGATGGGACACAAAAAAATCTAATTAATCGAATTCAAATTGTTTATTCCAAAAAATCAACATTTCAATACATATGTTATTTGTTAGTTTAGGAAGTAAAAATAAGAAATAACTGGGAACATAGGTATACATTTTTTGAAATAAAACGGTTTTCAATACTACTTTTTATACCATAATTTTTGAACTACCCGCGTATAACTCCTATTATCTCATTCTTGGAAAAACGATCTGAATGGAAATAAAATATCCCCTCGACCTTATTCCCCTTATAAACCCATGCATAATTTAACCGATTTGTTTTACACCGTATATGAAAACAAGGATCTGTTTATTTTGCAGGAAAAGGATAGCATATCTTATCAGAGCCGTATTTAACATAAACAGTGATTCGTTTTTAGCAAAAAAATTGGTTGTTTCTTGTTTTGGTTTTCTGATCCTATCTATCTTTATCTCTAGCAAGTTGTTTCTTCTTTTTTATGGTTATGGGCCCCAGGAAATTTGCTTAAATTAGTATGGTTATTCTGTCCAGAGTTGATAAAACCAGGGTTTGTATGGAATTTCACCTTTTCATTTAAATAAATGTTTTCCTTTCCTTCTACATATTTCAGTCCATTCTTCATTCCACAAATTTTTCATATTTTTTTAATTACTGGGAACAAATCTTTATAGTCTGTTTCTTTAAAATGTATTCTATCTTTGGATAGATTTCCTTTAGCGATTTTGTCTGCTTTGTAATTTCTGTAGATACCTGTGTGACTAGATATCTAAGTCGTTTCAACTTCCATTCCTGCTTCTTTAGCTTCCCAAAGTAGATATCTTACCAAAAACTGTGAAGTGACTGTTGAACCATTCTATATCGCCTTTTGATTAGGGTTTAAAAACTTGTTCGAGCAATTTATCCAATAATAATTGGCCCCTTTACCTCTTAAGCCTGCTCATGTAAAATATTTGGGCTTATTACTTCGCCTATTTATATACTATTAATAAAGGACAGAAGGATAAGTATTGCAACTATGTTTAAAGAAATAAATTGGCTTTCATAGTCCAGGATCCGTAAGTAAGGTCGACCTTCACCCATCTGTTTACCGGATGAAAGCTTCTGCTTATTGAATAAAATATGTTTTTAAATATACCGCAAATGGGTTGCCTAAAAAAATACGGTCACGGCCATTTTTTGGTTTCCTTTCTGTGTACGGATGAGAAAAGTATAGGAATCATGATAAAAGTTGCTTATGATGTCATTCTCTATTATTTTGTCCCTATACATGATTTTCCTAAAATAGACCTAATTCGAGATATTTAAGAAAAATTGCAAATTTTGAATTTTGAAGAAAACTCAAAAACGGATGAAGAGAAAAACACCAAATTTTAAACTAAGGCTTTAATCTATCCTGCAGTGAGCTGATTAAATTTTGGGCATAATCGAAGCATCTGGGAAATACTTTAGAGGGAGTTTTTTTTTTATTTTTAGAAAATAAATAGTCTGGACCGTATTTTCTTAGGCAACCCTTTTGCGATATATTTATAAACATATTTTATTTAATAAAAAGAAACTTTCATCCGGTAAACAGATGGGTGAAGGACTGTCAGTTCAGAATTATGTTCAGTACATGACTGATATTTATTTATAAAATAAAAATACAATTTTTATTAAAGAAAAAATTTAATGACTGCTCTTGCGTTAGGTAATTTAGATAAGTTTTTTTATAAAAAACTTAACTAACAATAAAAATACTTTACTTAACTAAAAAAACTTAACCAAAATACCTAACCTGTGCGGCCTGGAGCCGTCGCCGTTTGCCTAGCAAAAAATTATTAAAGCATAAGAAAAATTCAAAACTTAACTAATTTTCCTAACCTGTGCTATTTAAATTTATCTGATTGCTCTCGCATAAGTTAGGTATTATTTAAATTTAACTGACTGCTTTTGCACAAGTTAGTTAAGTTAGATAAGTTAAGTTTTTTTAATTTTTAATTTTTTGTATATTTGTTTTTGCGAAACAACCAGCGATGACTATAGTACGCACAGGTTGGGTAAATAAGTTGAGCTTTTTATTTTTTATAATTTTTTGTATATTTGGTTTTTTGATCAATTGCTTTTTATATCAAATTTATTTTCGATCAATTTTCTTTTTGATCATTGATTTTTCGGTAATTTTTCTTCAATCATTTTTCTTTTCGATCAATTGTTATTCGATAAAATGTTTTTTCGATCAAATGCATTTGATCAAATGTTTTCGATCAATTTTGTGCCACCCAAGAGAAAAAAAATAGTTATACTTAAAAATTAAAAAAATTGCTAACAAGTTCAATGGTAAACAAGAATCTTGACTCACTTTTGTTTATTTAGTTAAATTAGTGATTTTATTATTTGTACCTCTATTAAATTATGTAACAAGATCCTATCAGTACATAGTATATAATTTTTTATTATTATTATTATTATTTTTTTTTTTTTTGGTAAATTTGAATAATTTAAAGTTGTTAAATATGTTTTATAAATTTTTGAAAGGAAATTCAATATCTTTCAGCATAAGTATAGAAAAATCTCTGAGCAACACACTTATTAAATAAACAAGTTTGAACTTTTTTTTACTTTTACTTCTAGTCTGATATTAATGTTGTATGTGGTGTAAAATACCCGTATTTTTGTTTATATAAATCAATAAATTAAATATATACAACTGTCTTATATCCCATATGCCACTTTCAGTAAATATTAAATTTGTCGGGTAAGTTGGTTTCTTATTATATATTACTTTTATTATTTTCCTTTGAATTACTTCTAACTTCTTCAGTCCCCCAGAATATTATGCCATGTCTTATTCTGGATTTTACAAGACTAAAATATATTATGCGAAGATGTGTAGCTTCTATATATTTTTTTAAATATTTAAATTTATAAACTAGCAATCGTAATGTGTTTACAATATTATCTACATGAAAATTCCATCTTAAGTGAGAGTCGACAGTTACTCCTAAATATTTGATATAATCCTTTTTTTTTATTCTCATTATTTTGATATATTTTGAGCGATTTATATAGTGTAGCTACAGAAAGACATAAAATAGGTTTCCTCGTAGTTAACTGTAAGTTGTTAATGTTTAAACCAATTCATTATTTGTTTTAGATCCTTTTTATATTTAATTCTTCCCAACTGTTAACTGTTACGTATTGGTAATTGTTACTTATTATATATTTAGTTAAATAAAACACTTTATATATAGTCGTTACCTTTATTCGGAACCCCGTTCAAGGATACAAGACAAGACAAGACATCTTTTTTAAAGTTGACAACTGACAGACGATGACCCTGACAATTGACAAACATGTGTTCCAACCTAATGTAATAAAATAAATTACATTATAAATCTAATTTTAAAGGAAGTTTAACAACTCTACCCTAACGTGTAATAGTTGTAGAAGTTCAAACATTTGTAACTAGTGATTGGTTTTGATCATTACTAAAAGTATTTGTAGAATTTCTAACGTTTATAGTTGGTTTTTGATTTTGTTCATTCTCATAAGAGGTCGTTGGGACTTTTACCACTTCATTTGTTGTTACAGGGTTTTCGTCAAGATCACTTCTCACTTCACTGTCATATTTATCACGATTCACAGTTATTTCATTTGTTTCAGGGCAAGGTTTATTTGACACTCCTATGTTATGAACTCGAATATCCGTAGTATGCACAAATTTTATCATTTCTTTGATTTTTTCCAGATAAATTGTGGTACTTAATACTTTTACAATTTTACCCTCTAATAATTTTTTGGTAAACTCATTTTTTACATAAACAAAATCATTGAAAACAAATAGCCGTAAATCTTTGGTATTATACCCAGTAACTTTTGCTTCAAATGTTGGTTTGATTAAATCAAAACGCGTTCATGGTTTAATTTAAAATACACACTCTAATGGAGTAGTGCCTGTTGTTGTGGATTGAGTATTTCTGTAAGTAAATAAGAAATTTAATAATCGACTTATAATAAGATATTTTGATATCGTTTTTCTTTATCATAAAATGATGCTCTTTCCAATCCTTTTTTTAACAGTTTTCACTGCTCTTTCGGCTATACCGTTGCTTTGTGGATGGTATGGTGAAGACTTTATTGGCTTAATTCCAATAACTTGATAAAGCTAAACAAATTCTACTCAATTAAAAGGAGGTCCATTGTCTGATACTATTTGAGTAGGTAGACCGAATATAGAAAAAACTTCTTTTAATTTTAATTTAATTTAATTTAATTTTGTGCCATTTGACATTAGTTTGATATCAATCCATTTAGATTTATTATATATTATTATGGAAGAAATCTATATTTATTCTATAGAAATTGTGTAGTGCACTAGACCATGATAACAAGGTACTACTATTAGAAAAGTTTTGTGTTTCTTGACAGACTTTTCGATATCTTCATTTATTTCAGGCCACCAACAATAAGACCTGAGCAGCATTTTGGTTCTTATTATCCCCAAATGTTCATGAAAAAGTTTTAATGTATCCTCTTAAAGAGAACTTGGAATTACTACCTTGTTTCCAATCAGTAAGCAATTATTTTCAATTGACAGTTCATGCCTTCTTTAAAAAAAGGCTTTAAATCAGGATCTGATACAGATTCAGGACAACCTGATAAGGTAAGGTCTATTACTTTTAGCTATAGTATAACTTTTTTTGTAGCATTTAAAACGTGTTCAAAAGTTAATGGACAACCATTCAAAACATTAAAAGAATTAAGAGAACCAGTAACTTTAGGTTTAGTTTACATAGGTACCCTGGACAAGCCATCAACATTTGCAATTTACTTTCCTTTTTTATATTGAATCAAATAGTTATGTGCTGACAAAGTTATAGCCCAGCGTGTTATCCTAGCTGCAGCCGTCACAGGAATCCCCTTGTTTTTTTCCAAATATAAACTGTAAAGGTTGATAATCAATAACTAGCACGAATTTCTTACCATAAATTAATTTGTTAGACCGCTTTAGAGCAAATATTATAGCAAGACTTTCCCTTTCAAAATTTGAGTACTTTTGTTCAGCTCGTAATAAAGTACTTGATGCAAAAAGAACATGTTTGAAATTATCATCTATTTTATGACTAAGGACCGCACCGATACGATACCTACTCGCATCACCAGTTATAAAAATTGGGAGTCGCGGATCATAATGTGTTAATAAATCTTCTGAAGTTAAAAATGTCTTACTTAGTTTAGATGTTTCTTCACATTCTTGTGACCATTCAAATTTGGTATCCGTTTCACATAAATCATAAAGAGGTTTAAGAATAGACGATAGCATATAAATAAACTTTCCATAATAGTTGACAAGACCCAAGTATGATTTTAATTGTGTTACATTTTAAGGGGTGGGTGCCTGTTCAATACACATAATTTTTGCTTTATTAGGATAAATACCATTATAATCAACTGTATGCCCTGAAAATTCTACACTTTTTTTTATTTAATTTACATTTCTTTTCACTTATTTTGACGTTATACTCTGTGAGCCTAGACAAGACTTTATTATGACATTGATCTAGTGTGGGACCGTGAATTAAAATATCGTTTAAATTGCATTTGGTATTAGATAACCCTGACAATATGGTGTCCATAAATGTTTGAAAAATACCTGGAGCTGAGCTAACCTAATATGTTAACCTATTAAATTTGAAGAGTTCCATATGGATATTATTAGTAAAAAGTTTTTTAGACTCTTCACCTATCTCTAACTATTGATAAGCATCTTTAAGGTCGATCACTTTAAATATTTACAACCTGCAAGACTTGCATATATATCAATAGATAATGGTAGGACACAATTATCACCATCTATGACTGTGTTCAAGGTTTTCTTGAAATCTACACAAATTCTTATATCATTAAATTTTTTTTGGGTAAAACAACTATGGGACTTGCCCAGTTACTATAATTTACCTTTGATTAAACACCCATATCTACCATACTAATCAACTCTGCTTGGCTTCAACGCATACGCCATTTCAAAGGCTTTGTGAAAAATAGGTATAATTCTTCTTTTAATTTTAAATTAACCTTAAAATGTTTAATAGATGAGTTAGGTTCTTCTGTAAAAATCTTATTAACTTTTAATTGTTTTACTAAATCTAAGTTAATGACAGTTTTAACCCTACTATTTTGACTGTCTAAATTAGCCTGACTGTTAACTACGTTTTTATCAATACTTACTTGACTATGAACTTTATTTCTGACATTGACTGACATGACTTTATTTTGACTATGATTATTTACTGACAACCAATTTTGTGTGTTACCTGTATTTCTATTGTTGTCTAGCAACATTAATTTCCATCTAGGAAAAATAATATTTAACTAATTGCTACCTAAAAGTGGTAAAAACTTATCACAGTTCACTATTACTAATGGTAAACAATATTCTTTTCCCATTATTGTTATGATAACTTTCACTTTCTCTTACTATTTCTACATTTTCCCCAGTAACAACTCTAAGTTTAAACTTTATAGGATACTTTTCTAGATACGAACAATATTTTTTATAATCATTTACATGCATTCCACTTTTACAAGCTCCTAAATCAACTTCAAAATCAATGAGCTTACCTTTACATTTAGTTTAACTTTAAAGGCTTTTTCAGTTTCATATTTTATATTACTAGTAAATCCTAATTCAAGTGAATCATCTTCTTTCTCTTCTTCCTCTTCTTCTTGACATTCTGTGATATTGTTAACAGACCCCCTACTTCAGCATGCTCGACTAGTATGTCCTAATTTGTGACATAAAAAACATTCCCAGTTTTTGGCAGGGCACATATCAGGTTTATGTTTTCTAGCATTGTCTATAGACTTCTTTTGTACCAGACTTATTAAAATAATTTAATATATTGACATGACTTGACTTACTATTGAAACTTTTTGACAATTTAGCTACCGCAGAAGACTCTGAACCCCATTACTTTCAAATTTGCCTCTGTAACTTTAAAACTAACAGCTTCTTAATATGTACTATCGAATGTAAGATTAACTTGTGTAAGTAATTTTCTTTTTGCTGCTTCACATCTCATTCCACATACAAATCTATCTCTTAGCGCCTCATTTAAAAAGTTACCAAACTCGCAAATTTGTTAGTCGTGCTTCAAATTCCTTCACGGTTTTATCTGATTCTTGCTTACATAAGTAAAATATATACCTTCCTGCGATGACAAGACGTTTTGGACTAAAATGCGATAATAATGCATCTTTTAATTGCTGATAAAACTTCCTGCTACTAGATCTTTCAAGTTCTTATACGCCTCTTCTACTATTAATGTGATTAATATTGAGACTTTCTTTTCATTTTCCACCCCATTGCAGGTAAGTAACTGTTCTAAAAAAATAAGATGTTACGTCTGACTCCTTAGGAAATTTTCAATATAACCTATCAAAGCCATATTTGAGACTAATGACTACTATTGCTGTGATTTTATGATTTTAAGACTTTGTTTCACACGTGGTTAAGGAACGGACCAACCTCACTTCTTTCCGACTGTGAAAAGGACACGTTGAGTTCGACCGACTCGTCGCCAATAATGTTAGGTATTGGTATTTGTTACTTATTATATATTTAGTTAAATAAAACACTTCATATATAGTCGTTGCCTTTATTCAGAACCCTGTTCAAGGATACAAGACAAAACATATTTTTTAGAGTTGACATCTGACACACGACGACCCTGACAATTGACAAACATGTGTACCAACCTAATATTAGGGTACGTTCATAACAATAGCCTCGAAAAATATCCCCTTATCATCTGCAAAACTAATGATATTACCTAGAGTATCAATAGTGAAAATGTTATTTAGATAAATTGAAAATACCTAATAAAGGACCCAACACTATTCCTTTGGGTATTCCAAATTTAACTGTTTGACTTGCACTTAATTTATTTTCTACTTTTACCATCTGTTCTCTATCGGACAAATAACTTTTTAAGAGTTCTAGTGTAATGCCATGTATTCCTAAATCTTCCAAAGCCTCCAACAATTGTATGTGGCTCACACTGTCAAACGCCTTTACAAGGTCCAAAAATACGCATAAAGATGATTTGTTTCATCTACAATTGTATACATTTTGTGTAATAAAGCTCAAATAACATCACTTGTACCTAAGTCATCTTGATAACTGTACTGTCACTTTGACATATTATATTTTTTTTTATAAATTTTTCCATTCTACATTTAAGTGTTTTTTAAAGATTTTTGTAAAAGTTATAATTAAAGAAATTGGTCTAT
Source organism: Psylliodes chrysocephalus (assembly GCA_927349885.1). Taxonomy (NCBI): domain Eukaryota; kingdom Metazoa; phylum Arthropoda; class Insecta; order Coleoptera; family Chrysomelidae; genus Psylliodes; species Psylliodes chrysocephalus. The sequence goes on from OV651828.1 coordinate 18,353,468, forward strand.
AATTATTAATTAGATTTTTTTGAACCTTTTTTATGTATAGGCACAATAACTGTTTTTTTTTAATTGTTATGTACATTTACCAGATCTACAAATTTTATTGATTACATTTAAAAGTAATGGCGCTATTTCGTCCGCTAGAATTTTAATTATTTCAGATGTTGCGTTATCTATCCCCGGTGATTTGTTGTTTTTTAATGATTTTATTAGGGCTTTAATTTCATTTTCTGTGACTGGCTCTAAGAATTAGGAATTTTGTAGATAATACCTATTATGTTTTGAAGTGTTAGGTTTTTTAATCTGAGCAGCTAGTTTTTCTCTGATGTTATATAAAAAAATATTAAACTCATTTGATATTTGTTTTGGTAGATTTATAAGAACGCCTGTTTCAAGTCGTGTTTTCTCAAATTTTTCTTTTTTTGTACAGTTTTGAGTCCGAAGTTTATTGGAACACCAATTCTAGATAGCGCAGAATCTCAACAGTACGCAAACCTATTTTGTATTATATCGAAATAAACCTAAAATACCGAATATTATAAAATTAAAGAATAACTCATCCTATTTCTTTTATATTGTACAAACTGCATGATATATTAGTTTTAATTTTCAATTTTATCACTAATAATCTGGTCCTATTTTAATAAACATCATTTATAGCTCTACAACCACAGAATAAAAAAATGTTTATTGTAAAATTTTGTGTTTTAATGAACACACCGGTCCTGGCTTTTATCCGTCGGCTTTTAAAAAGAAAAAGAGAAGTAGAAGACAACTACTAACAGACGAACTGCCAGCCAACCGTGATATCTCTTGGGACATTAGATATGTAGATAGCTTTTCAGTGTCCTAAGCCACTTTTGTTAGCGTTGGCTGTCTACTCATTTTTCATTCTTTTATTTTTAAAGAACGTCTAAAAGAAATAGAAAAGATGTAATAGTTACATCAAAACTCACTCTGAAGACCAGGGAAAAAACGAGGCACTTTTAAATAAAATATAGTACTAATGTGTTTGTAAAACGACAAGAAAACTTACTTGCTGCTGCATTACAATTCGTGCCAGTGTACTCTATGCTAATAATGACCATAGTAAGTTTTCATCAAGCCCCATGTATGTTTTAAAAAATAAAGTTAAACAACTGTCGATTATAATACTATTATGGTTACTTTTCATTTGTTTTTTGAGCATATTATTGTATATTTCTAATTGTAATCTGAAATGTAAAGATTTCTCTTGTTTATTTCATCAATAAAACCATTAAACAAACTTTTTCGATACATATTTTCAATTATATTACTTTTATTTACAAATACTTACGAACAATCTTCTACAAACACTCTATCAATTCATTTCCAGGAGTGCAGCAGTTTTGGGGGAGCAATATTGTTAATATTTAATTGATGACAGCATCGAAGGGCCTGCTTAGTATTAATAATGAATTATATTCCATTTACTGAACTTCCTGCAGGTATAGAAAAACATTCATCCGCTAGGGGAACGGTTGCATCGAAGCGAGAACTCCAAAGGCTGTTCGAGGGGGTGGTACATCATTAAATAAATAAACGGTGAATAAACAGAGAGAAAGAATAAACAGTGGTGTAGTTTCATAATTTTGATATTTGTTGATTATAAATTTTTTATTTTTTCTCTTATACGAATTTTTTGGGTTGGATAATTACACTAGTTTACACGGATTTCACATCCCAGCTAAAAGTTGTTAATTTATTGTTTATTTAGGTAGAATTACCCAAAAAAAAATAAAAAAAATTTTTGTCACGTCTGGTTTAAGAAATATTTATTTACTTAACTAGATTTCATAATTTTGGTATTAATACTAAAAAAAATTAAAAATGGACCAAGAGTAATTTCCTAATAAGTTTTCATTCCAAAATCCTTGATACCTTTCTTCAAAAACCTTTAAATCTTGGTTGAAAAGTTCCCCTTCTTCGTCAATCATACTTCCTGAGTTTTCAGGGAAACAACTCAGATGCGAATGTAAAAAATGAATCTTTAATAATATGTTGAACATTTTTTAATAAAACAGTTATAATTTCTTTATAATTTTCACTTTTTTATTTCCCAAAAATTCTTCCACGCCCATTTTTAAATAACTTCCAAGCAGATTTTTCAAGTTAAAAATCTTTCAAATTGAGAATCTTTTATAATTTTACGGATCTGTGGGCCAACAAATATACCGTCGGCTTACTGCCAAAACAAGATAAGTTACATTTTGTTAGTTTTTAGTAAATGAAGTTTAAAAGTTTTAACTTACATTAAAACAACTTGATAAAAGAAAAAATTTATTAGATGCTAAAATAACATAGATTGTGTTACTATAAACATAATTATTATCAGATATTAAAGAAACAATAATTAGCAAATGTGTAATTACTAGAACAACTTTTTTCTGTACTTAACCTATTTTGGCTGAAATTATTGGCAGTTTTTAAAATTTTTATTTAAATATGCAGTTCAGGATCACAATCTTCAAGTGCTGGTTCAGAAATCATGTCTTAAACATCGTCAAATGATGGTATATTATAATAGTATGCATGAAATTCATCTGGAATCACTCCCGATTTACGCAACTTTAATAAATTTTCTTTTTTTTTTTTTCGAACTTATGGGTCTCATCTTTATGTACGCGTTTTCTATAGTTATTTCTTTCAAACTGGGTGTTTTCCGACTCCTTCCAAAAACTTGTATTCAATATTTTCAATCTTTGTTTAGTTTTTTGGCGGTCCCCTACCCCTTTTATTAGTTTCTATAAATATTTTACCTTTGCCTTTATTTAAGAACGCATACTCAACAATTTCTTTGCTAATGCAAAGAGTTTGTGTAAAAAAGCTTTACAGACTCGTAATTTTTTATCTTCTTTTGAAGCAATACGTGGTTTTTTTACCAGAGGGATTATTTTTTATCCTTATTGGCCTGAGGCTGTCTAAGTTATTAAGAATAAAGTCTTTTTGGTGGTAAAAATTTAAGGCACAGAAGCGTTGACATAAACTTTCTTTTTTCTTCTGAATTGTAGCACTGCATTTAAATCTACATTTTTTACAGTCAGAAATCCTCAGAAAACTTTAGCATCTCAGCAGCTTCATGCTCCTGATCTGAATTTAAATTAAACGACAAGTTGGTTATATTATTAAAAGTAGGCAAATGCTCTTAAGACGGGCCTGGCTTACTCTCTTCAAACAGGGTTCCGTTAGCGTTATTCGCGACGTTTTTAATTTTTTTGCATAGTTGATCGCTTTGGACATTCAAACTTTCCTCTATATTAAAATTGTATTTTAAAATACAGAACGAAGAAAAAATAAAAAATTATTTTGAAACATAAAAATTGACCATAAAATTTCATCTGCTTGAGGATCAATAGAAAAAAGGCAAAAAGTGAATACCAAAATTAATTTATTATCCTTATGAACTTGAATGATATAGGAACTCATCAAATTATTTTATTTTCATTGTATCTACACATTTGTGCAAAATTTAAGCTTGATACGATAATTAGAAACAGGTGAAAACGGACTTCTTAGATTTGTTACAGACATACTTATTTACATAAATACATACACTCAAGTAAAGCTAATAAAAGCGTGTTAAAGAAATGTAGGTTCATAATAATTATTTGCTTGTAAAATACACTAACCTTTATCTTTCTGCTGATCCAATGCCATCTTAACCATCAGTACATTGCGCAAGGACATAAATATTGTCACAAATTACTAATTTACAATACCACCAATAACCAATTTAATATCATTTTACAACCTTAAAATCACTTGCTTCAAGTATAAAACCAATGTTTTCAGGCACCAATTTGAATACAACATACACTACTATTTCAGTGTATGTTTAAATAGTCTTCTGCTATAAAAAAAACGTTGCAGCAAAAACAAGATAAGTGCCTTTTTAATTTAATTCTGCAATCTATGTGTTCGTCAGATAATTTAGGAAAAAAAATAAGTGACACTCTAGCATGCTAATGTAATTATAAAATAAACTGCAAAAATGAGATAATTGACACTTATCTGTTTTATATTTATAGGCATTCTAACAATCTTCTAAACTTTAACAGCCAAAATAAGTTAAATGAACACATAACTTGTTGTTCCAGAAGAGTTAATTCCCTTTTTGCAAATAAAATTCTTACTTTTCGTTAAATGTGCACTTAACTTGTTTTAGTTGTACAGTTTTGAGCAAAATGAATTATTTCAAAAACAAACCTACATTTTTTAGTAGTTTTCCATTGTTCAACACTTATCTGGTTTTTGCGGTATATTTTTGTAACCATCTTGTATACGAAAATACACTTGATGTAAAATGTACTTATCTTGTTTTGGCAGTAAGCCGACGATACCCTCTTTCAGTTTTACTTATGTATTGCTTGGAAAGATTTTTTGTAAATACCAGAAAGCGTCACTGTTTTTGTCAAGCGCCTTCACAAAATTTTTCATGAGTCCCAATTTGATGTGTAAAGAGGGTAGAGTGATGCTATTTAGATCTACCGCTCGTATTTAACATTTATTTTGCCCGGAATATACCCATTTCGAATAGACCATTCGTTTCTTACATAATGATGTTGCTTTACTCTACTGTCCCACAATCAAAGGAAGTAAGAGTATTCTGTGTAACCACCCTAAAATCCCAATAACAAACCAATGACTTTGAGGTCGGCGCACATTTTCCATTGTTATTCTTTATAATTTATTAAACTAATTAAAGTACACATCTTTTAGTAAAAGGGCAGCACTGATTCTAGCACAATCCTTATGTAAATTAACATGGGAAATCGCTAAGATCCATTATGGCAATTTTTGTCTCTTTCAAGGTCACACGCCAGTTCTCGCTTGTCAGCAATCAACAGTCATGTCATCTGTCAACACTGTTACTAACCTAACATCAACATTATTACCAAACATCTGTCCTCTGTCAATCCAGTGTTGCAAACATCTGTCAACCTATCCAGACAGTAGATGTTACAAGAATCACCAACTGTTATTTGCATTGCGATTTTCATCTTTCAATACGGCACGTGTTAAGATGCCTACAGAAACTGCCCTGGTACAGTTGACTGATGTAATCCAGGATGCACTGACAAACAAAGAAACGGTCGTGTGTGCCTTTCTAGACATAGAAGGAGCTTTTGACAACACGCCACACGAATCTGTAAAAAGAGCACTTGCATACAGAGGAGCAGATAACATCACATCCAGATGGATGGCTCAGCTGTTATCTTCGAGAACTGCAGAGACACAGATAGGGCAGGACACCATCTCCATCTGCACAACCAGAGGATGTCCACAAGGAGGAGTTCTATCCCCACTAATGTGGAGCCTAATCGTAAACGAACTTCTATGCAGATTGACTGACCTCGGCATACCCTGTCAAGGTTATGCCGACGACATAGTCATATTTGCTAGTGGCAAGTTTAGTAATATCCTGTGTGATATAGTCCAAAGAGGACTAGAACATACCAAAAGATGGTGCCGTGAAGTGGGACTTAGTATAAACCCTACAAAAACAACACTAGTAGCCTTTTCAAGGAAAAGAAAACTTAATCTCAAAACCGTTAAATTAGACGGGATAGATATACAATGGAAAAATGAAGTCAAATATCTAGGCCTAACCCTGGACAACAAACTTCTCTGGAACACACATGAGAAGGAAGTAGTAAATAAGGCCACAAAAGCCCTAATGGTATGCAGAAGCATGGCGGGTAAACGATGGGGATGTAACCCAAACATACTGCAATGGATGTATACTGCAATAGTGAGACCAATCATCACTTACGGGGCTATAGCCTGAAGTAACAAAACTAATTTAGTTACTACGAGAGCTAATATCTCAAAAGTACAAAGACTAGCCTGTGTTTGCATTACTGGTGCAATGAGAACCTGTCCTACGGCCGCAATGGAGGTGATCCTAAACCTCACCCCTCTACATTTGATGATAGAGAATGTGGCAAAAAGGACACGATATAGAATGATCAGAAACGGAGTAATCAGACGAAAGTCTACTTGCTTCAGGACTAAAGATACCTGGGACATGCCCCAGGATGAAATGCAAAAGAAGTACAGTTTTGTGAAAAACTTCAAAACCACAGAGCTGGGCTGCAAGAAAGAATGGAGCCAAGAATCCATCGCGCTTGCAACCGAAAGACGTACTATTCAGTGGTACACGGACGGTTCCAAAACCATAGAAGGAACTGGAATAGGAGTGTATAGGCCGAGAACCAAGCACTCCGAAAGCTTGGGAAAATACCCAAGCATCTTCCAGGCGGAAATTCACGCCATCGAGAAGTGTATCCAGTTTAACATCGAGAGAAACTATCATAGACAAGAGATTATCATCATGTCCGATAGTCAAGCAGCCATCAAAGCGCTGAGTTCTTACGTAATCAGCTCAAAAATGGTATGGAGATGCCTAGAACAATTGAATGAGCTAGGCGAGAAAAATAGAGTTACTCTCACTTGGGTCCCGGGACATAACGGGGTACAGGGTAACGAGATTGCAGATAGTCTTGCAAGGAAAGGGGCTCAAACACCCTTTGTAGGACCTGAGCCGTTCTGCGGTATCAGCAGTAACATAATATTAGAAGAGATTAAAAAAGAATTGGGTAGTAGAAGAACCGATAATTGGAACAATCTCTTGGGGCTGAGACAGGCCAAGATACTTCTGGGTGAATATAACCAAAAAAGATCGGAAGCCTGCATCTGCCTGAGCAAGAACAGGCTACGTATTGTAACAGGGATCCTTACCGGGCACTGCCGACTAAAAGGACACCTAAGTAAAATGAGAGTAGTAGAGGATAGTGAGTGCAGATTCTGTGAGGAGGAGGACGAAACCTCTATTCACATCCTAACTGAATGTGTAGCACTCCAGAATCCAAGGGCACTATATCTAGGAGGATATCAAATAGAAGAGGGAGACTTACCTAACTTGAAGCCACTTCAAATCCTGCACTTCCTTGAGAAAATAGGATTGGAAGGGTCGCTATAGGCATTGAGACATTTCCTTAGTGCAGTGGCGACAGAAGGGGGCACAATAGATCTTTTAGGTCGCAGTGTATTAACACCCCATTATCAACATAACATAAGATGCCTATCTTTGTTCCACAGAATACGATTCTTATGTAATGTCTCTCTCTATTCGATTCTTTACGTGTTTAGTTCGCACATAAAAATCCCTAGTCCTGTCTAGTTCAGTCTCGCTGAGATACATGCCGCCGTACAACCTAGGCAACCCATTTTACACCTATTTGCTCCGTACGTGACGACAGCGCCAACTCAAATATTACACGGAAAAAAAATTGTAGAACAAATTTCTACAATTAGAGATTTTTTCTCTACAATAAATAGTACATATAGGGACAGGGACAATTTGTAGTAAAAATTTCCAAATATTTGTGGAGAATGTATTGTAGAGTTATTATCTACAATATTTAGTAAAAATATCCAAATGCATCATAAGAATTGTTCTACAAATTGTTATAATTTTTGCTATTCATTGTATGAATTTATATTAAAAATGTATTGCGTTTTATGAAAATAAATACGAAAATTTTACACAATAAATAGTAAAAATTCATACAAATTGTAGTAATTTTTAATAAAACTTGTAGTAGTATTCCATAATTATTATAATTATAACCTAGAAAAAAATGTTCCTTAATAAAATATTCAATTTATTGTTCTAATATAAAAGATACAAAGTCTTAATTACATTATGTAATAAATAACAGTAATAATATCACCCTCAGTCTCAGTTGGCTTTTCTGCACCTGAAAAATATGAAATAAAAATTAATAACAATTGAACTGTTCATACCCTTAAAACGGGGGTATTTATCACCTTTACACTGATTTGGATATTAAATGATTAAGTCAGATAACTAACAAAAATGAGAAAGTAGGTATGTCACAATTAGACAAAAAAACATCATTGAATTTGGCACAAAATTCGATCGTTGGCCACAACTATTTTTTTTAAAATAATCTACTAAGGTTATTTAAATTAGTTATTTAAAGGTAAATTATTCAGAAACAATAATAAATGTACTTACCACCAATAGAATTTATTATTAAAATTTTCTCAAACGCATCGGTGCTTATAATATAATAATGTGTTATAGGTACTCGTATATGTACCATGCTTTGTTATGTGAACATGGCGAACGGCTACTGCTGTCTGGCCATTTATGATCGACGTCAGAAAACGTTGGCCAATAGCAGAATTCTGTTTTGTTCACATGACTTAGAATTTCTACAATATTATAGAATATTTTTGAACAAAATTGCATATTTTTCATAAAAATGGATGTAAATTATTACTATTTTTTGTAGAGAAAATTACTATTTCTTGTACAGATAATTATTAATATTTGTACAAATTTTTTCAGAAGTTAGTAGTAGTAATTACGATAATTATAATATATTTCTATTTCTACAAACAATAGTAAAATATACTAAACATTGTGGAATTCTTTCCTATTGTAGCATTTTATTCGACAATTCAATTGCTACAATAATTAATAGTTTTTAACTATAAATTGTAGTAAAATTTTCTACAAATTGTTAAGTATTTTTCTACAAGTCTACTACTACAACATTGTAGTAAAATTTTCTAATCACATTTTTTTCCGTGTATGTACTAAAGGGGGATTTTTCGTATCATTTTTAATAGAATTCCTAAACAAAAAATGTATTTTTTGCTTTTAATAAAAGTATATTGATTTAAAAAAAACAAATAAAAAGATTTATTTATTTTTATAATATATTTTTATTACTTTAGCTAAAGAAAAATAAGTATATTTAATAAAAAAAATTATTAAAACATGTGCACAGAACAAGTAATTAGGCAACAGTATTAACGAAGAAGTGTATGAAAAGTTGCCTGATGAAGTTGAAGGTTAATGTCAAACGGGTATTCAAAATTTAATCCCAAAAAAATTGTAATATTGTAATATCTTCCAATGTAATTTTTACTGGTTTTCATTATTTTTAGTTCGAAAGAAAACATAGAATTAATTATTAAATAACTGTTTTCCAATTAGTCACTAACAAAATTGCATTCCAGATACAGACAATAATCAGCATCAAAGGCAGAAATATTTCGATTTTGAACATGTACTTAAGGAACTTTAAAGAACATCGTAAAATAATAATAATTTAAGTATTTAAAACCTTTCAGTTTTCTGATGTATAATATTTTCAATGGGTATTAGATAATCTGGTTACAAAAATAAAGGATATTATTACTTTTCCCTTCTTACTGCAATTATCGGTACGTTCGTTACTTTGATTTAATTTCCATTTTGCTACTGAACATTTGCTAGTATTTTTACAATTTACATTACATCAACTTCGGTTGCTCATTGTATTGCTTTTAACTATTTTTTTTTTAAATAAGTAAAATATATACCTATATTTGTTACGCCAAAATTACAAAATATCGCCCTAAAATGCACAAATTATCCGCAGCTAGCGCCGGTATCGTTTTTGCTTTCCCATAACTTTGCTCTGAGCGAATATCGATACACATAGATGTTTTTAATTAACGTTTCTATCGCTTCTACTTAGTCAACCCAACATACACCTGTATTGATATATATATTTTTCTAATTAAATAAGTTTGACATGGCCGGGGATCGAACTCTGGACCTTATGCATACCATACATCGTATCTATCCAATACACCAGTACGCCGCTGGGAGTTATATACCTCCAATATTTATTTTCCCTTGTCAACGACATTCACCACTGTTGGAGAAAGATGTTCCTATTGGAGCAACATACGAATGTTCCAAGAATGATTGGATAACAGAAGAACTATTCATCTAATGGCTTAAACACGTTGTTTTTTATGCAAAACCATCTGAAAATGAAAAAGTGTTAGTAATATTAGACAAACTTTCTAGCCATGTATCCCTGGCATTCTATGATTTTTGTAGACCGAATAATATTATCATGTTCTCCATTCCACCTCACACGAAGCACAGGACGTTGCGTTCTACGGACCACTCGAGTCATATTATAGAAATGAGTGCAGTCTCTACATGAAGTCCCATGTTGGAGAAAAAATAATTCCGTATGAAGTTGTCTCATTATTTCGAAAAGCTTTTTCTAATGCTGCATCAGTAGGCAAAGGAGAGGCAGGCTTTAAGGTAACAGGGATCTATCCGATTAACCCTTCTGTCTTTTAAGAGGAAAATTTCTTGGCTGCTGATGCCTCAAATGAGCTAGACGAAATAACAGTATCTGACAATGGAATTGATAGTAACCTTAACGAAGATATTGCGCCAACCTGAACGATTCCAAGATCCGAACAAGAACAGGCAGAAATTTCGAAGTAGAGTTGTCCTTCAAAACATAAAGGCCTCGCAATTCCTTCGACTTCAAAGCCAGAACCGACTCTAAATTATAGTGTTGAAGACCTAGTAACAAAACAAAACAAATACCAAAATGACCGAACCGAAGACCTAAACAGCATTCGACTATTTTAACTTCTACACCCCTTAAAGACATTGGAAAAAAAAAAAGCAAAACTAAAGAAAACTAAGGGTGGGAGAAATAAAATAAAAAGTCTTAGCCAAGATAAAAGAACAATACCAAACTCGCCTGAGGAGAAAGTCGCCAAGAAACCAAAAACGTCACTACCCAAAAGGAATATAGAACAAAATCTAACTTCAGTAAAAAAAGAACCGATTCAACATCCTCTGACTCTGATATTCAAAATGAATATCTGCAGTGATAGTGAAAACAATGAGACAGATTTTCATTTATGTGTGATTTGTGGAAAATATGGGATAAATAATGAGATGTGGTACAGGTGTACCATATGTGGACAATGGGCACACTCCCTATGTTCTGGAAAAGATTCTCCAATCGGATATGTTTGCGATTTTTGTTTATGACCGGTATAGCCCATGTTTATGACCAATATTACCCGAATGTTAGGGTAATACCGGTCAAAGATGTATTTTTGCAATTATGGTATTTTTTTAAAAATATAAGATTTTTATTTTAATATTTGTTTTACTACATAGAATAATTGTTATGTTTCATTTTTCTCTAACCAGAATAAGTATATGTTTTTTGGATTGACTTTTGTGTTCAAATTTCGTTAAGTGACCGACTATTATCCCATTCTTCCCTACAACTTACTGCGTGTCCTATTGGTATAGACAGTTTCTTATTTCTGTTGTGTAATAAAACAGCTTTTATATTTCAAAGAGTCTGTGAATAAGCGCCACTCTGTTTTATCATAGTTTTGATTCATTGCTTCAAAAAGCCCTGGGATATTAGTACAATAACAATATTCACCATCTCTTTTGAAAAATACTGAGTAAACTTTGCTTCTGTTTCTGAAAAACGTAAGTTATATAAAAGTGTTCCTGTCAATAGATTGCCATTAAGGCTTTCTGTCGCTGCATCGTAAGTAATCCTAAGTTTTTTAAGGATTATTGGGATTGACCTTGTCGAAGTGTGACAAATAATTAGGCTTAAAGTGAAGGTCACTTTTACACTTTTCAAATTTTTACTCTAGCCGTAGAATCTCCTACTAAAAGAAAACTGCTATCTTTAATCACACAGTGTTATGATCTACTATAATTGCTAATTTCCGCATAGTATAAGGTAAGTTGTAAATTCAAAAACTTTGGCCTTCAAAATAACCTTGAGACCTATTTCATACCATTATGTAATAAATGATTGGACTGTTTTAATAAAACTATTTCTAAACTCGTTTCGTTTTGAATTCCCAGTAGTTCAGTTTGTAAATTGCAATTTCAGTGTTTTTCTGATGCTACTTTCATAGCATACGGATGCTGCTTATACTTGAGAGCTCTTTGTAAAGATCACACTACTTCTTTATTTCTTATTACATTTATACCTAGAATTACTTTTACTAAAATAGTTATTACTATTGCAAAAGTCGAAATATGTTCTATGGTCCTTTTATCACAATAATTAATATCCAAACTAAAAAGTTTATTTTAAGATCACCGTATTACGAAAGCGTCCTGGGGCCACTTTTTTTTATAAAAAAAAATATTATTATCTCGCAATTGTGACTTATTATCTCACAATTGCGACATATTATCTCGCAATTGTGAGTTATTATCACGCAATTGTTACTTATTATCACGCAATTGTGACTTACTATCTCGCAATTGCGACTTATTATCACGCAATTGTGACTTATTATCACGCAATTGCGACTTATTATCACGCAATTGCGACTTATTATCACGCAATTGTGAGTTATTATCACGCAATTGTTACTTATTATCACGCAATTGTGACTTACTATCTCGCAATTGCGACTTATTATCACGCAATTGTGACTTATTATCACGCAATTGCGACTTATTATCACGCAATTGCGACTTATTATCACGCAATTGTGAGTTATTATCACGCAATTGTTACTTACTATCTCGCAATTGCGACTTATTATCACGCAATTGTGACTTATTATCACGCAATTGTGACTTACTATCTCGCAATTGCGACTTATTATCACGCAATTGTGACTTATTATCACGCAATTGTGACTTACTATCTCGCAATTGCGACTTATTATTACGCAATTGTAACTTATTATCACGAAATTGTGACTTACTATCTCGCAATTGCGACTTATTATCACGCAATTGTGACTTATTATCACGCAATTGTGACTTACTATCTCGCAATTGCGACTTATTATCACGCAATTGTAACTTATTATCACGCAATTGTGGCTTACTATCTCGCAATTTTAGAAACATAAATGACATTTTGTGTCTAATACACTTACAAAAGAAATGATAAATACAATTAAATATTTGAACGAGTATCTATCAGAATGTAACGACGATATTTAATTCTATTTTAAATGCCAACTTTTGCAATGTTGAAATTGCTTAATTTCTGAATGTAATAATACAAAATTATGTTTTATTTTGGCGAAGGAAAAATTCTTTTAATTGTTCTTTTCTCTTTAATGTGATGTTTCTATTTTTGTATATTTTATAATTTGGTGTATGTACTACTAAAATCAGTATTTTTTTACCATTTATTTTTGTATGACAGGAGATTAAAAATACTGAGATTAAAACTACTATACTTCGGTAGGATCAATTATTTCTTCAACAGTAACCAATCTCCTTAATCAACCAAATTAAAAATACTGCAGTTTGAGGCGTACCTACGTGTCATTGCCAGTATTTCTCGTTGGTATCTTATGTTTCTATTTGTCCTAAAAATGCATTATTCACAAATATTTATTTTATTTTACCATTTAAGACTGTTTTCTATTTTTTTTTTTTTTTTTGAGTGATAACTTGTCACGGTTTCAATACTAGTATTTTATTAATTTATCTGTTTCACTTTTTAATAAACTATTTGCATTGAATGTTGATATGTATTTAAATGTTATTTCAAATCGTACATTTCTGTATACATAGATGTGGTTGACTGTATAACAGCAGTGCTTCACAGTGAACCAAGTTGCATTTTGTTTAAATTGCTATGATTTCAACAATTTTGTTTTTACAACTATAGTGGTCATTACAAATGAAATGAGATATTTTTTATTTATATACGACATATTTTCAGAAATGTAACTTCAATAGGAAATATACAACAGTAATCAAAAATTTGGATGGTTTTCTTTTGAACAACTGCCTACATAATGTTTGTTTTTTATAAATTTTAAAAATACCTAGGTAAGTTAAAAAATTAACATTAAAAAAAACCAAAGTAGTTATGTGTATTACTTTATTGCATATTAATATTTAAACAGGTTAGATAAAATTGTTCCTAAATTTTGTTTTTGATCCCCACTTAAGAGTCCTGGCTAAATTATGTTAAATTTATTAAGTAGGTTATAATATTTCAATAACAATTATGTAAATAATAAATATAAAAATTCTGCCTTTATATTCATTTCTTTCACTTCATTATATTAATTATGATATCTCTTAAATTGACATATAAATCTACAAGGCTGTATCGATCATCACTAAACATAAAATTATTTTCATTCATTAAAAAAGTGCATAATTCAAAGAGATCATTATCGCATATAGTTTCTGGAAACGTTGCTTCATTTTTGCAGGCTTCAAAATCGATGATGTTAACTGGAAACAGGAAGTCCTTTATGTTAAATGTCTGGGAGTTTTCGAACATTACAACTGGCCTTCCATTTTGACAAAAATTTTGTCTACTTCTGGTTATACGGTGACAATTCCACTACCTCACAATGGTGTTTAACTCCTGTAATAAAAATGTATAAAATTAATTTAGTTGGATTTATCTTTATTTTCCATAAAAAGTGAGGCACAAAAACGGCGCTTTCTATTATTCATGTTTAAGAAAAAAAAAAATTTATATAAAAGTTGGTGCTTCTCTTAAACCCCCATATTACCTCAATTAGAACGTAAGAAGGAAAGACAAAGTATTAAATGAGTTATTACCATTATTCTATGCGAAGTATGAACTAGTGTTCCTTTTTACCCACCTGCAATTATTTTTGGATCATTCGTATTCGAAGATGCTTTCAACCAAATGATAAACCTCGAGTATCCATCAATAGCGCCATTTATTCATATACCATATAGTTTTAGTTTATCATATGAGTCAAGATGCCATAAAAAATTGGGACCAGTATTATTATATTGCCTTCTATGCAGTTTTCGTCTTGTTCTTAGTTCTACTCCAGAAGGATCTAAGTTTTGTAATATTAAACGAACCATATTCTGCGAAACAGAGAGACCATTTTGAATGCATTTCAAATGCATCCATCTATAGCCATGGAGTTGGGAAGAAATTTGTAACTGATGGTCTATAAAATTTACTAAAATATCAGCTCCACTGAAATATTTTTTTCTAAACAACTTGTTTTTGTTTAAAATCCTCTTTAGTTGTCGTTTTGATATATTTGTTGAAAATCTCTCTTTCAGTATGTTTCGAATTTCACTATAATTACATCCATTTAAAAAAATAATGCATAATAAGATTATTTCTTGATCTTGAATCCATCGTCTATTGTTGCAAATATCTTAAAAGATGGTTAAAATTGTAAAACAACTTAATGAGTTATACATATGTTTAAACTCAAAACTCACCTGAAACTACTACAAGCTCGAGAATGGAGAATCACTTCACTGTTATTTCACGAAACATTGACCAAAGCTCACCATTTTAAGCAGACATGTAACGGCAAAATAACTCACAATTGCGTAATAATAAGTCACAATTGCGTGATAATAAGTCACAATTGCGTGATAATAAGTCACAATTGCGTGATAATAAGTCGCAATTGCGAGATAGTAAGTCACAATTGCGTGATAATAAGTCACAATTGCGTGATAATACGTCGCAATTGTGAGATAGTAAGTCGCAATTGCGAGATAATAAGTCACAATTGCGTGATAATAAGTCACAATTGCGAGATAGTAAGTCACAATTGCGTGATAATAAGTAACAATTGCGTGATAATAACTCACAATTGCGTGATAATAAGTCGCAATTGCGAGATAGTAAGTCACAATTGCGTGATAATAAGTCACAATTGCGTGATAATACGTCGCAATTGCGAGATAGTAAGTCACAATTGCGTGATAATAAGTAACAATTGCGTGATAATAACTCACAATTGCGAGATAATATGTCGCAATTGTGAGATAATAAGTCACAATTGCGTGATAATAATATTTTTTTTTATAAAAAAAGTGGCCCCAGGAAGCTTTCGTACCTTTTTATATCTGAAACGGTATTATGCTCAGATTCTCAAGTAGGTTTGTCATGGATTAAAGGATCTCCTTCCAAATGAGCTTTGTTTGTTTCAAATGGAGTGTCTGCTATTCAAACACTTATTCAGAAAGTTACTTCTCATTTAAATTTTTTTATTTTTAATATAGATATAAATAATTTATTTATCAAAACAAACTTAAAACATTTTTTTATTACCTTTAAAAGTTGTATTTTTTGCTCCAGCTGCTAAATAACGTTTATTTTGCTCGTTTTAAAGATTTTTTTTCCTATTTTAGCAATTTTTTTTGGAGAATAATAATATATGGTTGGTGATTTATAATTGTAAAAACCAACATGACTTCCTTTGTTTACACCGTTACTTCGGTTGCCTTTATTTACCTACTAATTGTTTACACAAGTTTAAAACAACTTTTTTCTACACCCGTATTATAATAATGCACTTATATGCCCATAATCCGTTTCATAATGATACCCATTATGATACAGATTTTTCATTACGATACAGATTTTTAATCAATAGAAACCTACTATTTTTCAATCAAGCATGCTGTTTGACGTTTGTCCTAGGTTTCTATGTAATTGTTTTAGTTGTCAAAACGTATTAAATTTTCGTAGATAGCTAAACTTCGATAATTATAATATTAAAATGTCTCATATCAGCGATATAGAAGACTCTTCCACACATATCGGAGAAAGCAGAAAATACAGTACAAAATATTTTGCAGCAAAAATCTAGGGAAATACCAATACCCGAAGTAATACCATTAATTACAATTTTGTAGAATTTTTTATAGAAATACGAGTAATTACTGTTATTGTGTTCAATACCAATATAAATATAATATTTATAGGTCTTGATTATTTATCGGGTGTAGAAAAAATAGCGTATGCAACTCTCATCATTACATGATCGTTGCATAATATACTATTTCTTGATTACCACAATATCCAGTTATTTAAGTCCTGCATCAACAAGATGCTTTCGATAGAGTACTAATTTAAATAACGCAGGAGCAATATTTAATTCGATTTATTTAAATCTGGTCAATTTTTAAATATCCTGCAAGGATTTAACCCCTTTATTGTTCATCCCCTACGTAACACGTTCATCAATACTTAAAATAGATCGGACATATTGATAAATTATCCAACGTGACATAATTCAGAGTTATTGGTAGTCCTGCACTTTCACGGTTATCCTTGTTAGGTTAATTAATAACAGTGTTTGCTATTGTACGTTATAATCCCTCAAGCTTTAAGGGAACGATGCCACGTGTTATGTTTGATGTTTTCAATGACGGATTTAGTTTTTTTTTTTCAGCTAAATAAAGCTATTGCGAAATGATAAACTAATTGATATTAATTGTTGGAATGACAATTAGTTTCAATTATTAACAAAATCTATTTATATTTTAAAGGATGAGTATAACTGATGGATTGAATAAACTAGTTAAATAATTTAACAATGTGTTCACTATGACAAAATGTATTTTATAATTATTAGATATTTTGATAGTGTCATATAAATCACTAATAAATATACTGGGTCTTCAACGATGCCCTAATCCTACGTGATTTGGTAAAATCATATACAGTATCTAAAAGAAACCTTAAAATCAATATTTTTAAAAGTTTAAATATTCATTATAAAAATATAATTTGATTAAACTTACAACCTAGTGATAATGTTGATTTGGTTCTTATCTTCTATTCAAATAAGAGCAGAATAAATAAAACACAATACTCGACAAAATAACCCACTTCTTTAAAAACTAAAAAACTGTAACAAGCATTATAAACACACTGCAAATCGTTAAAAATAAATTACTATAATTTTCTATTTGTCAATAAAATTATTGAAGTTATGCATATGTAACCCACAATACAAGAAAGTAATATTGGCTACCTAGACGTCGGTAATTTTTTTTTAAATCACAATTTTATAAATAATCCAGTCAGAATTAGTAAAAATATTGTGTGTAACACATTGCGAACAGCCATTTTTTCGTATTATGAGACCTCGCTCTGCTCGTTCCGCAAATATTTTTTTGCATTTCTATGTTTTTGTCTGACGATTTTTTTGTATTCTTTAAGATGAGATTTGTAAGTATCCCAGTTCTCTTTGAGTTTTGTGGTTCTTGCCATATTAAAAGATTTCTTAGCCATTTTCTTGAGGTGATCCAATTCGTGACACTACCATGCGGTAGTCCTAATCGTGTTGGACCAGCCTCAGAAGACAGGATTTCTTATAGGCATTATTTATTGTTAAAATAACCAAAAAAGGTTGACAGCTGTGTGCACGTAGTTTAGATTCAAAAGGAAAAACTTGTATTTCGTGCAAAACTTTTTTATTAATCAATGCAAAGCGCTTTCGGCTTATTTGCCATCATCAGTGCTCATCTACAAAAATTGTGGATGTAAGCTTACAATTTAAAAAGATTTTAAAAAATATATTATAAAATCTGAATTAGACTTTTAAGTCAAACGTTAAAATAGTATATATACAATTGTTTGAACAAATTAAAAATTACAAGAAACAAACAAAGTGACAAAAAACTGGTATTGGGAATAGTGAGTGTGGGATAAGCCCTTACAAATCAAATCTGATCTCCAGAAGCAAGTTAGCTTGTGTGGAATTAAGGAATCATGCCACCCTCACTATTCACAAAATTGAAAAAAAGGTTAACAAATTAGTTAAAATTTAAAGAAATTTACAATTCGAGGGTGACTGTGGAAGATATATTGAAATTTGAATCTAGAATACAATATTTGATATGAAGAAAGTAAAACGCAGAAGGCCAAAGTAAAAAAACTGAAGGTTTTTTTATATGTTTTATATACATTATAATTATGAAAAAGTCTACCTACTGTCCACAACGTATCCAACAAGTTCCTATCATAACCTAACATAGCTCCGAGTCAGGATGCTCTCTCCTTCCTCCTACCTACTAAAAGGATCACTGAAAGTTTCTTCCTAAGACCAGTAGACAAGCATGAACTAGTGCAAACCATAAACAACATCCAAAATAAATTTTCCTGTGGAATTGATGGCCTGTCCACCAAAATATTTCTAAATATACCGGATGTAGTAATCAACATTTTAACTTCACTGATTAATGAATCCTTTGAAATTGGTCTCTTTCCTAACTGTCTAAAAACAGCTATAATAATCCCACTTCATAAAGGTGGCGACAAAACCAAAACCTGTAACTATAGACCTATCGCGTTATTGCCTACCTTATCGAAGATAGTAGAACGGCTAATGAAAAACCGTCTTTTGCCCTTTCTTTTCAAGCATAACATCCTCACAGCTCATCAGTATGGCTTTCTACCTAAAAAATGCACTAGCGACGCAATGTTTTCCGTTCTTAATGAAATATACACATCACTTAATGATAAACTTTTCACCGCTTCAGTATTTTGTGACTTCGCAAAGGCCTTCGATTGTGTAAATCATGATATTTTAATTAATAAGTTACAAATTTATGGCATACGGGGTTCTCCTTTACAATGGTTTAAAACTTACCTAGAAAATAGAAATCAACAGGTGCGGGCGAATGGTGAGGATTCTAGCAATAAGCAGTGGAGTACCTCAAGGATCAGTATTAGGTCCAATTTTGTTTTTATTATTCATCAATGACATCACAGACTTAAGAATAAGTGGTAGAATTACTTTATTTGCTGATGACACCAGTGTAACCTGGAATAATTCTAACATGCAGACATTACAATCTATCATAAGTGAAGATTTAGTGACTATTAAGTCCTGGTCTGATTCGAATGGACTTTGTTTCAACACCAGTAAAACTGTAGCATTGTCTTACAGAGGTACTTTACAACCTATAACTTTAAACAATAATCTGATCCAAACGGTGACTTCAATCAAGTTTTTAGGTCTTTATATAGACGATTCTCTAAAATGGTCTGCTCATATAGATACCTTAGCAAAAAAATTATCCTCCGCATGTTTTGCCATTAAATCGGTTTCTAAAGAGCTGACTCCTTCTACTGCATTAATAACCTACTTTTCCTTATTCGAATCTCACCTTCGCTATGGTTTACCTTTCTGGGGTTCTTGTAGCTTATACCTTTTCGAATCTATTTTTAAACTGCAAAAAAGAGCAATCCGCTATGTATTTGGTTTAAGTAGTAGGACACATTGCGAAAATTACTTCAAAAATTTCAAAATTCTAACCCTTCCTGCTCTATTTATTTTCGAATCCGTCTGCTTAGTTCGCAAGCACATTCAAAATTTAAAGACCGACTCGTAGATATCCTACAAGAAATTTAGAGACTGATGTTTATTTAACAATGCCCACTTCTGACCTATTAAAACATTCCATTACCTACAATGCCAAAAAATTGTATAATAACCTTCCGATGCAATTAAAATCTATAAATACATACGATAAGTTCCGAAGACTGGCTAAAGCTTTTCTTCTAGAAAGACCATATTACACAGTAGCAGAATTTTATAACGTACCTTAGACATTTGAGTTCCACATACAATGGCAATAATTAAATAATTAAATATTAAAGTTTAAATTTAAATTTAAAAATTAAATTAGAATAATTATAATGACGGATATTGCATATCCATTGCAATTGTTATTCCTATTTTGTCTGTTTGTTTCTGTTTGTTTTTTCTGCTGTTTAGTTATTTTTATAATATGTTTAGTATTTAAGTTACACGCTTTGTCTATAAAATTTTTGTAAATTTTTTTACGACAATAAAGCATATCTCTCTCTGGTCATCCTCACTCCCAAAATAAGCCGAAAGCGCTTTGCATTGATTAATAAAAAAGTTTTGCACGAAATACAAGTTTTTCCTTTTGAATTATTTATTGTGCTTTGGATGGTGTTTATGTATTTTTCCACAGTGTTATTGTTTGGTGTTTCGGCCTCCATCTCTCTCAGAACCTCTTGGAGAAGGTGGACATAGGTTACCCTGTCCGTCTTCCTAGGGTTCCGAGATAGCGTAGAGGTCGACAACATCAAGTTTATTTTAAATATTAACCAGTGGTGGTCTGATGTCGAAATGTTATCAGACACTTGCAAGTTTAGTATTGATTTATAGATACCAGTTGTGGATAAAGTGATATCTATTAGTGTTTGATTGCGAGAGTTTAAAAATTTTGGTGTGGTACCTTTATTTAAAATACAAAGATTTTTGGTAATTATATAATCATAAAGTGACTTACCTCTAGCGTTATTATCCTTACTGCCCTAACTGAAGTGATGAGCGTTTGAGTCGCAACCTATTACCAGCTCAAACTTCTGTTCCAGGCAGTATTCAATCAGATCCTCCATCTCTTTGCTGGGTGGTGGCGTGGTTGCGTCGGAGCGGAGGTATGCAGATGCCAGGATTAATGTTCTCTTTTCCCTTTTATCGATGTATTTTATCCTAACCGCAGTTAAATCGGAGGTGGAAAGGTGTGCCATTAAGTGGGCTTTGTATTTCTTAGGAATATAAATGGCTGTCCTAGGTTATTGGTTGCTGAGAAAGCTAAAAATTAAACTATTTAAATTTGTAAGACCTAAAATTTTGGTTTTTATTATCCAGGGTTCCTATATCATCAAGGCTGCATCATAATGTTGCCGTAGCCACCCTTTTGTGCTGCTAGTTACATTTTATAACCGTTACCTCTTTTATTGCTTCCCGGTCCTCCGTTGAAAATTGGACAGCAAGATGGTTATTTGTTCGACCATCCCTTCCTCCGAAAGTGGGGAGGGGGTGGTCTCTTTTGGCTTCTCGGAGTTTTCTTGCTGTTGGCTTAAATTGGGAGGAAGAGAGTTCTTTACCAAGGAGTCTTCACTGTGCCACGCTTCAGTCCCTTTTTCGACATTTGGCCTTATAATCAATGAGATGAACGCATAGCTCATCCTCATTGATTTGGCCTTTAGGGTTCCCATGTCTTCATCTCCGATGCAGAAGACGAAGAGCTGGCCCTTAGGGTCTTTTTTGATTTTATGATGGAAGGTGCACCATTTCACCACATGCAATTTTGGGTTTTACCCCTCAAGTCATCTGAGCATAGTTATGGGTAGCCGGGAAATTTCCCCGTGGAATTTTCACTGGGAACGGGAAAATTTCCGGGAATTTCTCATAATAACTAAATTCCCGGGAAAAAACGGGAATTTTTCTAGAAATAGCAGAATTCATACAATTACGTAATATTAGATGCAGTTTGTTAAATCTGACAACACTGTTGACTGTTACTCTTTGTTTATACTTTTAGACATGTCAGGACCTGTAGTCGCGTCTGACTGACTGCTGACTCAGCTCAGTTGGTATTATAAAAATTGTAGGCGTTAGTTGTGCATTATTGTCTCTAAACTAAATTTTTATCTTGATTGCGTCTTTCGTAATGAATAGATGGAATGGAAAATAAGCTGAAATTCACAAAAATGTATCGGGAATTCTTGGGGTAATTTCCGGAGAAATTCCCGGGAAAAATTTCCGGGAATTTCCCGAACACGTTGTTCACGGAAATTTACCCATCACTATCTGAGCACAACCTCTTTCTCGTCAAAGTCAGCTTGCGCTTCCCCTGGGATCCAGAGAGAGGCTTTGGTGTGATTGGGGAGCTCGTTCATCCTTACAACTGAGAGTGTTGCTCCTTCCCATGTTGTTAAGGTTGGTACCTTGGTTTTTAGCCATTCCAACATCAGGTCATCATCGCAGGTTACTTTGATGATTTCACCATAGTGCGACCAAGACCTGAATGTGGGT
Organism: Psylliodes chrysocephalus; assembly: GCA_927349885.1. NCBI lineage: Eukaryota > Metazoa > Arthropoda > Insecta > Coleoptera > Chrysomelidae > Psylliodes > Psylliodes chrysocephalus. Next base: position 18,375,956 of record OV651828.1, read on the forward strand.
GGCTTGGTTTTGCTGCAGGAGGCAGCTCTCCCACCAGTGTCTTTTTGACAAGGATTTCTCTTTCGGTAGTTACCTTAACGCTTAAGGTGTTATACGCTCACGACCTTGTTATACTTGTAGATTCAGTGGTGGATGTTGCCAGAAAATTAAAATTATTAGAAGAATACACCTTATTAAACCATTTAACAATTAACATTGACAAAACAACAATTATGCAATTTTCTAAAGGTTGTTTTCCACATAGAGAATAAAACTAGAGCATTAACCAACAAACATATTTACTTAGGTGTTGCCCTAACATCATTTTATAGCCAAAATACTTGGTAGCTAAGAATTAAATTATTTAAGTCCTTGGTTATAAGCATGCCTGTTTGGGGTTTAATATTATGGTGACATTGAGTGTGTAAAAATCAACTTTTTAAAAAGACTTTTATTCATACCAATAATATTTTTTCTGTTATAACTATCAAGATAGAATAAAGTAGGGGCGACATAAACACTATTTTGCGATATGACAGATTGATGCATTTTGAGTGTCCGAAAAATGTAATAAAAATGGCGAATTTAGTCGTACTTTAATATACTTTTAGTTAATAATTTTATATTTAAAGACTAACGGAATGAAAATGATTTTATACCATATACAGGGGTCGGCATAAGTCAGGCAACAAATTTGCATAAAAAAAAATGGAACGCCAAAATGAATTTATTCGAAGAAATTACAAAAGGGATTCGGAAAAGGGTTAGTTTCACAACAGAGAGACAGGTCAGGCGAAGCATGTTAAAGTGTCCGCGAAGATTTTGAAATTCAATTGTAGTTCGGAGCGTGGTCCTCTTGCAAAAACGCGGTCCTTGAGAAGGCCCCACATGAAGAAATCGCAGGGTGTTAAGTCACAAGACCGTGCGGGCCACTCAAAGATTCCTCGTCTGCCTATCCATTCTCCAAAATGATCATTAAGGAACTCCTGCATGAAATGATGGATGTTTGCGAGTGTTGGATCATTGTCCATTTGTCAGAAGCAAGAACATGCTTCGTTTCAATCTTTTTTGAGAGCATTGCCAGACTTATGCCGATTTTTTTGAGCGTTGCCTGACCTATGCCGACCTCCGTACATGAAGCTCTTAAAAATATGGCATTTATTCTCACCAAAACTGAGTAGCTCCACCATCTGGAGTTTGACATATGACGTAAACGTGTAATGCAAAGGTGCGGACATTTTAGCATCGTTATAGAATTCTCTCCTTATTTTAACGCGATGTTCATATTATTGTTTTTTGTCCTTCTTTTGTAGAATTACATTTTTAAAGGCCGCCAATATTTTAACGGATAAAGGAATTGTTACAGAATAGACCCCATTGTTGGCTTACGGAAAGTTTAAACTACCACCCTTAAAATGACAAAACACCCTTCTAACTTTACGGATTTGCACTTTACGTAACATTTTTATCATATGAACATAATTTGTATTAAATAATATTTTAATATTAATAAGTTAACTTCAAAATATACAAATTATCATAGGATATTCATGCAACAGTAGTTCTATAAACATTTCAAAATTATTATCAGAACCCTTCAAATTTGAAATAATTTTATTTTAATTTTATATGTGACCCTAGGACTACATCCGTATCTCCCACGGACTCTATATTCCAGTTCTACTCTCTTTCGTAACAGTCTCACCTACCGGTCGATACTATGCGTACACCACGCTTCGGTCACGAAAACTCTAACCAATTTTCGATCTCATTTACGGCAGAATTCAAGAATGTGTTTTTCCATCACCTATAGAATTACCCATCGATTTACCCATTTGTTCATACCTTGCACCGTTCTCCTTCCGGCCAAAAACAGGTTGAATTTCACGATAGAAGTTCCAAGGGATGAAAATGTCAGACTGCAGCGTCCCATATTTCACTACGATCGATACGTTGAAAGTTTAGTGGAGATGTGTAGGGGCGATTGGGGTAAACAGGTATGAGTTAAGATGTCCTATTTTTATTCCGATAGACTTCGGAAACATTTTATTTATACTGTTTTTATTTGAAATTCGTTTAATATGCTAATTGTTAAATTATAAAGTGAGCCATTAAAAAATTTCTTTAGGGTTCGAGATGACTTTCAAAGATATAAAGAAGAAGGTGAAGAATTGTTATTTAATAACGACATAAGTAATTTTATCCTCAGCATATTCTAGAAAAAAATAAATTGTGACTCGCACCTTCAATAATAGATGTATTGCTTTGATAAAAAGCATCAAATTATCAACTTTTATTTACATTTTGGTTTAGCATTTCGCATTAAATGGGGCATGTTCAAAAATTTTGAAATTTTTTTTATGAATAATAGAGTTGAAAATAAAGCTACATTTTTTATTTTTTTTTTATCTATTCATTTGCCAGAGTTATGAATTTTTTAAAAGTTATTACGTCACCTAGAATAGACCAATAGGAGCTAGCGCTACAACGTTGCCGGTTAGAAGGTTTACGAGAAGTGATGTACGTTCGTCTGTGTACTCCTTCTTACTTATAGACTTCTAAAACATCGTTAAACAAATATCTTTTAAATATATAATATCAAATGTTTTTTGAAAGTATTATTTCTGATTAAACTTTTACCATATTTAAAGTTTCATTGCTTTAAAAATCACTTAATAAATCAGAAAATGGCAAAACGGCAGCACTGTATGTCATCTGTCATAGTGTCTCGATCAAGAATTTATTTCGAATTTAACTGTTTAATTTTGTACTTTTTATAAATATTATGACTACGAAAAAGTGTTTTGTTCCAGAATGTGATAATGATTCACATTCATCTTCACAAATATTTATTAGTGATCCTAGAAATTTGGAAAGAAGAAAATCAACCTTCTACTAGCGATGTTTCTCGTCAATTTTTTAATAAAAATACACCGGATATTCAAGATGTAGGATTGGAAGGGTCGTTATAGGCATTGATACATTTTCTTTGTGCATTGGCGATAGAAGGGGACACAATAGATCTTTTAGGTTGCAGTGTATTAACACCCCATTTTCAACATAACATAACATAATATGTAGCAGCAATGTCTGCTAATTGTCCCCTTCAGAAAATTCAAAATGAGGCTGCTATAAATTCTTAGGTGTATAACCTAAAAACCATTCTGAAAGAAAATCCAGAATCTCCTGAAAGTTTTGAAGATAACGAATTTATTCATCATTTTCTGGAAGAATTAGTGATAAAGAAATAATTGAAAAAGGTGGGTATTAAAACAAACTGGTTCCTGGATACCATTAATGGCACATAAAGGGTTTAAGAATATTGAACCATTACTTAAAAACATGGGATGCACTTTAGTAAAGCCACCTAGTGTATCACAAAATGAAAAAAGTTCTCCAGAATAGCATCTCTAAGAATACATGTGGAAAGAGTTATAAGACGGGTTAGGGAATTTCACATGTTAAAACCACATTCCTGTGTGAATTTTAAGCAAGTACATTTACTTAGTAATATCTGCATAATTGCTTGTGGTATTGTTAACTTACAAGAACCTATTTTGTAAGAGTAAATATTAATTTTATAAACTTTTTTTATTTTTTAATTTAATTTACCTAATTATCACATTTCAGAGATTATAATGAAAGGTTTTTAAACAGCCAATGTAATTTTTTTATAAAATTTTAACTTTTTGAGCAAATCAAAGCGGAATGAGTACCTGCATATGCATAGATTTGGGACTAAAACTACTAAACCAAAGGCACGTATTTACAGCAGTTTAAAATGAAACATTTTAACAAAAACAACCAAGTTCAGTTGAATGTGGTAGCAAAGTCTATATATTCCAATAAGTCGGATAACTACATGTGGTATCACTGGTGATAAATTTAAAAATATCACAATTCTTGCCACCTTTTTCAAAAAACCGGCAAGTGTGCCTTCTTATCAATCCTTGACGAAAATGACAACATTGATAAATGTGAAAAAAATATTTAATGTTGCTATTCGTTATTACGATAGTAAAACATGTTTGCAGTTTTGTTTATTTTTTATGGAAATCTAAGTAAAAACAACCAATGCCAAAGGGTTATAATTTTTTTCTCTGTCAAACCAAATATAGCACAAAATTAAAAATTGATCGTAGGTTAAGCTAAAGTAATACCTTTATTGATAGTAGCTTTAAAAAAGGAGAAAGAATAATATTGACTTAAGTTATATTTTCTATTTATTACAAATTTATTATTAATAACATTGGTTATTTTTAATAAAAACCCTTCAATTATTGTTTACAAACAAAAATTGGAAATTTTATTTATTAACCTTGTAATAAAAAATAAAAGTACTTAAATAAGAAAAATGAAGTGAAAAACTTTATTTACAAATAAAAAATATAAATATACAAATCCTAAGAATATAAAAGTACTTATATTAGAAAAATGAAGTAAAAAACACTTTATTTACAAATAAAAAATATATATACAAATCCTAAGAATAACTTGCCATTAAACATTTGAAAGAGGTTTCTTTAACAATCTAGCCAAGTCTACATCAATATTTACGCATTTTAATAATTAGACCCTTTCCAACAACACAATAGATGTTACAGATGGTTCTTCACTTCTTCTATGAAGCCACAGCAAAAAAGCTACAACATGTTTACAACCGCCTGAAAAAAATAAAAGGGTTAGATATGCAGTTACAAAATAACTATTTATATAACCAGCTACAAAATGCCTTATTTTATATAACAAGACGAGCAGAGCTTTACTAGTTCTGAACGAAGCCAATAAAGCACCTCGGCATTTTAAAACTTCAAAAAAACAATCTCACCACATTTTCAGATTTTTGAAATATTATAGAACTTTTCGAAAAAAAATTACTATTTTTAAAAGTACAAGTTTTTTTTTTAAACAGCTATATCTCATTTTAGGCTCTTGAGTAATATAAAATAAAAAATTTCGGGATGCTTTGTTAGCTTCAAACGAATCCATCAGAGCACTACAGTTTTTTTTAACCACACCACGTTTTTAGGCTCCTACAATAATATAAAATATTCCGCAAAATTTGGCATTTTTAAAAAAATTCGCAATTCCTTGCTGACTTCAAAGTTTTTTTTCTGAAAACAAATATACTTACATTTTTAGGATTTTAAAATAGCCTAAACATGTGTCATAAGTAGTTTTTTTTTAAATATAAAAAAACAAATTAAAAAACTGAAGTGTCCTGCTGACTTTGTTCCAACAAAGCACCATGTATTTTTAAAAATATTATTTTTTTTTAAAAATTGATAATATTACAAGTGCATAAAAATATGGTGTTGCTGTTTTTACAGAAAAAACTTTATAAAAACAGAGGTGCTCTGCTGACTTGGTTTGAAGCTATCAGAGCATTTTGATTTTTACAGAAAACGAGGTGCATAAAATTTTTGAAAAGGGTATAAAAATAGTCTAAAAATATGGCATAGATTTTAACTCAAAATTTCATAGATTGTTATCGAAACTAGAGTCATTTGATATACCATCTCAGCTGGTGAAATTAAAAGTTTTTTGACAGGAAAGAAGTAAGCAAGTTAAAATCGGTAGTAATAGATCAAGATTAATTAGGGTTTCCTCAGGTATACCACAGGGCTCTCACTGTTCACTACTTTTATTTAATATATTTACTAACGATATAATAGAATGCTTTAAACATTGTGAGTTCTTAATGTTCGCGGATGACCTAAAGTTGTATAGACCAATTTACTCATCTAACGATTAAGCCTTCACCCAGAATGATCTCCACAACTTAGTTAAATGGTGCGACCATAATAACCCACAGCTGAAAGTTTAAATGTTGCTTCATAAGCTTTTTTAAAGGGAACAAAAAGTGCAACTCCCAATATTACATTAATGAAAAGCCATAATCTGGGGTAACTCAGTCAAAGATTTAGGAGTTATTTTAGTTGAACAATTAAGATGTATTGAACATATAAATTCAATCTCAATAAAATCATCCCAATGGTTAGGGTTAATATTGCGTAACTGTTTTTATTTATCTATAGAAGCCATAAAAAGAGTTTATCAAACATTGGTTGTACCTCAGTTGGAGTATGCTTCTATAATTTGGTCGGCACAATATCATATTTACTGCCTAGCAGTGGAAAGAATACCAAATAAATTTTTAAGATACTGTGCCTTCAAATTAAATATTCGGGTAACCGATCACAATTATACTAAGATTTTAAATGAAATGAATATGAGCCGACTTAAGTACAAAAGACATATCAGATTTGAATTTTATATATAGATTAATAAATGGTCTACTCATATGCCCGGAAATCTTAGAAATTATTTCTTTCAATAATCCTAGTAGAGTCCTTAAGCAAATTAAATATGTTCCATTTTACAATACAAACTATGGCATGCATTTACCTATTGAAAGAACATTGAGGGTAATAAATCAATTTAATCTTGAGGTTACAGGGCATTTCTTTTAAGGCAATCTGTACGAATGCACTGGAGTAAAAATGAAATATTACAGATGGATTTACAACACTTAAAATGCATTTATTAATCTAAAACTTATTTGACTTAATTTTAACTTTTTTCTCTCTTACTTTTAATTTAATTTATAATTTACAATTATCTGTATCATTTATATATGTTTTGCTTTGTAATTAAGTTGATCCCGTTTAAATAAATAAATAAACATTTATAGTATTTTTTTCCTTTGGTTTTGGTAGTGCATCACAGTAATATTTGTAAAACTACATATTTCATTCAATTTTTTTATTAGGTTTTTTATTACTTATTTTGCAAGTAACTTGTAATTTTTGTATTTTGGTCCACCCTGTAGCAATATAAAGCAACGTGTTATACATTTTTGAAAACAGCTCAGCAAGGTAAATTTAAAAAATGGAAAAAATGTGATGTTTCATCAAACGAAGATAAATTCACTGCATGTACTGGATTATTTTGAGATTAAAATTAAAAATCGGCATGTTTCAGGAATTTTAAATAGTATTTTTACTTTCCTATCTGTATACAGATATAAGGAAAGTATAGGAATCATAATTTTTTTCGACCTCGAGTTTTCGACGGATTTTTACGTTTTGAGGTCCCCTGAATCCGTTTTGACTATTTTCGCGATGATGTCTGTGTGTGTGTCTGTGTGTGTGTCTGTGTGTCTGTGTGTGTGTGTGTGTGTGTGTGTGTGTGTGTGTGTGTGTGTGTGTGTGTGTGTGTGTGTGTGTGTGTGTGTGTGTCTGTATAACGCATAACTCATGAACCGATACACATAAAAACACCAAATTTTAAACTTAAGCTTTGTTTTAGCGTCCAATGAGCTGATTAGATTTTGGGCAGTGTCGGAACATCTGGGGGGGTACTTTATGGGTGGTCATTTTTATATTTTATGGAATATATCTGTTATTTACGTTTGGAGAAGAAAATTCTTCAAATAAAAGTTACTTCTAATATAATTATCTATAATTTTTGTTTTATGCAAAATTTTCCTAAAATGGTCCGTATTCGAGAAATTTGACAAAATGTAAAAAACATAATTTTTTATAAAAATTGTTCAAATAAAAGTTGTTTATAATATAATTCTCTATAATTTTTGTCCTATACATAATTTCTCTAAAATGGACCGTATTCGAGATATTTGAGAAAATGTGTAAATTTCGAAATTTGAAGAAAACTCAAAAACGGATAAAGGAAAAAACATTAAATTTTAAACTTAAGGTTTATTTCGGCCTGACGTGAAATGATTAGATTTTGGACAAAGTTGGAACATCTGGGGGGGTACTTTATGGGAGGCCGTTTTTATATTTTATGGAATATATCTGTTATTTATGTTTGGAGAAGAAAATTGTTCAAATAAAAGTTACTTCTAATATTATTATCTATAATTTTTGTTTTATGTCAAAATTTCCTGAAATGGTCCGTATTCGAGAAATTTGACAAAATGTGCAAAATTCTGATTTTTATGAAAATTGTTGAACTAAAAGTTGTTTGCGATATCGATTTCTATAATTTTTGTTTATACATGATTTTTCTAAAATGGTCCGTAATGGAAAAGTGCTAAATTTAAATTTTTCTGTATTTTCGTTTTCAATGAATATCTATAGAAAAATGTTTCGAGGTAGATGTATGTGTAAAATGTATATATTTAGTTTATCCTCTAAACATTTATAGAGATGCTGCAATAGGTTGTACAAAATAACCGGAAAATGCCTATAATAACTAGATAGGAAAGTCATGTGTTGGACACATCAGATTTTTAATTTAGCTACACTCTTTTCCATTTGAAAAACACAACCGAATATTGATCAGAAATGAACGAAGCGCCAAAAGTTCAAAAACCAAAAATAAATTTTGGCTTAATTATTATCATTAATAAATAAGTAATAACAATGTGTTAACTTTGAAGAATTTTTCATATTATGGCGCATAGTTCTATTATGATTAACATGGTCCAATTTTTTATTGTAAATAAATACATTATTTTATTTACGTTAGGAGGTTTTAAAAGGTTTGAATCAATTTCGCCAAGATTTTTCTTCCGCTCTATATCTGTAAAATATATCCATCTACACTCACGGCCAGATGCTCCCGTGTTTAGTTTTTGTCTGCCCCACGTATGACGTCACTCACAGAGTGATTTTCATTTGCCCGTCAAAATAAAGGACTATCCACGATGCGCCAATTCTGCTTTTATGTTTTTGCATACGCTTTAATACATTTTTTTACAATTTTTGGAATTTGTCACAAGTACATAAATTATATTAAACACCAGGGACGGCCTGCCAAATTATAATTGAAACAACCAAATTAAAAGAAGTTATAAATAAACGTGGAATATATTATATATTTAAAATATTTGACAGATAACATAATACATTTTTATTTATTGTTATTTAATATTTATAAAAATTGGTTTCTTCTACTACTGGGAGGCTGTAGCTCTAGATTCCTTACGGACAAGACGCTACTGTTTTTTATTTGTATCGAACGACGGATTAAGTCGCATTTTTAAATAAAATTATTTAAGACAAACAATTCAGATGATATAAAAGAGAGTAATATAATTACTTGTATCATACTATTATATTTATCTAAATAATTACCTTCTAAAGATGTCGTGTATGACACATTTTTTTTATAAAACGTACTTTAGGGGCACAACAATACATTTATTTGCAGGCAAGTGCATACACGCGACTCTTTCATTTACCCGAGACATTTTAACCCTACCGCCCATTTTCTAGTACCTGCACGTGGTAGTTATTGAAGGAAAATGGGGAAAACTGTTGGCAGGCAGTTGCGTGTCTTTTACAAACACGCACAAGCACATGAGGGTTAAAAGAAGTTCGATAAAATTGTTGAAAGTCCGCACGAAAATTGTCGATCGAAAGTTGTGGAAACTTATTACTTTCCTATCTGTATACAGATATAAGGAAAGTATAGGAATCATGATTTTTTTCGACCTCGAGTTTTCGACGGATTTTTACGTTTTGAGGTCCCCTGAATCCGTTTTGACTATTTTCGCGATGATGTCTGTCTGTCTGTGTGTGTGTCTGTGTGTGTGTCTGTATAACGCATAACTCATGAACCGATACACAAAAAAACACCAAATTTTAAACTTAAGCTTTGTTTCAGCGTCCAATGATCTGATAAGATTTTGGGCAGAGTCGGAACATCTGGGGGGGTACTTTATAGGTGGTCATTTTTATATTTTATGGAATATATCTGTTATTTACGTTTGGAGAAGAAAATTCTTCAAATAAAAGTTACTTCTAATATAATTATCTATAATTTTTGTTATATACAAAATTTTCCTTAAATGGTCCGTATTCGAGAAATTTGACAAAATGTAAAAAAAATAATTTTTTATAAAAATTGTTTAAATAAAAGTTGTTTGTAATATATTTCTCTATAATTTTTATTCTATACATAATTTCTCTAAAATGGACCGTATTCGAGATATTTGAGAAAATGTGTAAATTTCGAATTTTGAAGAAAACTCAAAAACGGATAAAGAAAAAAACATTAAATTTTAAACTTAAGGTTTATTTCGGCCTGACGTGAAATGATTAGATTTTGGACATAGTCGGAACATCTGGGGGGGTACTTTATGAGAGGCCACTTTTATATTTTATGGAATATATCTGTTATTAATGTTTGGAGAAAAAAATTGTTCAAATAGAAGTTACTTCTAATATTATTATCTATAATTTTTGTTTTTTGTAAAAATTTCCTGAAATGGTCCGTATTCGAGAAATTTGACAAAATGTGCAAAATTCTGATTTTTATGGAAGTTTTTAAAATAAAAGTTGTTTGCGATATCGATCTCTATACTTTTTGTTTATGCATGATTTTTCTAAAATGGACCGTAATGAAAAAATTGTAGGAAATTTAAATTTTTCAGTATTTTCGTTTTCCATGAATATCTATAGAAAAATGTTTCGAGGTAGATGTATGTGGACAATGTATATATTTAGTTTATCCTCTAAACATTTATAGAGATGCTGTAATAGGTTGTACAAAATAACCGGAAAAAGCCTACAATAACTAGATAGGAAAGTCATGTGTTGGACACATCAGATTTTTTTTTGTTTAGGCTACGTAATCAATCAATGGTTCTTTCGTTCGTCCCAATGGTGTTGGAATGAAATACACCAACGGGTACTATACCTTTCGTTTAGCTCGGTGTAAAATCCACTATTTTCTCTACCAGTTATTTAACTGGAGTGAATTTCACTCGAATAAGTAGGAAGTAAACTAGGTAAATAAGGTGGTGTAAATGGTGTAATTCACACTGGTGCACACTGCACCAACTGCGAACAAAAGGACCTCAAATAGCTTAGGTAAACTGTCAATTTCTTACAATTTACAGTAAATTTAGAATTATATTTATATATTCTATTTGATAATTTCTTGGGGATAAGGTTTATAAATTAAAGCTTAACAAACGTTATTTTTCATATCATAGTTTTTGGCTCAAAATTGGATAGTCTTCTTCAGTGAGTTTAATTATTTTTTTTTCTATTTAGTGATATGTAATTTTTATTTGATTGTTTAAACATGAGAGAGAGAGAGAGAGAGATATGCTTTATTGTCGTAAAAAAATTTACAAAAATTTTATAGACAAAGCGTGTAACTTAAATACTAAACATATTATAAAAATAACTAAACAGCAGAAAAAATAAACAGAAACCAACAGACAAAATAGGAATAACAATTGCAATGGATATGCAATATCCCTCATTATAATCATTCTAATTTAATTTTTAAATTTAAATTTAAACTTTAATATTTAATTATTTAATTAATGGCATTGTATGTGGAACTCAAATGTCTAAGGTACGTTATAAAATTCTGCTACTGTGTAATATGGTCTTTCTAGAAGAAAAGCTTTAGCCAGTCTTCGGAACTTATCGTATGTATTTATAGATTTTAATTGCATCGGAAGGTTATTATACAATTTTTTGGTATTGTAGGTAATGGAATGTTTTAATAGGTCAGAAGTGGGCATTGTTAAATAAACATCAGTCTCTAAATTTCTTGTAGGATATCTACGGGTCGGTCTTTCGGATAAATTTTGAATGTGCTTGCGAACTAAGCAGACGGATTCGAAAATAAATAGAGCAGGAAGGGTTAGAATATTGAAATTTTTGAAGTAATTTTCGCAATGTGTCCTACTACTTAAACCAAATACATAGCGGATTGCTCTTTTTTGCAGTTTAAAAATAGATTCGAAAAGGTATAAGCTACAAGAACCCCAGAAAGGTAAACCATAGCGAAGGTGAGATTCGAATAAGGAAAAGTAGGTTATTAATGCAGTAGAAGGAGTCAGCTCTTCAGAAACAACCGATTTAATGGCAAAACATGCGGAGGATAATTTTTTTGCTAAGGTATCTATATGAGCAGACCATTTTAGAGAATCGTCTATATAAAGACCTAAAAACTTGATTGAAGTCACCGTTTGGATCAGATTATTGTTTAAAGTTATAGGTTGTAAAGTACCTCTGTAAGACAATGCTACAGTTTTACTGGTGTTGAAACAAAGTCCATTCGAATCAGACCAGGACTTAATAGTCAATAGATCTTCACTTATGATAGATTGTAATGTCTGCATGTTAGAATTATTCCAGGTTACACTGGTGTCATCAGCAAATAAAGTAATTCTACCACTTATTCTTAAGTCTGTGATGTCGTTGATGAATAATAAAAACAAAATTGGACCTAATACTGATCCTTGAGGTACTCCACTGCTTATTGCTAGATTTGTAGAATCCTCACCATTCGCCCGCACCTGTTGATTTCTATTTTCTAGGTAAGTTTTAAACCATTGTAAAGGAGAACCCCGTATGCCATAAATTTGTAACTTATTAATTAAAATATCATGATTTACACAATCGAAGGCCTTTGCGAAGTCACAAAATACTGAAGCGGTGAAAAGTTTATCATTAAGTTATGTGTATATTTCATTAAGAACGGAAAACATTGCGTCGCTAGTGCATTTTTTAGGTAGAAAGCCATACTGATGAGCTGTGAGGATGTTATGCTTGAAAAGAAAGGGCAAAAGACGGTTTTTCATTAGCCGTTCTACTATCTTCGATAAGGTAGGCAATAACGCGATAGGTCTATAGTTACAGGTTTTGGTTTTGTCGCCACCTTTATGAAGTGGGATTATTATAGCTGTTTTTAGACAGTTAGGAAAGAGACCAATTTCAAAGGATTCATTAATCAGTGAAGTTAAAATGTTGATTACTACATCCGGTATATTTAGAAATATTTTGGTGGACAGGCCATCAATTCCACAGGAAAATTTATTTTGGATGTTGTTTATGGTTTGCACTAGTTCATGCTTGTCTACTGGTCTTAGGAAGAAACTTTCAGTGATCCTTTTAGTAGGTAGGAGGAAGGAGAGAGCATCCTGACTCGGAGCTATGTTAGATTTGATATTTTTACTTACATTTACGAAATAATTGTTTAGTTCATCTGGGCTAGGATTAACACTGTTTGAAGAACGGGTTTTATTCCTTAAGTCATTTATTATAGACCAGGTTTCTTTGGAGGAGTTTTTAGCTCTTGCGATGCGATTTTTGTAATAGTTTTTCTTAGCAGATTTGGTGATTTTCCGATACAATATTCTGTAGTTGTTGATATAGTTTAATATTAGGGGATTATCTGTGTACTTTTTAATATACATGAGTGACCTCATATTTTTAGATGATGTTCTTATTCCTTTAGTTGTCCAAGATTTATGACATTTAGTTTTAATGGGGCGAAGGGGGAAAGCTGTATTGAAACACATAATTATTTTATTTAAGAAGTCTAAAAATTTAGAGTCAATATCTTCAGAAAGACCATTCCAATCAGTAGTTAGACATAAATTATAGAAATTTTTGAAATTATGCTTAGAGAAAATTCTACCTAGCTGACGGACTTTTTTTGGAGCTGTACGGGGTATCAAAAATTTGGCAAATACTGCTTCGTGGTCTGAGAGACCTGAGCTAATTACTTGGTGCTCTACATCAACGGGTTTAAAATCAGAGACTACGTAATCTATAATTGTAGATGTTGTTTCTGTGATTCTAGTTGGAGAATTTACGTGCATAGTGAGACTGAATGATTCAATCTCACTATGCATGTAAAAGTAATGGATGAAAAACAAAAACAAGAACCTTTAAATAAAAATTTCATAATATTAAATAGAATACAATTTTCCAAAATGTTATAAAAATTGGCCTAGAGCCATTTTTACATGTACCTCTTTAATGCAGGGTTCTTTATTTCGAATATTTTTTAAAATTTATTTTAAGTTATGTTGTATAGGGTTCTGTACAATGAATACATATTTTAATTTGCTATAAATGAGAGAAACAAAATTATCTTTAAATAAGTATGTGTCTGTAAAGCTTGTAAACCTTATTTGATTATATGTATATGCTCATCATATTTGAAATTATTTTAGGAAACTATTCCCATATCGCCAGTTTTTGACATTCCCCCAGTGCTGATCCTTGATTTGTGTAGATGCAGTTTTGAAGATTACGAATTGCTGATTGAAATATATTTTATATTTTGAAATTAAAAAGTAATTAATTTTCTAATGACCAATTCGCAATTGAGCCTACGTCATTTTGAAGGTCCAGATAGTCCTCTAGGATGAATATTTTCTTAAATACTTAAAGGACGTTTGCACACTTGAGACATTCTGATGCAATACATAAAGGGAGATCATTGGCAAATATTAAGAATAGTAGAGAGCCTAAATTGGAGCCGTGAGGGATATCTGAGGAAGTATGAAGGAAGTACGAGGATTTATAAAGGACTTATGAGGATTTATAAGAACGTATGAAGGATTTTTGAGGATGTATGAAGGGTATATGAGAATTTCTAAGGAGACTTAAGGATTCATAAGGAAGTATGAAGATTTATAAGGATTTATTTCTACCACAACAATGCTGGTGTACAAAATTTAGGTCAGTGGTTTGCCACTCACTTAGAGACTTCTCAGTAAAGCAAGTCAATGAAGACGCAGACCAACTAGTTGTAGTCACGGCCCTTAAGGTATCACAGGAGCATGATAAGGTTGTGGTAGTTGGTGAGAATACGGACCTCTTCATTATATTTTTTGCAAACATATATTTCTCAAAACCTGGAAGAGGAACGATCCCATCAAAAGTATTTGGTTCAAATAGCTTTAAATTTGCAGATGTCAGAAGATCAATAATATTTCCCCACGCCATAAGTGGCTATGACACAACTTCGGCACTTTTGAAGCTGGGCAAGAAAAAGGCGGTCATGCTGTTGATCTAAAATAAATGTCTTCTCGATGAAATAAAACCTTTCTTGAAGCAACAAATGAAGCGATTAAAACAATTAAACCTTTTGTAGCAATAATTTCCGAAATGGAATTTAAGCCTAGTGGCCTATACATATACAGAATGTTTCAGAATAAAATACCATAAACTGAAGGATTTGTAGATTTAACTAATATATACATATTTTTGAGCTAAAATCTTAACCGTAAAGGAAGATAGAAAATGGTATATTTATGAAAGTTACTTTTTTACCCTGTATAATGATGAACTGGGATTACAGAAAAATTATATTTAGCTTTTCTTATTAGATTTCCCTTATTTACGGTACTTTATTCTGAAACATCCTGTATTATAACCCATAAAACCAATGATTTTTAAAATTTAATTTTGCCGATTTAAAGAGAAAAAAACAGTATTATAAAAATTATTATTTTTATTGTTTTTAAATTTAAGGAATGAATAATAAAAATAAACATTTTCAAAACGAGAATATCTTGAAGATAATATTGTATCATCCCTTTTGCCAAAAACAATATGTGTACACAGCAACAATAAAAGTAAACTGCCTAATTGGGTGCGGTGTAGTTCGAATGATTCACGAGATGTTAATTGGTGTATCACCCCCTTACAACCCCTGTTCGTTACGATGCACACCCTGTTTTGTCAGAGGCGTCTACAAAAATGGTAAATATCTATTGTTGCACAGAAAACATCAAAAAACGAAATTTATATATTCCTACTTTTTGCACAATAAAATAGATAATAATAGGTTTATTAATTTCATATATTAATTTTACAAAAATTAATTTTCAAGCATATTCGAATGTTTCAGTAGTTGGATTTATGATTAGTGACGTGATAACTTTAATAAAGATTCCTTCCACCCCACGGACAGGCCCTAATAAATAACAAAAATTATGGAAAAAAATTACCCCTACCCGCGCCCTAAATCTATAGCGAACATGAGCTGGGTTTTTTTATGGGACAAATCGTGATAAGGAATACACGGATGGATAGAGAACGATAATATAAGAAAAATCGAACTTTTTTTTTCCTTCCGTTTTTTATTAGGGATTAACAAAAAACTTAGAAATCGAAAAAATATTACTATAGGGTATGTACACCCCTTGGATGTATGAAAATTAAAAGGATCAAACACTTTTGTCAGAAATTGGATAGTTTGAGACATGCGTTGTATAGATAATTAAAAAATAAGAAGAAAATTGGGGTATGGGTTAACTTCCCCCACCTCATTTTTTATGGGGTCTGTTTTTTATTTAATTACAATTATTTTTAATATATTTTATGACGTAGTGTTAACAGAGGTCAGATGTAGTAAGGCGCTTGGTATTACCTTCCCCCTTCTCCTTTTTTTGGAAGCTTCAGGGGTAACCCCAAAATAAAAATTTAATGTTTTTATTGTGCTTATGATCCATGGGACCAAAGCTCGAGTCGAGTCAGACCCATTTTGTCCCTCCCCCATCCATCAAAAAAGCATCAAGAGTAGACTCAAAATAAAATTTCTGCAATATTATTGTGTTTATAATTAATGGGACCATAAAGGAAGGCTTTATGGAAGGAAGGAAGTATTATTGTGCGGGTACTTTATAGGACCAAAGGTCCAGCGCTTTGGTATCAAAATTTTCTTCCCTCTCCCCACTTTTTTTGGAAAACAAGAGTAACCTAAAAATAAGTTTTAGATAGGGTATTTGGAACCAAAATCTAAGATTTTTGAGAGTGTTCACTGCACCCCCCTCTTCCCCAAAATACTCCAGGAATAAAGGTAATATTTTTGATTGTAAAAAATTAACACAGTTTATAGGATATTAAATTCTAAAAATTTTAAGGTACATAACGTTGCCTGGTGGATAACATAGCAAGAAAAGGGTCAATAAGTACAAATGTAGCAGAATATAAATGCCCAAAAGAGGATATGGCTGCTTTCTCAAAATCCTTAGTTAGAAATAAATGGAAATAAGATTATAATAATTTAAATAAAGGTAAATTTTATAAAAATCTACAAACAATTATACCTCGTAAACCCTGGTTTCATAGCATGTTCATAAACAAACATTATGTTATCCACAATTTGCAGATTAAGGTTTAATAATTCACTAGCTCCCGCACATCTTCATGAAATAAATTTAAAAGATGATCCATTATGCAATTGCGGAGAAATACGAACAACAGAACATATCATTTTAGGTTGTGAATTCAATAAAACATATGTTAATTTATTAAATAATTTAATTAATCAATCTTCAGATATCACAAACCTTACAATTTTAGTACAACTGTTAGAAATAAAAAACGTAAAATATTTTTATATATTATATAAACACATTGTAAAATTAAAAATAAAAATATAGAAAAAGATGTATATATGTTATGTTGAGAATGGGGTGTTAATACACTGCGACCTAAAAGATCTATTGTGCCCCCTTCTGTCGCCACTGCACTAAGGAAATGTCTCAATGCCTAAAGCGACCCTTCCAATCCTATTTTCTCAAGGAAGTGTAGGATTTGAAGTGGCTTCAAGTTAGGTAAATCTCCCTCTTCTATTGGATATCCTCCCTTGGATTCTGGAGTGCTACACATTCAGTTAGGATGTGAATGGAGGTTTCGTCCTCCTCCTCACATAATCTGCACTCACTATCTTCTACTAATCTCAGTTTACTTAGGTGTCCTTTTATTCGGCAATGCCCGGTAAGGATTCCTGTTACAGTACGTAGCCTGTTCTTGCTCAGGCAGATGCAGGCTTCCGATCTTTTCTGGTTATATTCACCCAGAAGTATCTTGGCCTGTCTCAGTCCCAAAAGATTATTCCAATTATCGGTTCTTCTACTGCCCAATTCTTTTTTAATCTCTCCTAATATTATGTTACTGCTGATACCGCAGAACGGCTCAGGTCCTACAAAGGGTGTTTGAGCCCCTTTCCTTGCAAGACTATCTGCAATCTCGTTACCCTGTACCCCGTTATGTCCCGGGAACCAAGTGAGAGTAACTCTATTTTTCTCGCCTAGCTCATTCAATTGTTCTAGGCACATCCAGACCATTTTTGAGTTGATTACGTAAGATCTCAGCGCTTTGATGGCTGCTTGACTATCGGACATGATGATAATCTGTCTATGATAGTTTCTCTCGATGTTAAACTGGATACCCTTCTCGATGGCGTGAATTTCCTTCTGGAAGATGCCTGGGTATTTTCCCAAGCTTTCGGAGTGCTTGGTTCTCGGCCCATACACTCCTATTCCAGTTCCTTCTATGGTTTTGGAACCGTCCGTATAGCACTGAATAGCACGTCTTTCGGTTGCAAGCGCGATAGATTCTTGGCTCCATTCTTTCTTGCAGCCCAGCTCTGTGGTTTTGAAGTTTTTCACAAAAACTTTACTTCTTTTGCATTTCATCCTGAGGCATATCCCAGGTAAAGATGTATATATGTATTGACGAAATGTTTAGTTAAGGTATCTCATCTACCCTTTGTATATATCCTGTTTCCAAGTCTATCCGTGGCCCTCTTGTTTGTCAAAATGGCTTATAAAGACCCACAAGCGTGTAGTGTCCCTGTGAATCCCAAAATAATTAAAAAAAAACAAAAAATAAAAAACAAAAGTACCAAAAAAGAAAATAACGAAAGCTATAATTTGGTAATAAAAAGAATTTGTGATAATAATAATGTAATTAAAATTAATTTGTAAAACTAGACGTAAGCGTATTATCCTAACTATATGATATAGAACTAAGATATAATTTAATCTATGTGGTTTGGCGAATAGACTAATAATTTTAATAAATCTTTTAAAAAATATGAAAAAATGCTTTAAGTAATTTTGATAGAGATTTTAAGAATAATATAAAAATCTATATTTCGTTTTCCCCCCTTACCCCCCTTTAATACATTGCTTTATATTTTATATATATAAAAAAAAGAAAAATAAAATAAAATATAGTTGATGAAGACTTTCGATTCACTCAAGTATTGTTCCCCCCCTTTCCCACTTTTTCAATTATCAAAAAAAATCAAAAATATTTGAATTAAAAAAAAAGTTGGCATGTTAGTAAGTAAATTATTTTAGAAAACAAAGTAATTTGTTGATAACCCCCAAAATACTCCATATACGACAAAATTTGTAAAGTAAGTTTTTTATTATAAAAAGGAAGTAATTTTTATCAAACATCGGTAAAAAAAAATGTTAATGCCCCCCCCACCCACTTTTAAAATATTTTTGTCCGTCGAAACAATAAAACTATCAAAAAAAAAATAAAAAATAAAAAATAAGATACTTGATTTTTATATAGTTAATTCCTCCTACAATTTTTATTTTTATCCCCCTTCCCCCTTTTTTGGATTGTCTATTTTTATTATATTGAAATAAAAATGTTAAAATTTTATTGCGCTATGTTAATAGTAATAAATTTTATATTATTAACTATTTAAACAATTAGTAGTACCTTTTACTAATATCAACACAAAATTATAATTATAAAAGTAATTACACCAGCTTATCCTAATTGTTATTGATAATATTGAGGACACAGTTATTAAAAATATTTGTTGGATTATTGTAACCTTTGAAAAAGTGTTCTCTTTAATTTTAACTAATTTATAAAAATTGTTTGTCGAATAATTGTTGTTAAGGAAATTACTTCTCATAATTATGTTTTGATATTATTTAAAATTTAGCTAAATATATGGCTTAATTGATTGGATTTCGCTATGTCCAGTTATTCTAACAAGTTGCTGCTCACCAACTCCTTTTTTAGCTAAGTTTAAAACAGTTGTAGCTATTAGATGCTGCCGACTTAAACCAAGTGGATATCGTATTCTGTCCTATCTGACAATACCTGTACAATAGTCCAGTCATTTAAGCTTAAATTAGGTAAGAATCTCGGAACTAGAGATACCCAGCTGTAAGTCTGTAAATACTTGTATATTGACACGCTAAAAGTTATCTCAAAACCTACATATGGCAGGGTGTACGCAACTATTAAATTTCAAGGTCAAATGTCACAAAAATCGGTTTTTTGCGCTTTTTTGTAAATATCTCATTTTTTTTATGTGTTTTTTGCTATTTGTATTTATTATCAATATTGTAGAATACAAAATTCTCTACAAATTTTGTTTAAAAAAATTCAGATTACAGTAAGAACGTAAAAGCTATGGAGCAGCAGAGAAGATGAAACAATAGTTGTACCAGTTACTCAAGAAAAATTCTTATCAAATCGAAATAACAAAGATATGCTCATTAATATGTTAATTGAAAAATTACAAGCTGCAAATATTACTACTAAACAAGCCAGAGATAATGCTGATGTTCTTATTGTTGAAACTGCAATTGAAGAATCAAATTCTGAAAAAACTGCAGTCATAATAGGACAAGATATTGATTTACTTGTCATTTTAATTGGGCGTACACTGCCTTACGAACAAGACATTTTCTTTAAAAAAGTTGGGAAAGGAAATGTAAAAACGGGGATATACTTGACTAAAAGTTTTGATAATTATCCTCATTCCAAAACACATATTTTATTTCTGCACGCATTAAGTGGCTGTGACACAACTTCTGCGCTTTTTAAAAAGGGAAAAAATCATTTTTTAAAGTTTTTGAGAAACTGACAAATTTGAATGAACTAGCTGCAGCATTTGAGAAAGAAAATTGTTCGGCCCAGAGATTATTAGAGAGTGGAACTCAAATCTTATTGGCAGTCTATAATGCTCCGAAATCTGTGAAAAGTCTCGATCATCTTCGTTATATGCATTACGTCAAGTCTACAAAACTTAATTAACCTGTGCAGCTTTCAAATATTCCACCAACAAAAGCAGCTGCTCATCAACCTTTCAAACGTGTATATTATTAAGTTCAAACTTGGTTAAGGCATGATTTGGAACCCCAGGTATGGAGTTGGGCAATGCGAAACGATTTTCTGGAGCCTATCATGACAATTTTACCACCTGCTCCAGAAGATTTGCTAAATACAATTTTCTGCAACTGCAAGAGTGGTTGTGGTTCGCGATGCGGATGCAGGAAAGCGGGCTTGCAATGCTCTTTAGCTTGTGGCCAATGTAATGGGCAAGCTTGTCTCAATGCTCTACCATATCAGAGCGACATTAACGAAGATGGAACCTTTGACCCCGAAATCATGGAAGAACTTGAGAGAAATGTCGTTGAAGACGATAATGAAGACCAGTTTGAAATTTACCAGCAGCCGGAAGACGACGATGAAGAGGAAGAAGATTATTAAAATTATAAATTGTAGTTTTTGTACCTTTTATTCCATTTTTTTACTTTTAATAAAAATAAATGTATTGAATGAAATTTTTTAATAAAAAGATTAATTCATAATTTATTTGTTTTTTTTTTTTCATCATGTAAGAATTTATTAATATTAATTAGGTTAAAATTCAAATATAATTCCTATATTTTCATTAACAATTTTGCAATTACATGGGCAGGTAAGTGTTGTTAAATAAATTAATACTAAATAAAAAGTGGATAGGTTAGGAAAAAAAATGATAAAATATAATATAATAGTTAATAAAAATTGACAAATATTTATAATCATTAATTTATCGATATTTCATCAACTATATATGGCGCGTTTTCGACCGAAGGCACCGGTTGACCTGAAGTGATGCTGTGACCGCGCGCTCTCCGTCATCTATCTCGAAAACGGTTCACCGTATGAAAAATTTTTTTAAACAAAATTTTTAGAAAATTTTTTATTCTACAATATTGATAATAAATACAAATAGCAAAAAACCCATAGGAAATGAGATATTTACAAAAAAAAGCGCAAAAAACCGATTTTTGTGACCTTTGACCTTGAAATTTAATAGATGCGTACACCCTACCATATGTAGGTTTTGAGACAACTTTTAGGGTGTCAATATACAAGTATTTACAGACTTACAGCTGGGTATCTCGAATTCCGAGGTGAACTTACTATAATGATTGGACTACAATCCCTTAGTTCTGGAAAGATTGGCCCACAGTCCTAATTAAATCTAAAAAATCTAGAGGTTGATTCTAAGTTAGGCATTCTAAACAAATGAATTGCCAGTGGGAAGGTTTGGTGTATCTAAGGGTTGCGACATACGATGTATTCTATCTACAATACGTAAAATCATGAATAATGGATTACATTTAAACATTTTATGTCAAACACAATAAAAATAATATTTAAGAAACCCGCTTATACATTTCTTTA
The DNA here is from genome assembly GCA_927349885.1 of Psylliodes chrysocephalus. Classification (NCBI taxonomy): domain Eukaryota; kingdom Metazoa; phylum Arthropoda; class Insecta; order Coleoptera; family Chrysomelidae; genus Psylliodes; species Psylliodes chrysocephalus. The sequence continues at coordinate 18,397,954 of OV651828.1, forward strand.
TAAATTGGCAGGCTTGGCGACTACTATTTCGAATTAAAATAGCCTCCAATATGCAAGGCTATGTCGCTACCCCTTTAGATATACAAGAACTTCCCACTGGTACCTATTGTTTGACAGGAATTCTTAGTTTTTTTGTTATTACACCTTTTTTGTAGTAGCTTTTTGAATAAGCGATCTGGACAAATTCCTGAGTTGGTATTGTTTTTAAGTAGCCACTTTTAATTTTTTTTATCAGTGAATTTTCTTGAACACTCTTGAGGTGTTTTCCAAAAAACTGTATTCTATCCTTAAATTACCCTCATTATTAATTTCCTTCTCTCGTCAGAATATGATTAATCGGTCATATTTTGTTGAGAACTCAATGTTATTTATAAAGATTACAGTTATTTTGAAATCGCTCTAAAAAATTATTTTAATGAAAAAGGCTGCTAAAATGGAATACATCTGCAATATTAAATATAAATTGAAAAATAAACTTTCTGTAGTTACTATACTACTAAAATATCAAGCGCAATCCCAACTAACAAAGTAGCTTTATAATTTTTAGTTTACAAGACTATTTATTATATTTTATTGATATTATATTGCTGTTTCTGGAATGCTAATTTATTGTACTACAGTTGCAGAAATCACTATTTTGTTCTCTGAAACTAAATTGTTATATAAATTAGTTTTTACAATATTCTTACAGCAAAATTATAAAATAGTTTTCACGATAACTAGAAATTGTTACATAAACATTTATAGAACTGTTCTATACAATATTTCAGCTTATAAAATAAAATTGCTTTATAGGTATTCTATATTATTGTTCTGGATTACCTTTAGAACTTTTTGGTCATACAAATATAACTGTTTCTTAACCTCATAATAACGCTTTAAAAAAATAGTTATATAAGTATTAGTGTGAGATAATTCCGCTTCAATAGCAATTTGCTTCTGATGAAAACTCTAAAATAACTGTAATACATTGTCGAAATACACTATTACAAATCAGAAAACTGTATAGCAATTATTTTAGTTAAGAATAGTTATTATCCCTTTAAAAATATTTATAAAAAAAAATAAAGCAACTACATTTGGTAGTACCTACGCCATATTATTTTGTATTTTATGTTTGTTCAACTACTTCCCATACCAATTGTATGTGAGTATATGGTCTGAAAATGTAAGATTTAAATATTGAAAAAATATAAAAAATAAGTGGTACTTGCTTTTCAGAGAACAGTAAAAAATATTAGTAAAACATTTTGCTGGTTTGTCTAGATACTCGAAAAAAAACTATCATTCAGCCAGATAATAATTAGGTATGTTCTGAATAATCATGCCCCAATACTAAAAGAAAGCCATATTTTTGGCGATGCCCATGTTAAACTTGCTTATTCTCGTAATATTAAAAATCTGATGTGTCCAACACATGACTTTCCTATCTAGTTATTATAGGCTCTTTCCGGTTATTTTGTACAACCTATTGTAGCACCTCTATAAATATTTAAAGGATAAACTAAATATATACATTTAACTCGAAACATTTTTCTCTAGATAACGAAAATACTGAAAAATTTAAATTTAGCACTTTTCCTTCAATTTTTCAAATACGGTCCATTTTAGAAAAATCATATAAAAAACAAAAATTATAGAAATCGATATCATAAATAACTTTTATTTAAACAATTTTCCTAAAAATTTGAATTTTATTACATTTTGTCAAATTTCTCGAATACGGACCATTTAAAAAAAAATTGTATGAAACCAAAATTATAGATAATAATATTGTAAGTAATTTTTATCTGAACAATTTTCTTCTCCAAACATAAATAACAGATATATTCCATAAAATATAAAAACGGCCTCCCATAAAGTACCCCCCCAGATGTTCCGACTTTGTCCAAAATCTAATCATTTCACGTCAGGCCGAAATAAACCTTAAGTTTAAAATTTAATGTTTTTTTCTTTATCCGTTTTTGAGTTTTCTTCAAATTTCGAAATTTACACATTTTCTCAAATATCTCGAATACGGTCTATTTTAGAGAAATTATGTATAGAACAAAAATTATAGAGAATTGTATTACAAACAACTTTTATTTGAACAATTTTTATAAAAAATATTTTTTTTTACATTTTGTCAAATTTCTCGAATACGGACCATTTTAGGTAAATTTTGCATAAAACAAAAAATATAGATAATTATATTAAAAGTAACTTTTATTTGAAGAATTTTCTTCTCCAAACGTAAATAACAGATATATTCTATAAAATATAAAAATGACCACCCCCCCCAGATGTTCCGACTCTGCCCAAAATCTAATCAGCTCATTGGACGCTGAAACAAAGCTTAAGTTTAAAATTTGGTGTTTTTCTGTGTATCGGTTCATGAGTTATGCGTTATACAGACACACACACACACACACACACACACACACACACACACACACACACACACACACAGACACACACACACAGACATCATCGCGAAAAGAGTCAAAACGGATTCAGGGGACCTCAAAACGTAAAAATCCGTCGAAAACTCGAGGTCGAAAAAAATCATGATTCCTATACTTTCCTTATATCTGTATACAGATAGGAAAGTAAAAATCTGATGTGTCCAACACATGACTTTCCTATCTAGGTATTACAGGCTTTTTCCGGTTATTTTGTACAATCTATTGCAGCATCTCTATAAATGTTTAGAGGATAAACTAAATATATACATTGTCCACATACATCTACCGCGAAACATTTTTCTATAGATATTCATTGAAAATGAAAATACTGAAAAATTTAAATTTAGCACTTTTCCTACAATTTTTCCATTACGGTCCATTTTAAAAAAATCATGTATAAACAAATATTATAGAGATCGATATCGCAAACAACTTTTATTTTAACAATTTTCATAAAAATCAGAATTTTGCACATTTTGTCAAATTTTTCGAATACGGACCATTTCAGGAAATTTTTACATAAAGCAAAAATTATAGATAATAATATTAGAAGTAACTTTTATTTGAACAATTTTTTTCTTCAAACATAAATAACAGATATATTCCATAAAATATAAAAACGGCCTCCCATAAAGTACCCCCCCAGATGTTCCGACTTTGTCCAAAATCTAATCATTTCACGTCAGGCCGAAATAAAACTTAAGTTTAAAATTTAATGTTTTTTTCTTTATCCATTTTTGAGTTTTCTTCAAATTTCGAAATTTACACATTTTCTCAAATATCTCGAATACGGTCCATTTTAGAGAAATTATCTATAGGATAAGAATTATAGAGAATTATATTACAAACAACTTTTGTTTGAACAATTTTTATAGAAAAATTTTTTTTTTACAATTTGTCAAATTTCGCGAATACGGACCATTTTAGGAAAATTTTGTATATAACAAAAATTATAGATAATAAAATAAGAAGTAACTTTTATTTGAAAAATTTTCTTCCCCAAACGTAAATAACAGATATATTCCATAAAATATAAAAATGACCACCCATAAAGTACCCCCCCAGATGTTCCGACTCTGCCCAAAATCTAATCAGCTCATTAGACGTTGGAACAAAGCTTAAGTTTGAAATTTGGTGTTTTTCCGTGTATCGGTTCATGAGTTATGCGTTATACAGACACACACACACACACAGACACACAGACACACAGACACACAGACACACAGACACACAGACACACAGACACACAGACACACAGACACACACACACACACACACACACACACACACACACACACACACACACACACACACACACACACACACACACACACACACACACACACACACACACACACACACACACACACACACACACACACACACACACACACACACACACACACACACACACACACACACACACACACACACACACACACACACACACACACACACACACACACACACACACACACACACACACACACACACACACACACACACACACACACACACACACACACACACACACACACACACACACACACACACACACACACACACACACACACACACACACACACACACACACACACACACACACACACACACACACACACACACACACACACACACACACACACACACACACACACACACACACACACACACACACACACACACACACACACACACACACACACACACACACACACACACACACACACACACACACACACACACACACACACACACACACACACACACACACACACACACACACACACACACACACACACACACACACACACACACACACACACACACACACACACACACACACACACACACACACACACACACACACACACACACACACACACACACACACACACACACACACACACACACACACACACACACACACACACACACACACACACACACACACACACACACACACACACACACACACACACACACACACACACACACACACACACACACACACACACACACACACACACACACACACACACACACACACACACACACACACACACACACACACACACACACACACACACACACACACACACACACACACACACACACACACACACACACACACACACACACACACACACACACACACACACACACACACACACACACACACACACACACACACACACACACACACACACACACACACACACACACACACACACACACACACACACACACACACACACACACACACACACACACACACACACACACACACACACACACACACACACACACACACACACACCTATACACGTTTCACCATACATGTGGGCCCATGGGAATAATACCGTACTGTGGGGACATTGAAACTGCGCACATAGCAATATAGATCTCCTCGCGCTGATTCTAACGCTATCTTTAAAATATCTATACACTCCAAATAAACACCTTACACACTATGAAAAAGTTGTGGGGTCAGACCCTACAAGTATTTAGACGTCAAATATGTGTAATGGTGTCCTTTTAATTATTGTAACGTTGTAATGTGGGTATACGTGAACCCACAAGTAATGTAGATATTGTTTTGTGTATGAGTGTTCCCATAAATATATGAGTCTACTTATGTTTATTTTCCTGTACTCAGAACTTATGCATAATATAAAAAGATACACATGAACTCATAAGAAATGGAAAATCAAATTTTAGTGTAATTTAAACAAGAAGATAATATAAAAAAAAGGATTGGTTAAAGTAATATAGTGGTATGTAATAATATCTAACAAATCTTTAAACATATCAATTGAGATATGTGTTTAAAAGTTTTGAATTGACACTCGCTCTGGCATAAAAATATGAGTTACATGGTCGCCCTGTGGAGCGGGAGGACAGAATAGCTCTATCCAGACATTCACCTTTGGGGTTGTAAAAGCCCACCAAATGACCACTTTTAGAAAAGGGGCATCTAGTGACGCTGGTGACGTTATTAACCTGTAGGACTCGGCGATTTGTCAACCAGCAGGCTTTTAACTAGTTGAGAGGCAGGTCCTATTTATCCCGGGAGGATGCATAATGGGTCTACTGAGGCGTAAGTAGCAGTGAAGCAACCCACCCTCCCCATCCTTACAGATACAGACAGATGAGTACAAATTAAAATAAATTATTATAAATTAAAATAAAAAAATATTAGACTTAGTAGCTTTGATGACAGTGGCTTTTCTTCACCGACTATTAGAAATCTCATTCCACCCAGGCTTTCACATTGGTACAGGACGTGGAATGATGTTTCCTCTTCTTCTTCACAGAACCTGCACAAAGTTTTTTCTTTTGCTGGATTGATGACACTTATGTGCCTTTTAAGGTGACAGTGTCCGGTAAGAAGACCTACTGTTATCCTAACGACTTGACGCTTTTTATCCAGTAAGTCTTTTGTGAACTTGGCCAATGGTTCCTTGATGAACTGTTTGGCATGTATTAGTCTTGGATAGTTCTTCCACCATTCCTGATACTCTTTTTGCATCCATTGTTTGATGGATGTCTTGCACAAAGCCTTGCAACTACACAGAAGGGTTTGGGACCTGTCATGGCCTTATATAAGCCTTCTCGGGCTAATTCGTCGGCCTTTTCATTACCCTGATATCCCTCATGGCCTGACATTCAAGCTAGGGTCACCTTGTTTTGGCTACTTAGCTCTGCCAAGTCCTCTAGACAGTCTTTCACCAGTCGTGATTTGATTTCTAGTGAGAGAATTGCCTTTAGAGCTGCTTGGCTATCAGAGTATATGGCAATAGTTTTGCCTGATACTTACTTGTTTAGTATTTCTCTTGCACAATGTTGTATGGCTATTAGTTTATCCTGGAACACTGTTGCATCGGATACCCTTATTTTAGTCCTTTTCAAGACTCTGATAAGCGCACGGTTGGATAAATTAGGGCGCATTTATTTGTATTATTTTTTTGGTTACTATTTTAAACTTAAATATATGTAATTTAACTGTCGGGTTGCTTGTTTTAGGCGAGTCCCACATTTTGTAAAATACCTACCTACCTACCTACCTACCTACCTACCTACCGAAATAATACTCAATAAATACTGTAACGTGATACTTGATATTTTATCTATTTGTTATAATGTGTTTAAGCTCAATTGATTTTGGGCGTGGGTTAGGTTATTAAATAACTCGAATAACTTTGAAAAAGAAGTTGGGTACCACTATATTTAAAACTTACCAAGTATACTTGACTTTAGATTAGAGATAAAAATATAGAAAATCACTAACCAATAACAAATTATATTTTAACCAACTTTTAGATAAGGTAGTAGCAAATTCTAATTCACATAGTTTTACTAAATTCAAATTCAAGGTGATTTATTTAAAAGCACTTATATGTTCTTAAAACGAAGTAATATAAGGAATGTTTATTTGCATGGTATTCTTCAGGCAACTTCAAAGGGATTCGGTATCCTTATTCTTAATTCTGAAACTTGAATGATATTTGATATTCTAACTTAAACTTGAACGTGTAAATCTTCTATAGATGAACCAAACCACGGTCTTCAGATTGTACCAAACTTCTAGGTATAAAAACCATAAAACTTCTTGATAGGAATTCAAAACGTCTAGATATAAATCCACATAAACTGTCTAGATATAAAACGAAATAAACCGTATAGATAGAGCCATGCTAAAAAGAAAGGCGAATGTTATAACAGGAAATAGGAACTTTGAACAGGATTTAGATAAAATACTTTAATTATTAAATGAACAATTTAAAACTATTAAATGAATAATTTCACATAGACTAAAATTAATATGAAAAGGAAAAATCTTATTTGATACATTTAAACATAGTAAAGCATAATATCTTATTCCAAAAAAAAAATATATAAATTTATATAAAACGTGTTATCCATTGTTGAGGTTACGTTCAAAATTTGACATTTTATTTAAGAAATTCTTGTACAAAATATATATTTTCAACAATATATCAGTATTAAAACTTACCTTATAAAATCAGACGGAATTTATGATAGATAAAAATTATTTAGTAAATCGGATGACCAAGATATATTAAAATTCAAATCAACTTGTTTCGTTGACAAATTCAAATCAAATGAAATACGAAATTTTGACACAAGGCATAAATGACATTTGAGTAGAGGTGATTATGTTGAAATAACGAATAACTGTTCCAACCGTTACAATACATATTCAAAAAAATATATTTTTAAATGATGATTTTATGTACCCCTTAAATAATAATATAGGCACCCACACCTAAAATTTCTTGATCTGACATATTTATTACTCCGAGGCGATTTCGATTCGACTATAAATGAAAATTCAAGCATTTTCTCTCAGTCCGTATAATAAAAGATCTTGTTATATCATGTAATTATTAATTAATACCTTCATAGTTTTTCATCATATTTCAATTAAAAAACTTTTTCAAATTTTAATTAATTTTAGCCAAAAATAAATATTATTTTAATATATATTTTATTTTCGAAAATAATTTATATTTTATAAATTACCAATTTTAACGATATGCTTTATTATACAAAGTGTTTATGTTCTATAGGAATCCGTTATAAAAGAAAGGCGTGTCCCACTCAAAATAAAAAAGTTGACACCTACTTTCGGTAAAAGCGAAAATGACAGAACTATCAAAATATTTTACATGTTTACTACTCTTACTAATTTTTAAGAAAATCAGTCCATTAGTTTTTAAGAGTGCCCCTCGTCGCTGGACACCTTATATATCTTGGTTCTTATTTTTTATATTAGAGCAACCCGGTGTCTCTGTATGTATTAACTGATCTAATAAAAAATACTTACTTAATACAATATCAGAAAATGCTACCGCACCAAGAGAAAATTATAAAAAATATCATTCGCGTACGTCACCTGCCCCAAATGGCACTGAATACTACATTAGTTATTGTGTCCCCATAACTGTATGCGTATTGGGATTCGCTTACACACAAATTTATGAAACCAATATTTATTGAAATATATTTATTTTTTGTAGGGGGCGCCACTTTCTAGTACAACAACTAGTCCCCACTTCAATACCGAAGTCAAAAAATATACACACCTGATATTTTACCTAGTTGTGGGGCCAGTAACTTATTTAACAATTTTGGTAAAAGTAATAACTCTAGATTAGTTAAAATTAAAAGTGCCACGAACAAATTTTTTTGCGATTTTTTTTATGTAGCAATGATCATTAAAAGAAAACAAACAACGAAGATAAAGCCAAAAAAAGTTGTGGGGACAAGTGTGTATGTCCCCACAACATTAAATGTCCCCACAACTTTTACTGTCCCCACAGTCCTGGTTTTATATCAGGCGAAAATCTCACAAGTACGGTAAAACATACGCACACACACACACACACACACACACACACACACACACACACACACACACACACACACACACACACACACACACACACACACACACACACACACATACACACCGGGAAATCATTGTGCGGCCACATGACACTGACGTGAATTATGGGGACAATGAAATTTCTGCATGTACTTTATGTAGAATCTTTTAATCTATTTATAGCTATTGAAATTATTTAGATACACTCCTTCTTTTGCCATTTTTTATGCTAACAGACTTAGGGGGTCAGTCCTCTTAAAGATAGATATGGTTATATATTACGGTATAATGTCTAATGTGGCCATACACACTCCCTTACACACTTTTTTGTCAAGGTCGCACTTTTTATAGGAAATTAAGTTATTACCAACATAATGGGGTCATACACACACATGGTTGTCACATCATTTGAAAACTCGTTAAGAATAGGGTAAATTTCGCAACTACGTTTACTGGGAAGAACAATAATTAAGTGTTTATATAAATTATTAGACTTCATATAGATTAACAGTTTTGAAATAATACTCTTGAAACATTAAAGCGATGCCTTTTTTATTTTAAAATATGTTATGAATATATACATTTTTGACGATTTTATTAGATATGATATGTCAGTTCACGTTTTTTATTTATTTTTATATACCAAATTAGAAAGTTAAAGTTTTTCCAACAAAGGATAATATGTAGGATTAGATTAGATTAGATTAGATTAGGAGTTGGACGTTATTTGTCCTTGTCCACCGCGACCTTTTCAGATCTATTGTGGGACTCCGTTTGTTTTAGAGTATGTCGTCTAGCCTGGTCTTTTTTATTAGACTTAGTAGCTTTGACAGTGGCTCCCGCATGTAGTTGCATGCAATTGGCTTTTCTTCGCCCAATGTTAGAAACCTCATTCCAGCCAAGCCTTCACATTGGCACAGGACGTGGAATGATGTTTCCTCTTATTCTTCACAGAACCTGCACAAAGTTGCTTCTTCTGCTGGATTTATGACACTCATGTGCCTTTTGAGGCGACAGTGTCCAGTAAGAAGGCCTACTGTTATCCTAACGATTTGACGTTTTTGATCCAGTAGGTCTTTCGTAAACTTGGCCGATGGTTCCTTGATGAACTGTTTGGCCTGTCTCAGTCTTGGATAGTTGTTCCACCATTCCTGAGACTCTTTTTGCATCCATTGTTTAATGGATGCCTTGCACAATGCCTTAGCGACTCCACAAAAGGGTTCAGGGCCTGTCATGGCCTTATCTGACCCTTCTCGGGATAATTCATCGGCCTTTTCGTTGCCCTGATATCCCTCATGGCCTGGAACCCAGGCTAAGGTCACCTATGTAGGATAGAACTGGGTTTAATTAACTAGACAAAAAAAATCTGATGTGTCCAACACATGACTTTCCTATTTAGTTATTATAGGCTTTTTCCAGTTATTTTTTACATCCTATTGCAGCACCTCTAAAAATGTTTAGAGGATAAACTAAATATATACATTTTCCACATACATCTAACTCGAAAAATTTTTCTATAGATATTCATTGAAAACGAAAATACTGAAAATTTTAAATTTAGCACTTTTCCTCCAATTTTTTCATTACGGTCCATTTTAGAAAAATCATGAAAAAACAAAAATTATAGAGATCGATATCGCAAACAACTTTTAGTTTAACAATTTTCTTAAAAATCAGAATTTTGCACATTTTGTCAAATTTCTCGAATACGGACCATTTCAGGAAAATTTTACATAAGGTAAAAATTATAGATAATAATATTAGAAGTAACTTTTACTTGAACAATTATCTTCTCTAAACATAAATAACAGATATATTCCATAAAATATAAAAACGGCCTCCCATAAAGTATCCCCCCAGATGTTTCGACTTTGTCCAAAATGTAATCAGTTTACGTCAGGCCGAAATAAAACTTAAGTTTAAATTTAATGTTTTTTCCCTGATCCGTTTTTGAGTTTTCTTCAAAATTCAACACATTTTCTGAAATATCTCGACGGTCCATTTAAGAGAAATTATGTATAGGATTAAATTTATAGAGAATTATATTACAAACAATTTTTATTTGAACAATTTTTATAAAAAATTATTTTTTTACATTTTGTCAAATTTCTCGATTACGGACCATTTTAGGAAAATTCTTCTCCAAACGTAAATAACAGATATATTTTATAAAATATAAAAATGACCACAAATAAAGTACCCCCCCCAGATGTTCCGACTTTGTCCAAAATCTAATCAGTTCATTGGACGCCGGAATAAAGCTTAAGTTTAAAATTTGGTGTTTTTCTCTGTATCGGTTCATGAGTTATGGTGGATACAGACACACACACTCACAGACACACACACAGACATCATCCCGAAAATAGTCAAAACGGATTCAGGGGAGCTCAAAACGTAAAAATCCGTCGAAAACTGGAGGTCGAAAAAAATCTTGATTCCTATACTTTCCTTATCTGTATACAGATAGGAAATTAAAAATATAAGTCATTTGAAAATTTTAATGTCCGAAATTTCAAACATAGCTGAATTTGAGATGTATGTTTAACTTCAAGGCAAGGGCCCAGCTTAATCAAGTTGACAACTAATTGTCTATCGAAATCCGAAGTCAACAGGGTCCAGCGAGGTTAGTAGTTGGATGCATGATCAGGTCGTTCATACTATATGGGGAAAACTGTAGCTCGTATAATTACAGCGTAGTAGAGTAGTTGCGTAATAGCCACAGCTCGTAGGTACTACATCATTTAGTACGAGGAATAGTGAGGATATGCTGTTCTTCGGAAGGGGCATAAAGCCGATGGTCCTGAGTACATGGATGTTGAGTTTGTTAAAGTTACCTATTTCTGATGGTTGCGACATCAGAGAGTTCCTCAAAATTCCCAGTTAGGAGTAGCGTACTCCCGGCGTCGTTGATTAGCCCTGGTAGCAAATATAGACCAATGTTTTTTTTTTTTTATTTTGAAACATGCTTCAATTGTAGTTTCTGCAACAAGGGTGGATATGATGGTCATTATCGCACGTGAACGAAATTTGAGCACGAAACTTTTTTTATATAGGATCTGTGATCGATCGGTATAACTTTTGTTTTCAACAGGGTGGGCCAGGGTTCGATTCTGCCCCATAACTTTTTTTTATTTCGTGATATTCTCTAAATTCTCAAAATTCTCAAAACTCGACGTATTGCCTAACAAAACGTCAGGCAATACGTCTCGTATAATCGAGAATTTTCAGTTTTCTAGTTGTATAATGTATGACAATTAGTTTGACAGATTTGACAGATTTCATTATCATGCAGTTTACTTACAAGTAAAATGGTTATGAAATATAATAGTTCAGTTGAACACAACGGCATACATTTTCGTTTTGTATTCTGTGCGTAGATTAGCTAATTACTATGTGGTTGTAGAAAAACGTATGTATTTTGCAATATTAAAATTTTTATGTCCGACATTTTAAAGAGCTGAACTTTAGATATTTATGTTTAATTTCACTTGTTCTTCTTTTTTCTTTGTCAGTACTACGATTACCTACAAGATGTTGATTAATTAAAATGAACACAACTTTGGAAAGTTCCATTTACAATATAATTAATTATTATATATTAATAATATATATAGATCAACTTATACTCCGGAGTTTGATATCTCTGTTTTGATACGAAAAAAGTTTTAAATACAAATTATAGATACAGCCCAGCTCCGCATTTTAAAATTATTTCGTAATGTACAGGATATTTCATAAAGTCACAGAAATTATGTTTTTTTACTAGAACACCCTATATGTTATCTTGAATTTTAATCATTTTCTCCATTCCGGCAATATAGGGTTTTATCAGGTTCTACAGGGTACTTTTAAAGAAATGGCCACTTGTATGTGAAAATCCTAATGAAATCGTCACGCTATATTATTTAGAATCAACAATTGAGGGTTAATATCTCAAGTCCAGAATAATTTAGTAGTAGTCTAGTTTTGTTGCAACTCATCATGTTTTTGATATCTTTTATTTTATATACAGGGTCATCCAAAACTCACGACCATGATTTTCTCAGTTATTTCAAATTGAATCTAATATCATTTTCATAAACTTCTTACAAAATACTTTTACTTTTGTAAAGTATTCCCTATAACTAAATATTACAGTCGTAGAGTTTTTTCTATTTTCAACAATAAAACGATATAGGTGGCAGTACCCAAGAATAAGGTAACTAGATTATTTAAATAATGCAACAGCTGGGGGTGATGTATTATTTAAAAGAATAAATCAATTCTAATTTACCTGAAAATGAATGAAACATGTAATATTTTTAAAATACAGAATTAGTCGAAACCTAACAAGTTTCAATTTTATTATATTTAGTTAATTATTGTCTATTTCTGATTTTTATAACTTGCAGTTGGGACACCGCATCAGCTTTATTTTATTATAGTCTACTTTCAGTTTTCCATTGTAAACAGGATCGCCTTCGGTCGGGAACAAGAAACTATGAACAAAACCTATTACCCACATTGTGGGGTCTTCGAAAACACACCGAAGCGGGTATCTTTTTCATTCGACCTACCTGATTGGTGTTCTTTTACATCTCTTATTGCGTGGTTTTTGGTGAAAACAAAAATTGTCTATTGGTTATGGTTTCTGAGAAGCAATTTTTTTTTGTGAAATGCTTATGCGCGTCGGCCGCAACCTTTTTCCATCGCGCATCGTTCGTCGAAGGTCAGTGTGTGAATTAAAAGCACATTAAGTACCCTGAAAATGTTGGCCAGAATTTAATTAATTTTGGCTATATATTTTTCAACATTTTGTATGTTAGGTCATTATTTACAGGTGATTTAAATAAATTACGCGCTCGTCTATTTCATACCTGTAAATCTAATATAAGGAATTTGCCGCCTACTAAGGATGAATTTCATTAGCATATAATAAGAGCTGCGTATCAATTGATTGTCTTGAAGAGCAATATTTTAATAAACCCAGAAATTCTCATCCCCGTTGAAAGAAAATAATTTACTTGATCCAAAATTGACCACAATAAGTGTTCGTCCCGATGTACAATTCGAAAATGTGTGCTGCAAATGCAAACTTCAAAAATGTACTAGAAATTGTATAGTTGTTTAAAAGCAGGGCTGGATTTTATAATAGGTTGTTATTGCGAGGGTGGGTGTTCTTTAAACTAAAATTTAGTTAGTTAAGTTACCCATATAGGGTTTATACATTTTTTATCATTATATAGTTTATAACGTAAGTACTCCGAAGTATTATTATTATTATTATTTTTGTGTCCCTCGATATAAGGGAAGTATTGTAATCGTGAAAAATGCACTATCCAAGATTTCAGATTTTCACGTTTCAGGGTCCCTAGATTGCGAAAAATATGTTTCCCCATTCCGTCGGTCGGTCTGTCTATCTGTCGTCTGTCTGTTGGCGCGATAGCTCAAAAACGGCTTAATAGAAAAACTTCAAATTTTGTATACCGGTATGGTTACTTTTTGTCTCAAAACTGGTTATACTTTCTGTCAGTTATATGCAGGGGGAGCAAAGTCGACAGATTTCGACTAAAACTGGTTTGTTGAGTATTTTAAGAGTCAAAGAAACAGATTATAACAAAAAATTATATTTAATCGAAAAAGGGCTCCTTTGAATGGAAATAATAAAAAACATTCATTTAGTTTATGTAACTAGACCATGTTAAAAGCAGCTAATCAGCTCCTTGTTTTAACAATTTCTATATCGAGGGAAGTTCTGGGTAAAAAATTTTACCGATATTCTTGTAGTTGTTTTTAGTATATACAAATGTGTAGTGTTGATATAAATTATTAGGCTAAATAAATATTAATTTAAACCCTGATGGTTATTTTTTACCGATGTTTAGGTCTAAGTCATATTGAAAAACGGCATCACAATCGCGAATTTAACACCAAAAATTGTTTTTTTACGATAAATCAAAATAATCGAAAAATATATTTTTATTCTGTTTTGTAATTGCTAATTTAACGGAGCCTTCTGAATTTGCATCCGCAGGGTCATTCCCCACATAGTACATATTTTTTTAGAAGTATATCTTCGAGTGCACAGTTCGATGTTTTAGAAGCGTCTTTTCGACTCTCTGTTCCCTGTATAATAAATAAAAGTATCTGGGCCGACGCGTACATTATTCAAATACGCAAGACACTTATTCAATATTCAATAGTTACAAGCAACTACAGAAGCGGCAACATCGCGCTGTACCATATAATAAAATAACATATTTAAAACTTTTAAATATTTGCACTTGTCCCGTAAGGTAGGTTATAATCCGTGTAAAATAGTTCGCCGAATGAAGAGGTTAAAGAGGGCAGCACTTGCTGATCAACTACTTTGTCCACACAATGTTTGCTCTCGTCTCATCGATTAGCACACATTTTGGCACAACCTATAACATCACTTTTGGGGACAATGTATTAAAGTAGGTACCATTCGAATCAGCATAACGTGTAGAATGCGTTAAAGCTGCTTTTAACTTGTGGGGTCCCAAAAATGGCCACACAATTCAGGATGGCCACACTACTATAGTATCAATTATGCGCATGGCCACACAGTGATTTCCCGACAAACCCACACACACACACACACACACACACACACACACACACACACACACACACACACACACACACACACACACACACACACACACACACACACACACACACACACACACACACACACACACACACACACACACACACACACACACACACACACACACACACACACACACACACACACACACACACACACACACACACACACACACACACACACACACACACACACACACACACACACACACACACACACACACACACACACACACACACACACACACACACACACACACACACACACACACACACACACACACACACACACACACACACACACACACACACACACACACACACACACACACACACACACACACACACACACACACACACACACACACACACACACACACACACACACACACACACACACACACACACACACACACACACACACACACACACACACACACACACACACACACACACACACACACACACACACACACACACACACACACACACACACACACACACACACACACACACACACACACACACACACACACACACACACACACACACACACACACACACACACACACACACACACACACACACACACACACACACACACACACACACACACACACACACACACACACACACACACACACACACACACACACACACACACACACACACACACACACACACACACACACACAGACATCATCGCGAAAAGAGTCAAAACGGATTCAGGGGACCTCAAAACGTAAAAATCCGTCGAAAACTCGAGGTCGAAAAAAATCATGATTCCTATACTTTCCTTATATCTGTATACAGATAGGAAAGTAAAAATTATGCTTGCTCTATAAAGCTGTAGAAACAAATCTAATCATTTCAATTCTCAAATACTTAAATCGGAAAAGATTTAGTAAGGTTTTGTTATATTTTGTCAAATAGTGCAGCAATATGAAACTATTATACAACAAACCATGATGAACTTGTTTTGTAGAAATGAGTAATACAACTTATTTATTGTATTACAGCTGTTTTTACTACAATAATATTTTATAATTATGATTCAGTCTTAAAATAACTTTCTAATACCTCTGAATAGCCGCCATATTTAACAGAAACCTAAGACAGTTTTAAAGCTAAATCTACTGTCGGTTTTACTAGTATTTAAGACAAAACCAATGTTAATTCTAGATTTTAATCATTAGTAATATTAGCATAATCATATTACTAAAAAAAATCAAATTGCATAAATTTAATTTTTGTTTCACACTGAAAAAGTATTAGAAATATGAATCAAACTCGAGGCGCTTAAAAATTTAGTATTGTATGTGCTATATAATTAACAGTAATTCTTGCTGCGCATCCAAAAACTACTTTATTGTAGGTCATACATTATGTCTAAACCGCGTTATAGATAATAAAATTACATTTCGAAATGATGTGCATAATGTGCATAATGTGCATACAAGGTTTAGAGGGCATATATCTCCACCTCTCCATCGTACCTCCAAATTTCAAGGTTCATTCTCTTATATGATATTTAAACTATATAACCTGGTTCCTCCTAAACTCAAACATCTTTCGACAAATATGTTTAAGCAAAAGTATAAACATCTCTTGATGTCAGAAAATATCTAGTCAAAACAACCATTAGATATTATAATAAAATGTAATATTACATTTATAAAATGTGTATTTATATTTTTGTCTCGATTGTGCCACACTTTATTCGTTGTATTTTATTATTTTAATATTTTTTTTTTCTTTATTAGGGATAGCAATTAATATCAGCTATGCTGTCTGCTATTCCCTTTTTGTAGTATTATACTATTTTGTTCGATAAAATTTATGTATTTAATGCAAATTTACCTGTAATACTGCAAATAAATTATTATTATTATATCTCTTAAGTAGATACTGCCATTTTACTAATATCGCATTGAATTTACTTTTATGACAAATATAGAATTAATTTGTTTTCACCAGATATATTTAAAAAACTAAAATGTTACTGATTTTGATATGCAACCTTACCTCAAAATTGAAAATTTATAAAACAGTTATAAAAGTTTAAAAAAAACATTTGTTTAAAATCTGTGTAAATGTGTAGTAACTGTTCGGTAAATGCATTCAACAAATCTTATAGAATTTACAAGAGAACCAAATAGTTCTGTAATACTGCGCCCATTTTGTGTTTATTACTGTTGAAAGAATGTTCCGGAAATGTTCTTAGCTAATATTTTATTTTATAAATTTTGTTCTGTAAACATTTTTTCAGCTTTTATAAAATATCAAATTGTCGGTGTTCTCGAATTGAGGACCACTACCTGCACAGACCAAATAAGTGCACCGAATTGCGGACCGTACTAAGGATTAGGGATTAAGGTGGTAATGAGGGTTCATTGCGTTAACTAGATTACTGAGAGAGATTTTTGTACCTGGAAATATGACACGAATTGATGAACAAACTTCTCAATAATTGAAGTATCTTATCACTATACCCATTTATAATATTAATATTTGTCTTCTGATGGATTTGCAAAATTTGAAGAAAAGTACGAATTCAGATAAAAATAGATATTTATTGCACAATTTACAATTTATAATTAATTTTTTAAACATATACATATTATTTACATTTAATACACTTTATGATAATTTGATGCGAATTTTACAAAATCTATTCGTTTTATAGAACCATTTTTATATTCTAACATTTTTGAAGTTAACATATTTAATCTTCGTCTAACAATTTTGTTGTTACATTTAACAGACTCCTTAAGGCTGTTAATACGAATATAAGTATCTGTTTGAAAATTGTTCAAAACATTTACAAATAAATACAATGAAGGGTGCATTGAATAGAAATTTGAATTAAATCTAGAATGAAAGGACTCGCATGCATTGGTAGAATTTTCTGTAGTTACAACAGCTTCAGCCCAAATTGTTGGTGGAAATAAAGAATTTTCTTCAATATAATTCTTTACTAAATAGTCAGCTAAATTTACCACAGCTTTATGCATATGATCGGGCTGAAATTCAGCCAAATCCAAAGCAAAACATTCTCCAACTTCTTCGGGTTTTAAAAAAGACAATCCAAAAAGATACCTCATCCATTTTCCAGTTGCACTTTTTTCATCTTGGTATTCTTTAGCCAATCCCAAACTCTGTATTTTTCTGTACCAAGCTTGGCCAAGATGAAACCTACATCCAATGATCTTTGTGGTGGGCCATTGCGCAGAAATTGCTTTGTGAATAGCTAGTTCATAATCAGCTACAATAATTTTTGGAACAAATATTAAATTAGCATTACAACACTTTTCTTTAAGAATAACGAAAAGTCTTTCGTATGTTAAACGAAGTTTATTCGGTAATAAACAGAAAGCTACTGGTATATAATGGCCGTTTTCTACGATATGAAGTGTGAACAACTGTAAAAAATGTTTCGTACAATATCGAAATGTTCCATCAAGATACACTTTGTCACTACTACACAAAAATTTTAAATTAGTATAGCACGAAAATACTACAATATTGTTAATATTATCAGTGGCCAAGAGAAATGGTTCATTTTTAATTGTTGTCAAATTTAATGTTGGTAAAATATCGAAAACATCTGATACATTGCTTGGTAAACGTGCTTGGACTTGACGTCTTTTGTAATACATATTATTTCTTATGTATGTAATGTCTTTTCTTGTCAAAGCGTCCATTGTATCACTGTTTTCCCTTAAAACAGAGTGTATGATTTTCGATGGCCGTTCTGTGATATCCTCTACAGCTTTCCGTTTGCTTGCTACACTCAAAATTTGTCTATTTAATTTCTTTATGTCATTTTCATGATTGTGCACTGTTTCTTTTCGAGAAATTATATTATCTGAACCTAGCGTAAATACTTTTGCGTTACATTTACTTACAGTACAAGTCCAAAACTTTTCACCACTTTTAAGAACCTTTTTTTCACGAAACTTATAATCATCCCACACAAGTAACGACTTTCCCTTTTCACTTAAGATCATTTTAATTTCACTCATTTTTACAAGACTGCTCAAAATGAACTAAACACAAAACACTCACTTCAAATATATATTAGAATTTCGAAAGTAAAGTAATAAAATGCTCGTTAACGCAATGAATCATCATTACAACCTTAATCCCTAATCCGCAATTCGGTGCACTTACTATAATTATTTCTCAGAAGCCTGGTCCTCAATTCGTGTCATATTTTCAGGTACAAAAATAAACCCTTCTTAATATTTTCATTTTGGTTCTCAATTCGTGTCTGCCCCAAATTGTTACTTGGGAATAACATAATCTTTGATTACAACTTTGAAAGTCATACGCCACTGCATTTTCAACCCCTAGTTCCATGAATATATGGATGATTCGAAAACTGAATTACAGTAATATCAGCGAGGGAAGCATGATGGCCGTTATGTCATTCGCACGAGTATTATTCGCGCCCACGTGATTTTGCTACTTTTATGGAAATGCGGCTTTAAAGTTTCATTATTTGATCTCTGGCTTGTATCTTAAATGTTAAAACGGTGGGTGAAGTAGTGACATGAATTGGTGATGAGTTGCGGTTATGGTAATGCGAATCTAGGGTAAGTTTTTGCGTTGAGATATTTTGAATGAGTATTGTTTCTTTTTTAACGGTGAGCTGTGCTATGAAATAAAAAGGAAAATTACACACTATAAATCTACAAAGCTGGAAAACATATTTTACCAAATATGTTTAACTGAATGGAACGACAATCTCTATTGATGAAAGTAAACCAAATTAAATTCGCGCAATACGTCACAGGAATGAGACTGCACACAAAGTGTATTTGAAGATCCGTTTTTTACGTGCACATTTTACCTTGGCCATATTTTCCCAATAAAAGAGACGGATAATATATAAAATCTTTAAATTTTGCAATAGGTGCCTTATATAGACCGCGCGACAGAAATGTTAATGCTTTTGTAAGTGATTGTGACAATATTTTTTCTTTCTTGTGTCCCTTATTTAATGAAATTATCTGTGTGGGCGATTTTAACTCAAATTTTTTTGACCTAAATAATCCTGTAAACTCTTGTTTAGAGTCATACAATCTAAAACAAATTATTACTGAGCCAACTAGAATAACACTACATACACGTAAACTTATTGATCCTATTTTCGTTTCTTGTACAGAATTAGTATCTTCTTGTGGAACGTTACCAACTAACCATATATCTGACCATTCTTTAACTTATTGTGAATTAAACGTTGTAAAACCAAAAATCAAGCCTAAATTACTTGACATAAGATCTTTTAGAAACTTTAATCCAAATGAATTTATTGAAGATTTAGAAAAAATGCCATGGCACAAGTTTTTAAGGGAAGATGATATAGACAGAAAGATTGACTTGTTTAATCAATTTATCTTATCGGTGTTCGATGTTCATGCCCCTAGAAGAACTGTTAAAGTAAGTAAGCCTAAAGCTCCTTGGCTGACCACAAATTTGAAATGTATTATGAAACAAAGGGATAGAGCTCTTCAAAAATTTAAACAATCCCGCTCAGCAGCACACTGGGAAGATTATAAACAGCTTCGTAATTTTGCTTTAAGTTGTATTCGTAGGGAGAAAAAGGCGTATTTAGACATGTTAGCTAAAGATCACAAAAATCCAAAAAAGCTCTGGTCTACTTTAACCGATTTTAATGTAAAAATTGCAAAATCATGTGATTTACCTAATAATTTAGCTGATCCCGAAAAAATTAATAATAACTTTTGTAAATTCTTACAGTGTGTATCTGGGGATTGTCTAAACCAAATTGACTTCTATAACAACAATATTAATGATTTAAATAATTTTTTTACATTAAAACTTGCCACATTAGAAGAGGTAAGTAATATTATTAAGGAATTGCGGTCTAATGCTTACGGCGTTGATAATATATCGGCTTCAATGCTTAAACTTTGTACGCCATTTATTATCAAATACATTACCCACATTATTAACTGTTGCATAGAAAAAAGTTATTTTCCATATTTGTGGCGGACTGCCATTGGCAGGCCACTACCTAAAAAATCTAATCCACAAACTTTTTCTGATCTTAGAATCATAAGTATCTTACCAACTATATCCAAGGTATTTGAAAAAGTATTATACAAACAAATATACGAGTATGCTTGTGAGGCACATATACTTCCTAATACCCAATGCGGTTTTAGGAAAGGCTATTCCACATCCACAGCACTAACTACTGTAACGAGTGATATAATTGATGCTTACGATAAAGGAGACATTACTGTACTTACACTTTTAGATTTTTCTAAAGCGTTTGACACCATCGATCACAGGTTGATGGTATCAAAATTGAAATATTATGGTTTTCATTATGCAGCAGTTGCGTTGATAAAATCATATTTAGGCAACAGGTCTCAACGTGTATGTTACAATAATACATTTTCGAATTCTATGAATATTTTATGTGGTGTTCCCCAAGGCAGTGTCCTGGGACCGCTCCTTTTCTTAATCTATACTTCTTGCATTATCAAATCCATAAAAAATTGTAAAGTCCAAGCCTACGCTGACGATACACAATTATATTACAGTTTTAAAAACGACCATTCATTAACTGCTAATCAACTTATTAATGAAGATCTTAAACTTATTTATGAACTTTCTTTTCAACATAATTTAAAACTAAATCCATCGAAATCTTGTGTTCTGTTTTTTGGTTCAAAAAATAAAAAGGAACTTGTTAAAAATCAATTTAATATTAATATTAATAACACCAAGTTGCCAATTGTTGAATCAGCTAGAAATCTTGGTATATATTTAGATACAGATTTAAGATTTAGAGAACATGTAGGTAAAATTACCCGTTCAGCTTATCTTTCTTTAAAATTACTTTACTCCAGCAGGCATATTCTTAATCATAATCTACGTATAAAACTCAGTGAAACTCTCGTCTTGTCCAAACTAAGCTACTGCGATTTTATCTATGGACCCTGCCTAGACTTGAACACTCAGTATAGAATTCAAAAAATTCAAAATTCGTTCACAAAATTAATATTTAATCTTCGTAAATATGATCATGTTACTCTTAAAATACGAGAATTAAATTGGCTTAATATGAAGGAACGCAGGACACTCCATTTAGGTAACTATTTTCATAAATTAATAAAATGCATTGACAGCTCTTCCCCACTAATTAAAAAGTTTATAACTCGTAAAACAATTCATGATCGAAACCTCCGCGACGTCACAACTTACACAATACCCCGTCATCGAACAGCCTTATTTAAAAGAAGTTTTGTATATAATTCTATTAAATTGTACAACTCTCTTCCTTTAGAATTAAAAAAATTAAACATAAATTTATTCAAAAAATACTTTAAAAAATATTACGTTCAAAATTTTGTTTGAGCTTAGATTTAATTGACCTTTTTAGTTTTTTACTTTTGATTATATATACTATTTTTTAGCTTTATATAGAAAAAATAAATAAAAAAAAAACAAAAATTAATTATTGGAATTTTTGCTCCATTGCAAATATATTTTTTTTGTTTGTTTTTATTTGTTTTTATTTGTTTTTATTTTTATACATTGGTGTTTTAGTGGTTAAGTAGGAGTAGCTATTACAGCTAGACTTCGCCACTATAGCATCACTATTCTTTTTTTTATATTCCCTTGTAAAAAAAAACTTTGTAATCATATATACATTATTTTCCCTTAATAAAGACGATTTATTATTATTATAAATATTTATTCAGTGAATAAGAGATCACAATATTATTATTGGTTTTCTATCCATCTGCGTTGCTAAATCTAAAAATAATAAACGATTATTATACAGGGTGTCCCAAATTGTTTTACCCGTGCTGTAACTTCTAAACCATGCTATATAATTGAACCGGACAAAAGTCATCCATTATAGTTGGCGGTGTACTTTAAAACAAATAAAAATTTGATGAACCACACTCAAAAACTACCCCACTGGAACAACCCCCTCAAATATTATTAACGACACCCTAATTTTTTTTCTGCTCATTTTTGTATTCGTTACTTTTCTCTGTACAACTGTTTTTAAAATTTTGAAATCGCTCCATAAATAACTGAGATTCGTTATTTTTTTCATCTTCATCAAGTTGCTTGCTGTCAAATTCATGGTAAGTTTTTTAGCGCATTATAAACAATACTATATCAATCTGTCTCCTGTCAAACAGAAGTGCACTCGATAAAGTTAGCAGTTTTTACTTAATAGAGTTTGCAATAATTTAGAGTTTGTCAAGTCCTAACAAATTATTTCAAAATGTGTACTGTTCCAACGAGTACACTGGTATGCTAATTATTTACGGCGAATGTCGCAAGAATTCAAGACAAGCTAGACAATTATACTATAAACGTTTTCCGAATAGAGTAATTCCCTCAGTTAGAACATTTTCCAATTTAGAAAGAAGTCTTAGGCAAGGACATTTTCTTGACGGTAAACATCATGAATCATCATGAATGATCAGAAATGAAGAAAATGTTATACACGTTTTGGCTTACATTCATGTAAATCCACATGTTTCTATCAGAGATTTGGCACTCGAAATTGGAATAAGCAAAAGTAGCATCCAAAGAATATTAAAAGACAATAAATATCATCGTTATAAAATACGGGCGGCTCGAGTTCCCGTCAGCATAAAACCTTTTACCTGCGTTTCAACTTTTGTCTCTTAATACTGCACACGAGTTCCCGGCAGGGTTCAAATTTATCCTTAATCCTTAACTCGAATTCCCGTTAGCGGTTAGTAATAATTAAAACTACATAATTTTTGAAGTTGCATCATATTTATTTATTTAAATGTACACTAAATTTATATGCCACACATTTTAAAAAATCATAGCGGCTAATCTCTTTACACTGATATTATGAAATTTTGGCAGTAATGAAATTTTGGCTTTTTAAAACGTCTTCTTTTATTAATCGTTTTTCTTTTTTATTGCTACTATTTATTTTAATATAAGTATCTGTTTGGATTCTTTTCAACGCCTCAAGAAACACGTGTATATTTGGATGATAAGCCACACAATAATGTTTAAATTTCGAATGAAAACTTTCACAACAGTTCGTAGTTCTAGTAATGTCTGCAGAACATTCTGCCCAAATATTAGGGGGAAAACTTGAATCTTGACTTATATAATTTTCGGTTAAATAGTCCGCGAATTGAACCACTTTTTCATTTTGAGGCATATCTTCTGCAAAATTAAAAGCAAATGCATCTCCTACTTCATCTGGATGTAAAAATGTAAGTCCAAATATATGGTGTAACGTGTAACCATTTTCCTACCTCACAGACAGGATTGCGATGTTCTTTTGATAGGCCAAGTTGAAGTATTTTTCTATACCTATAAGAAAAATTATTTTGTTGGTACACATGGTACTTTTCCTCAAAGACCTTTCTATTTTTTATATAATTTATTTAGTTTTACTATTTAAAACCTCTATTAACTTTATCCAATGAGTATTGTAGAGGCCTCGTATAGTATTATTATGAAGAAAAAACTATTTCTACTATTATACTCTACCCATTTAACGTACACCAATGGATTTTGTGTGACAAAATACACTCTTTATTATATTTATATCCAAAATTTTATTTAAATCTGTTTGTTTATTTACTTGAAGATTAATTTTATGATTTACATAAAAAATATTTCTTAGTAAGTACATCTTAAAAATATCCTACAAGATCATCGGTTAGAGTAATCAAATCGCAAATTGATGGCTCATCCAATGTATTAAGTTTTAATTAAGTTTACAAACAAAAGAATCAAATTTATTTATTTTGAATATTTCAATATTTCAACTTTGTTTAAAAATACCGATTAGCTTTATTATAACAACCTTTCTAATAAAAATAAGCGTGTGCAAAGAGTAATAATGTCAAACTGACAATTCACGGAAAACATCAACTTTCGAGTTAGAATTGAATGTGGAAAAGTCTACTTTGGATAGTAATCGTAGAAAAAAAAATCTTTTTCTACACCCGTATTATAATAATGCACTTATATGCCCATAATCCGTTTCATAATGATACCCATTATGATACAGATTTTTCATTACGATACAGATTTTTCATTACGATACAGATTTTTCATTACGATACAGATTTTTAATCAATAGAAACCTACAATTTTTCAATCAAGCATGCTGTTTGACGTTTGTCCTAGGTTCCTATGTATTTGTTTTAGTTGTCAAAACGTATTAAATTTTGGTAGATAACTAAACTAAAATGTCTGATATCAGCGATATAGAAGACTCCTCCACACATATCGGAGAAAGCAGAAAATACAGTACAAAATATTTTGCCGCAAAAATCTAGGGAAATACCAATACCCGAAGTAATACCATTAATTACAATTTTGTAGATTTTTTTATAGAAATACACGAGTAATTATTGTTATTGTGTTCAATACCAATATGAATATAATATTTATAGTTCTTGATTAATTATCGGGTGTAGAAAAAATAGCGTATGCAACTCTCATGTAATGGTTATTAATACACTCGCATAAACCATACGAAACTCGCCTTTGGCTCGTTTCGTATCCCGGTTAATGCTCGTGTATTAATAACCATCATTACATGATCGTTGCATAATATACTATTATAAACATCAGATATTGAAATTTTTCACTCGTATACTAGTTAGTCCAAAAATATGAATATTGAGCAAGAGTACAGTATCTTTGTTTTTGAAAATATCAAAGTTGATAATAATTATTATCACATATACGTAAAATTGTTGACATATAAATTCAGTTTTAATTTATTTGATTTTTTAAATTTGTTTGCTTTAAATTTAATTCTAAACAAAGTTTTTTTACAACTTCAAAAATCAATATACCTACCATACCGTGTATACGACTGAAAAAATATTAATATTTGATGGTTGTATTTTAGGTTTTAGAACATGCAGAGATTTTCATAAAGAATAATTTTTTTATGAAATGTAAGATAAACGTTTTTCCCATTTGTAAAAAACTTTTTGGGGCACCTATGTATCATTGAGGCCTCGTATAATTGAGGAAAAGTAAAAATGGATATTTAAAAAACAATTATTACACTAGAGATTGAAATAAATGTGTTCTTACCAAGCTTGTGCCAAATGGAATCTACATCCTATAATGTTGGTGTGTGAAAAAATGGTTGTAACAGCAGAATGTATTCCTTTTTCGAAATCAACGACTATGGTGTCCAAATTCGCTACATTGATCAATTAAAATTTGAAGCAATTTCACATAAGTTGATCTCATTTTGTTCTTTAATAAACAATATACAACTGGAACATTATGTATCATTTTACATATACATGTAAACAAAATAATTGAAAAAAATATTTTGGACAATTATCGAAAGTTCCATCCATATAAAATTTTGTATGAGCACACATAAATTCTATGTTGCTCTTACAAGAAAAAACAATTATTTCTTCGGTGGGATCGTTGACCAATAAAAATTGTTCGTCCTTAATTGTTTTTATATCTAATAAATTCAAAGTAATTTAAACGTCTGCAGAAGATTTTGGCAATTTGGGGAATAATTTACGTTTTTCTCTTCCAAAGTTATTTCGAATGTATTTCATGTCTTTACTTGTAAGAGTATCCAAACACTGTTTTTGAGAGTTTATTTCCCTGTGGATAATTTTGGCAGGTCTGTCGCACTGGATGTGCTTTTTGCTTTCCTTGGTTACTCACTTTTTGTCTGTTTAATACACCTTGATCTAACATTTCATGCTCATGGTCACCACTTTTCTTTGAAAAAATTATTTTTTTCTTTCATCTCCTAGTGTGTATAATTTTGCACAAGTTTTCGTGACACAACACCAACAAGTTTCATCTGTACTTTTTAAAATACGATATTTGTAAAACTTATAATTTTCTAACAAAATTAAAGGTTTTCCTTTTCCACTTGTTATCACATGAAGATTCATATTAATAAAAATACACAAAGAGACAGTAAAGTAATAGTGAATAATATTGCGAAAAATTCCTAAATATACTTATTGAGGCCTCATCTTAATATATAATCGATTTAATTGTTATTTACTAAGCTATTAAATAATTGAAAGCAAATATATATAATAATTCTTTTAATTGCTGACCTTATCGGGCGCCTGAGGTAGGTACCTACCTACCTAATTAAATTCGTCCCTTACGGGAACTCGAGTAGTGGATTATCTCAAGCTTCAACTGCTTGTCGGGAATTCTAGGAACGGATTATGGTTAAAATTGTACTTGACGGGAATTCGAGTGTCCTCATAAAATACACTTGGTCCAAGGTTTACTCCCTAATGATCTTGAAAGACGCCTAGACTTTCTCGCTAGAATGCAGGTGAAACTAAATGACGATGCCACATTCTTAGATAAAATATTATGGAGCGACGAATCACGTTTCCATAATAATGGTGTATTCGTCATAATTCCAATTACTGGTCCCCAACAAATCCCCACTGGGTAAGAGAAACAAGGTTTCAAAATATTTGGGGCATAAACGTATGGTGTGGTTTGTTCAATGGTAGGATTATAGGTCTTCATTTTTATGAAAACACTCTAACGGGAATACGATATCGTGATTTTTTAATCAATACCGTTCTTGAGTTGTTGGAAGGTGTTCCTTTTAATCAAAGACGTGATATGTGGTGGCAGCAAGATGGTGCACCAGCTCATAATGCACAAATTGTGAGCCAATATTTGGCAAACGCTTATGGAAACCGTGTTATATCCACGCATTCTCCAATTATCCAGTGGCCGGCTAGGTCACCTGATTTGTCGCCTCTAGATTTTTTTTCTGGGGTACTATAAAGGACGTAGTATACGAAACAAAACCAGAGGACTTAGAAGATTTAAAAAATAGAATCAGACACGCTTGTAACAGATTTACACAGGCCATGATTCGAGCTGCCTGTACTAGAAATTTATTGTTAAGGTTTGACAAATGTGTGGAAGTGGGAGGTGGGCAATTTGAGCACTTATTATAAGTTATTACTACTCTTTGTTTGTTGATATTTATTACTTGTCTTCTCCTTCTCTTGTTTCAATGTATTTTTTAATTAGGTGTCACCTAATAAAGTATTTTTTATCATCAACTTGACATACAGTTTTATTTAATTTCTCACTTATTTATGGAGCGATTTTAAAATTTTAAAAAAAGTTATACAGAGAAAAGTAGCGACTACAAAAACGAGCAGAAAAAAAATTAGGGTGTCGTTAATAATTTTTGAGGGGGTTGTTCCAAGGGGGTAGTTTTTGAGGGTGGGTCGTCAAATTTTAATTTATTTTAAAGTATCCCGCCAATTATAATGGATGACTTTTGTCCAGTTCGATTATCTTGCATGGTTTAGAAATTATAGCCTGGGTAAAACAATTTGGGACACCCTGTATATTATCAATAACTATTTAGGAATATAAACCTTACCAATGAATTTGATTCTATTATTCTTCGATTCGCATTGTAGATATTTACATTAATAGTTGAAGTTGTAATCCTAAAATTAACAGAAGTCAAATTAAATACATCACAACGAGTAAAATGTTTCCAACAAAATATTATTAAAAATATAACTATTAAAATATTTTAAAGAAATATAGTTAGGATAGATTCTCTTAAAATATTTATTATTTTCTATTTGTTTATTTTGTCATGTCAAAGTCATTCTCTTGTCATCAATCAATAATATCAATTCTCTTCTTTTTAAATGGTTTAATTAATTGATTATTTTTGATTAATCGATTATTTTTGATTTTTCAAAGATAATCAAGTAGTCTATTTTAGAGGAAATACGAAAAACAAATAGATTGAAAACAATGGATTGATCGAAAATAATCGATTATTTTCAATGATCGATCATTTATTTCGATAATCACTCACCCCTAGCGACCAAATGACTTTTAATAGGTTTAAATTTTAAAATGTTATCTGGTTTCAGACATATGCATTTCTAGAGTTTTATGTGACTCATCCTCTATATTAATTAAAATTCGTAAAGAAAGAAGCTGAGGTTACAATACAAAACAGCATTTTCTCATTTTCACTAATTTTTAATATTATGCAATAGCCGTAGAAAAAATATAATGTTCAACTCAAAAGGTTTAATTTGCCGTATTCGCCTGCGCACATGCTTTTTTATAATACTGTGTGTGTGTGTGTGTGTGTGTGTGTGTGTGTGTGTGTGTGTGTGTGTGTGTGTGTGTGTGTGTGTGTGTGTGTGTGTGTGTGTGTGTGTGTGTGTGTGTGTGTGTGTGTGTGTGTGTGTGTGTGTGTGTGTGTGTGTGTGTGTGTGTGTGTGTGTGTGTGTGTGTGTGTGTGTGTGTGTGTGTGTGTGTGTGTGTGTGTGTGTGTGTGTGTGTGTGTGTGTGTGTGTGTGTGTGTGTGTGTGTGTGTGTGTGTGTGTGTGTGTGTGTGTGTGTGTGTGTGTGTGTGTGTGTGTGTGTGTGTGTGTGTGTGTGTGTGTGTGTGTGTGTGTGTGTGTGTGTGTGTGTGTGTGTGTGTGTGTGTGTGTGTGTGTGTGTGTGTGTGTGTGTGTGTGTGTGTGTGTGTGTGTGTGTGTGTGTGTGTGTGTGTGTGTGTGTGTGTGTGTGTGTGTGTGTGTGTGTGTGTGTGTGTGTGTGTGTGTGTGTGTGTGTGTGTGTGTGTGTGTGTGTGTGTGTGTGTGTGTGTGTGTGTGTGTGTGTGTGTGTGTGTGTGTGTGTGTGTGTGTGTGTGTGTGTGTGTGTGTGTGTGTGTGTGTGTGTGTGTGTGTGTGTGTGTGTGTGTGTGTGTGTGTGTGTGTGTGTGTGTGTGTGTGTGTGTGTGTGTGTGTGTGTGTGTGTGTGTGTGTGTGTGTGTGTGTGTGTGTGTGTGTGTGTGTGTGTGTGTGTGTGTGTGTGTGTGTGTGTGTGTGTGTGTGTGTGTGTGTGTGTGTGTGTGTGTGTGTGTGTGTGTGTGTGTGTGTGTGTGTGTGTGTGTGTGTGTGTGTGTGTGTGTGTGTGTGTGTGTGTGTGTGTGTGTGTGTGTGTGTGTGTGTGTGTGTGTGTGTGTGTGTGTGTGTGTGTGTGTGTGTGTGTGTGTGTGTGTGTGTGTGTGTGTGTGTGTGTGTGTGTGTGTGTGTGTGTGTGTGTGTGTGTGTGTGTGTGTGTGTGTGTGTGTGTGTGTGTGTGTGTGTGTGTGTGTGTGTGTGTGTGTGTGTGTGTGTGTGTGTGTGTGTGTGTGTGTGTGTGTGTGTGTGTGTGTGTGTGTGTGTGTGTGTGTGTGTGTGTGTGTGTGTGTGTGTGTGTGTGTGTGTGTGTGTGTGTGTGTGTGTGTGTGTGTGTGTGTGTGTGTGTGTGTGTGTGTGTGTGTGTGTGTGTGTGTGTGTGTGTGTGTGTGTGTGTGTGTGTGTGTGTGTGTGTGTGTGTGTGTGTGTGTGTGTGTGTGTGTGTGTGTGTGTGTGTGTGTGTGTGTGTGTGTGTGTGTGTGTGTGTGTGTGTGTGTGTGTGTGTGTGTGTGTGTGTGTGTGTGTGTGTGTGTGTGTGTGTGTGTGTGTGTGTGTGTGTGTGTGTGTGTGTGTGTGTGTGTGTGTGTGTGTGTGTGTGTGTGTGTGTGTGTGTGTGTGTGTGTGTGTGTGTGTGTGTGTGTGTGTGTGTGTGTGTGTGTGTGTGTGTGTGTGTGTGTGTGTGTGTGTGTGTGTGTGTGTGTGTGTGTGTGTGTGTGTGTGTGTGTGTGTGTGTGTGTGTGTGTGTGTGTGTGTGTGTGTGTGTGTGTGTGTGTGTGTGTGTGTGTGTGTGTGTGTGTGTGTGTGTGTGTGTGTGTGTGTGTGTGTGTGTGTGTGTGTGTGTGTGTGTGTGTGTGTGTGTGTGTGTGTGTGTGTGTGTGTGTGTGTGTGTGTGTGTGTGTGTGTGTGTGTGTGTGTGTGTGTGTGTGTGTGTGTGTGTGTGTGTGTGTGTGTGTGTGTGTGTGTGTGTGTGTGTGTGTGTATCCACCATAACTCATGAACCGACACAAAGAAAAACACCAAATTTTAAACTTAAGCTTCATTCCGGCGTCCAATGAACTGATTAGATTTTGGGCAGAATCGGAACATCTAGGGGGTACTTTATTGGTTTATTGGTGGTTATTTTTATATTTTATGGAATATATCTGTTATTTACATTTGGAGAAGAAAATTATTTTAATAAAAGTTACCTAAAATATTATTATCAATATGTTTTGTTATATACAAAATTTTCCTAAAATGGTCCGTATTCGAGAAATTTGACAAAATGTAAAAAAATAATTTTTTATAAAAATTGTTAAAATAAAAGTTGTTTGAAATATAATTCTCTATAATTTTGATTCATTACATGATTTCTTTAAAATGGACCGTATTCGAGATATTTGAGAAAATGTGTAAATTTAGTATTTTGAAGAAAACTCAAAAACGGATAAAGGAAAAAACAATAAATTTTAAAATTAAGTTTTATTTCGGCTTGACGTGAAATGATTAGATTTTGGACAAAGTCGGAACATCTGGGAGGCCGTTTTTATATTTTATGGAATATACCTGTTATTTATGTTTGGAGAAGAAATTGTTCAAATAAAAATTACTTCTAATATTATTATCTATAATTTTTGCCTATTGTCAAATTATCCTGAAATGGTCCGTATTCGAGAAATTTGACAAAATGTGCAAAATTCTGATTTTTGAGAAAATTGTTAAACTAAAAGTTTGCGATATCGATCTCTATAATTTATGTATTTACTTGATTTTTCTAAACTGGACCGTAATGGAAAAATTGAAGGAAAAGTGCTAAATTTAAATTTTTCTGTATTTTCGTTTTCAGTGAATATCTATAGAAAAATGTTTCGAGTTAGATATATGTGGAAAATGTATATATTGTAATGGTATTAATGCTAGCAAGCCATATTTGAGAGTTAAAAAAATGAAACATAAAAATTTACGTGGAATTAAAAATTGAAACAACGAAACCATAATATTATTGATAATTTTGATAAATAAAACAAGTATTTAGTACAGAACTAACTATATGATATCAGACAACATATTTGAACAATTAAATTTAAGGCAAACATAAAATTAATAGAGAAATTTTACAAGTCAAAAATAACATGGATTTCCCATAAGAAAGTTACTTTAATAGAATTTTCAAAAAAGACCAATATAATGACCAAAATTGTACATGAAATATAAAGTTAATAGGCCAGACACAAAACTGATATGATAAATAATACACCATTGTTGTATTTAAATAAATTAAATGAATTTTCAAGAATAACTTAACCTCAAAAATAAATTAAGGGGAAATTATAAAATAAAATGCTTTTAGCTACTCCTAAGCTTAACTAAAAACATAAAATAAACTAGAAACATGATTTGGCATAATAATTACATAGTTTTAATTGATATAAATCAAGTTAAAGGCATTTTATAGTAATGAAAAATGTTGAATTTCATTTGTAAATAACAATCTTAATAATGGACTTTATGATGAAAGAAAAATACCAAAAGACTTTAAAAATAAAGCTCTTTTAGAGACATACAATAAGAAAACAGTATGTGAATAAAAAAATTTAAGATTTTGATTTAACCTGTATATTTCTAGAACAATTTTTCAAAAATTCTATCTAGTTGGCTGTGAAATGTTAGTTCTATAAAACAGATTTCGCCGGCAAAAGCGAGGAGTTGGTCAAAAACACTTGTATGGATAACTTGTTAAAATATTCAAAAGAAAAAACAATTGCAATTATCTTAGAGAGAGATAGTAAATAAGAAATTCTTAAAAAAAAAAACGGTGAAACAGATAATAAACATTAAAAATACATACAATTTAAAACAGTATATGAACAAGTAAATATAAGGACACAAGAAAAACGACGAATTTTCCCAATTTCCTGTATGTGTGTATCAAGGACTCCAGTGGGATAGAATTCTGTGCAGAATAGTGACATCAATCCAGTGCTATAGTGAAGATCAAGGTACTTAAAATTAAACTTTAATTAATGACATGAGCATGTCTAAAAGACAAAGAAAAATAATTTAAATACGTATTCTTAAATCTAATAAGACATTTTAATAGATAGGTTATATTTAGTTTTAATATTTATAAAGATAGTACTTACCATGATGTTAAATAACATCTTCATGAATTATTGTCATTGATATATTATAATAAAGCTGAGTGATTATTATTATAACATCTAACCACATTTTAGCTGTAGTAGTTTAATACAAATACCTATATGACTGTTGATTGTCTGTCAAGAGTGTCAAGTCATATGTTGAAAAGTTTTGACAGAGAAAATGCGGCAACTTTGAATATAATAATTGATTTTTTTTACTTGTATTGTTTTTTTTATATAAATAAAAAAAAAAGGAGAAGCATTTAATCTATTTAATAGTTAAATAAATACAATAATGTAATGGTTTGTTTTAATCATAATAATACATTTTGAAGAATTATTTATTATTAATCAAATTAAAAATAAAAAGCAGGCTGCCCCATCTACGAACAACTGTTTGAACCCTACCCAGAGATAAAAGAGTTTTCTCGTAAAATATTCCAGTCAGTTAATAGTAAGTTATGTCTATGAATACGCTATCCGGGAAGATAAAATAAATAATTGGCGCTCATATTCTCTTAAATTATATAAAGATATGGTTCCATTTAAGTCATATAAAACATACCATATCAATATTTAGTTTATAGAGGTGCTACAATAGGTTGTACAAAATAACCGGAAAAAGCCTATAACTATATAGGAAAGTCATGTGTTGGACACATCAGATTTTTTGCTTTATTAGCAATATTCTATTTCAACATTTTACTGTAGTCTCTTGCTGAAAAGTCCGTAGTAAATAAACGCTAACGAAATATTCTATAAAAGGTCTCTTTAAATAAAATGTCGCGCATCTGTTCGATATTAAAAAAATCACGTTAATTTTATTTCATAATACAAAATTCCATTAAACATTATATTTTAAATAAATGTAATAGTTCATTATGATGTTAATAAACAAAGTCCGGTCCCTGTCACAGAGTTCGGGTCTCTGCCCAGCTCCCCTACTCCGTTAACCTTTCTTTAGAAATTGGCAACATTTGCACAAGTTAAACACCAGTGTATGTTATATCTTTGGTCTCTTTTATTTAAGATGTAGTTTATCAATATAAATCTCATGTGTCAAAAACATGGCCGCCTATTTATCAAGACCACCTACTGCAACAAACCCTGTTAATATTATATTTTTTACATTGGCAGTGTTATGGATTACTTTACCAAAAAATACATATCTACAACCTTTAGTGACCTAAAATTATGAAAGGACGATAGACTGAACTAATACCCATCTGAGTTTTAGCATTTGGTGTAACTAAAGGTGGTAATTTTTTTATTTAACGAAATATGGTACTAATTTCTGTGAAATTACATCATGTTACTTATAAAAAATACATTTCTACCATTTTTAGGGACTTAAAATTACCAAAGGGCGATATATTGAAATACTACCCATCTGAATTTAAGCATATATGATTTTTCTTAGAATTTCATGTAGAACTAATATCTTTATTGATAAATCTAATAGGCAAAATAATAACGAAATACATTTAATTATTATAGGTTTTATTAATATTAAAAACACAATTATTATACATATTTGTGGGCTGGCTTGAATTGGTGGTTTGAATCTGGGTACTTTCTGTTTTATTTTGCATTGTGCTTTGATCGTAATTAAACTTGCTAGTACTTGATGAAATTCTTCTCATGGAATCAATCATCTGATGATGATATTCAACTTCCAAGTAATTTTAATGAGCTGTTGTTCACTAACTCCTTCCTTGACCAAATTTGAAACAACTGTTGCTCCTGTAGAATGATTGGTTATTTTAACTTTTTTAGTGTCAATTCCTATATCAGAGGCTGCTAATTTAAACCATGAAAATACAATGTTCTTACTAACTGGGCTATTCTTGTACTATCCTTTCGAATTGGGTTGACTTCAGTATAGGTTTGGTGTTAAGAATAATCTGCGGGTTTGAATAAGATTTCCCCTTTTTTCCATTAATTTATTAAACAAACGAACCGGGCACATTTGTGGATTGTCGAAATTTGTAATCAACCATTTACTATCCGACAGTTTTTTAAGGACCTCCTTGTGTGGTTTTAGAGAATATTGGATTATATTCTATCCGACCTTTTGGGTTTCCAAAATTATCAGTTTCTTCTTTGAAGTATTGGATACACGCAGAATATTTTTCCCTCCCTCTCCATGCCAACTTATGTGAAAAAATTTACGCTGCAATCTATCTGGAGTATTTTCATCCTACATTTCAATAATTTTTTGTATTCGTCACTGGTTAAGGCTAAAGCACTTCTTTTTAATGGATCTCTCCATAATACAGCTCTGGCGGTCGCAAATTCCACATCAGAAAACGGATTAAATTTTATTTTATATTTTTCGTAATAAATTAATTGTAACTGCTTAGCAGTAGAGTTCCACATTACTTTGACCACACTTTCCTTATAATCTTTAAACATTTTCTTTTTCATATTAAATACGTAGTCCTCCAGTATAGTAGCCAGCTGTACTACACTCATACACTCATGAGTATTATACAACTTTTCGTCACAAAGTTCAACAAACTATTTCCATACACTTGATTTTGATTTTCAGGTGTTATCTGGTGTTATATTTTAAATTTCTTGTCTAATTACTTGTTAACTTTCTTTACCAAATCGTGATATTTCCCTATACACTTATTAAACAGAAATGATGAATCAACATATGTCAAAAACAACAATACCCTGGCCAACTTGACAAGCAGTGAAATTAATTTAAAACGTCAGGTTGGATTAATAATTTTTTTCCAAATTATGGTGTGAAATGGTGTGAAATTTTCTTACCGAATATCACGCAAGCTTAAATTATTCCTGGATATTTTTTAAGCTCTTGTGATAATTTAAGTGATAATTAATTTGGAAAAATAGGAAAATACAAAATAAGTCAATCTGTACAGGTGGTTCGAATATGAAAAATATCAAGTAAGTTGCGATTCAACATGTGAACTCTGCATATATATATAAACAGCATTAAATTTACCTAGATTGTGCTAAATGACTATTCCTTGATGGGGAGAACCTAAATATGCTAGGCTCA
This sequence comes from Psylliodes chrysocephalus, assembly GCA_927349885.1. Taxonomy (NCBI): domain Eukaryota; kingdom Metazoa; phylum Arthropoda; class Insecta; order Coleoptera; family Chrysomelidae; genus Psylliodes; species Psylliodes chrysocephalus. Next base: position 18,434,550 of record OV651828.1, read on the forward strand.
AAATCTCAATCGGAAATAATTGCTACAAAAAGGTTTTATTATTTTTATGGCCTCATTTGTTGACCAATATAAATATCTTATTTTTTCTTCTCCGATGGACTTATGCTTAAATATCGAAAAAGTGGTTGTATTAAAATTTGTAGGCCATTAAGTGCTGCATTGAATGAGATAAAGCACCTATATTTTGAACCACCAGTTTCCATACTAGTGCTCATCAAAGTTGAACAAATTTTAGATATTTAAAAAAACATTTCGTTTTAACTTCGGCTTTTTGGTAATATCGTCTAAACTAATCCATCTATTAATAAAGTGGTCTTTACAAAATTTATGGAGGGCCTTACAATTCCACTTTAAAGTTGGACCATTCCACATCATCCATGAACACTTTTTGTTTAAATTAAAGTTCTTCAATACCTAAGTAATTACAATTAAGTATAGTACTATAGTACTCCATTGTACTAGCTTTGTACTTATATTTCACAATAAGAACAATGGTAAATAGGTGTTAAGGTGAAAATAGAAATAAAATAAGGTACGTACACAAATTTCACAGACATCGACGTTTGGCTGATATTGAGCCACTCGGCTCCTCAAATTCTCTCATTTCTGACACGGACAAAGTCCAGGTCTTCGTTAACATTTGGTTTGTAAAGTTTATTTGGTTACAAAGAGTTAGTACGGAAGTTCCCTTTGCAGTTGGTACAAATCAATGAGCACTTTATTCCAGCCTTATGACATCTACAACCACATGCACAACCCTTGTTGAATTTGCAGAAAACTGTGGAGATAAGAGACTGGTTCTTTGGAGATAGAAACTGGATCAAGACCAAACATTGAAGGCTGCCATCCCCAAAGGAGCGGATCCATCTGGTATCAACCACAATTTTAGATTTCACGGACTGCTTTGAAAGTTGATGGTAGGGATGCCAGGTTGAATTTGGATTTAATGAGATCTTTGAAAAATAGATCGAATCGCAATTTATCTAAAGTGTCTCCTGTTCTATCTCTATAGGGGGTTAAAAATTAATGACCAGCCTCGGCAATAGCTTCAGTTTGAGTGTCATGCTCTAAAAAGGTTGAATACTTCTAGAAGATATTTATTTTCGACCAACAGCTTGACCACCTTCTTCTTGAGATATCCTCAATATATTTTGTTAAAATTATCATAGTAAATAAATTTCATACAACAAATATACTTCTATTTTATTGAAATATTATCTACATGTGAATTTCAGTTTAAAATTGGATCCAGATATATAGCTGTGGGACTCTGGGTATTATTGATAAAATTACAGAAATAACATTTTTACTACAAACATACTGATATTTAGTAATTGCTTTAGTAAAAATGAATTAATTGTACACTTAATACATCGAAATTATAAAGTAAAATTTTATTTCTCTATTAAAATCTCTTTTTAAATCACAAAATATTGGGTTAACTATTTCTGCTTGCTCTAATCTACTTGTTGCTTTGTCTAGCACATAAATGATAGCTTTTGTGGTAAATTTATTACTACTAAAATGAAAAGTATGAGAAAAAAAGATTATTTAATATGGGCTGACTTCGTTGAGCCCGACATTTGTGCAATTGTTTTTTAAATAGAGTTGGAGAAACAAAAATGGTATATTTATGAGAATTCCATTCCTATTACTTACATAAAGATGTGCTAAATGGTAAAAGCCCTTATAATTATTGAGAGGACAACTAACTGTGGCTCAAATAGGAGAACCCAGGTCTAATCCTAGCTAAAACTAAAAACTTTATTTGGATTTTAAATTGGCATATTATGTCACGAAATTATTTTGTTATTGTTATTAAAGATAGTTATTTAATGCAGACGTCCTTTGTGAAAGCAGGGGTAGTTTAATAATGCGAATTTTAACGGTTTGGTATAAAGTATTTAAGAAAAACTTGTTGGGGATAACAGTTTTATAGCCTTTAACTTTAACTTTAACAAGGGCAGTTAATGGATGCGAGTATTGCATATTAAATAATCAAAAAAAGTCAAGCCATTAGGTATGAAGAATCTATGAAATCTGTCGGTTTTATAAATTTGTTTTTAACGAGGCCGAGTACAAACATTTTCATTGTTCCATCTTTCTTAATATATCTTATTAATAATTGTAAAAAACTAATTTTTATTTACCGTTACATACGTTTTTTTTTTCAGGATAAGCTACCCAAGCTTCCGATTCCACCCCTAGAAAATACTCTAAGAAAATACGAAAAGACATTAAAACCTCTCCTAAATGAACAAGAACAAGATCGAATTCGTGAAATTATCAAGGAGTTCGGAAAACCTAATGGTCATGGCTCAAAACTTCAATTATATCTTGAGAACAGAAGGGAACAACTGGACAACTGGGTAAGTGTCTGAATATTAACAGTTTTTAAATAATCTAGTGGGTAAGAGGTTCAGAATATTTTTGTTGTTTATATTCAGCGATAATGCTTTAATACGTTGTCCGATTTCTATAAATTTTAACTAATAAGACGTTATCAATAATAATATTCTATATTAAAAGTAATCTTTGGGAAAATTTTAGTGTTTTAACATTTTGTGATTTGACAATTTTGTATTCTTTAAAAAAAAACTTAAAAGGGACGAGAAAACAAGAATTCCATACCAATTTTTGTTAATAATGTAACGTTCATTTTTGGCCCCACGAATTAATAAAATTGTTTTGGCTTACCTGGTTAATAATACGGAAAAAAGGGTAAAATCGTATTGATGATATCACTATTATTTTTGTCATTAACTAATTTCACCTGTATTCTAACTTTCGGACATCATTATTACCATTTATTTCATCTCACCACTAAGTAAAAGGATAGTAGTTCTCCTAAAAATAGACCAAGTTTCGTTGTAAATTTATATATATTATGTATTATAGTCTCACCTTTGGGTATTTAATTATTTACGATACCATTCTTTAAGATTTTCCTTGCTTATTTTTGTTTATAGCTGTCAGTTTGGATTTAATTGTGACAGTGAATGACATAAACGTCACTTGACGACAGAACACTGACAAGTGTCATGGTTGTAGTACGTTCCAATATCGGGCTCAGAACTCGAGGTAAGGTAGTTTCACAATGAGCGATTTTCAGTCGTGAGGGATTTTTTTGCGATCGCTGTTTATTAATTTTTGTTGGGAACAGTTTCCCAAATGTAGTTATACTGTATATAAATATAGTTTTTAGGGTACCTTTCGTAAATGGTCTCTTAAGTTATATAGTGGGGAATTCTTGAGGATGAATTTCTGAACCCACTTGTCATTTATCGGAAAGGGATTTCGGCCATTTTTGGACGGCTGACGTATTGTCTCTGTCAGTGGGTGTTGAATCACAAGTAGGACGAATTTTGCGTCGAAGTAGAATTTTCTTAATATTTAGCCCCATCGGCTTACCCTAATTAAAGGGGATTTTAGATTCTACTTCATGGTTAATTGTGGGTAAATGGACATTTCGTATTTTGAGAGGAATTTTAGTGTATTGGTAAATTCCTATGGTCATTGGTCCAGCCCATATCTATTATAGGATTTTAACGCAAGAATTGGACGTTCACAGCATTTGGAGTGTGGAATATTGTTGTGCTGTGGATCTTCTCACGTGTTTCTCATCCTTGGAAGGCTACCAAGTTAACCCTTTACGAAAAAGGTATGTTTTGTATATATTTGGTTATGTTACGCACCATGTGGCTGTCAATTTCTTTTATGTTATGGCATGGTGTAACAGAATATTAATTATTTGAGCTCATAATACTGTTTATGACTCACTGTTGAGCCAATGTAATTTTTCTTTATCCTAGATGCTGAATATTTTCTAGTTTATGTACATTTTTGGGTAATCCTATAGTTCGGGATACTTGAGTCAATGTGTATTGACATTTTTCTTTGTAATATTTTAAGGGTTTCACCCAGGGGCCTGTTAGCCCAAGATTCGTCGACAATTTTCACCCAGGGGCTTGTTAGCCCAAGATTCGTCGACAGTTTCACACAGGGGGTTGTTAGCCCAGGATTAGACGACAGTTTCACCCAGGGGGTTGTTGACCCAGGATTTCAACAGTTGTACACAGAGGGTTATATCGTCCGGAGTTCAACGGTTTCATCGAGGGAACACAGAACATTGGTATGCTAGCCGCCTAGCTTACTTGTAGCTAGATTTACAAGGATGATTCTCGTTCTGGATAGGAAGATGGGAATGCTGTGAAAGAGGACACCCTACTATCAGGTTTTTCTTATACGTTATATTGAAGGTTTCACGTGTGCATT